>VZQC01007425.1:1830933-1867489 GCA_009823505.1 Rhizomys pruinosus | reverse complement strand
AGTTTTATATTCATTTTCTCTCCTTAGTTATCTGACTTCTTTATTTCTTTAATTTCTTCTGCAAGAGGTCTGTAATTATTTCTAAGAATTCTGTTATCTTGGCACTCCAGAGGGATCCCACTGTAGTAATCTTCCTCAGGGTTGGGATAGAGCTTGGTGTGGAATTATCCTGCCCTTTTCCCTGTATCCTTTCACCATCGTTCCACTGGCAATGAAGGGTTTCCCTTTTTTTTTTTTCTTTTTTTTTTGTCTGTATTCTTTGATGCCAAAATCACAAATGATCTTTCACATATATTAAGAGGAATGGTTTCTTGAACCATCCTCCGATGCCTTTTTTTGTTCCTCCTTTTTAATGGAGTATTGACTTGTCTAGTTTTCAGGCTTTTCACTTTTGTTTATATAATGGATATTGGAAGTCTAAGTCAACTCTTTCCCTTCCTGTTCTGAAGGTATCTCCAAAGTAGATACCACTTGGGATACTCTCTCATTCAATTCTAGGTGGGGTGGGGGTATGCCTGACTTAGCCCGTCCGGCGGTACCTGTCTTGGAAGACAAGTTCTGGGCTCCTGTCCTTCAGGAGCACCCTGCACAAAGACACAATGGGACAAGCGGCTGTGGGGATAGTGCAGCGGTTAAAGGCGTCTGAGGCTAAGAACAGCAAAAAAACAAAGACACAATGGCACTGAGCCAAACCCACCCTGCACTTAACTGCAAGGCCAAGGGCGCTCTGCCCAAAACAGCCACCTCCTACAAGGGTTTAGAATTTAAAACCTTTTCCTGCAACCCAAGAATCAATTTACCCTAAAATCTACCTGTTCTGGAGCGAGTTCCAGGCTCCTTGGCTTCAGGAGCACTCCGCACCAGGGACACATTTTACCAGTAAAATAATTGCGTTGCATGCACGCATAAAAGAAATACATAATTTCCACGTATTTCATCACAAATTCACCCATAGCGGCGAAGTTGAATGTTGATGTTTATAGATGCACCTTTAAAAGGCAAGGTTTCTTTCCTCATAAATCTTGAACTAGGAAGATAAAGAGGACATAAACTTCAACCCTACCTTACTATAGTAAATCCACCGTCAAGTGCTGTATTAATTTTTAACTAACAATATTACCCACCTTGACTTACAATATAAGGAATTGGTGCTAAGATCCACAAAAAAGAGGGATAACCATACATCTTTTGTTTTCTGAGACTGTTACTTCACTTAGCATAAGAGTTTTTAGTTCCATCCATTTGCCTGCAAAATTCATGATGTTGTCTTTCTTTACCCCTGCATAGAACTCTGTTGTATAGATGTTCCACATTTCATTATCCAACCATCAATTGAAAGACATTTTGGGTCGTTTCCAGCTCTTCACTATTGCGAAAGAGCAGTGATAAACATGGTTGTGCACGTCTCTGCTATAGGATGGATCCTTTGGGTATATGCCCAGGAATGATATGACAGGGCCAAATGGTAGGTTCCATTTTAGTCTTTTAAGTGTTCACACAGTAGTTTCCACAGGGGTTGCATGAGTTTGCAATCCCACCAGCAGTGAATGAGTGTTCCCCTTTCCCCATCACCCTCTCCAAGCGTTCGTATCATTTGTTTCTTATATTATGGCAGTCTTACCAGTGTAAGATGAAATCTTAAGTGGCTTTTAGTCCATTCCTTAATTACTAATGATGTTGAACACTTTTGAATATGATTCTTAGCTATCTTTATTTCTTCTCCAGCAGTCTCTGTTCAGATCTTTAGCCCGTCTTTTAATTGGGTCAATTCCTTGGTCCTTTGAGTTTTTTTGAGTCGTTTATATATTCTGGCTATTAAACTTTTGTCAGATGTGTCACTGGTGAAGAGTTCCTCCCATTATGTGGGTTTTCTCTTCACTTCTTTGATTTTTTTTTTCTTTTTGCTGTACAGAATCTTTTTAGTTTAATGAGGTCCCATTTGTTGATTGTTGACTTTATTTCCTGTGAAACTACTGTCTGATTTAGAAAGTCTTTTCCTACATGTTTTGTAGGGTACTGCCAAGTTTTCTTCTAACATTTTTAGAGCTTTAGGTTTCACATTGAGGTCTTTTATCCATTTAGAGTTGACTTTTGTACAAGGTGATAGGTAGGGGTTTAGTTTCATTCTTCTATCAGTGGTGATCCAGTTTTGCCAGCATTTGCTGAGGATATTGCCTTTCCTCCATTTAAGTGTTCTTGGACACTTTGTCAAATATCAGCTGGCTGAAATTGCATGTACTTAAGTTTGGGTCTTTAGTACAAGTGCAATGCTGGTTTTTGGTTTTTTTTTTTTTTTTTGGTCTTTTGAGACAGGGTCTCCCTACAGCCCCAGCTGTCCAGAAACTCACTATGTAGACCAGGCTGGCCTTGAACAACTCACAGAGATCTGCCTGACTCTGCCTCCCAAGTGCTGGGACTAAAGGCATGTGCCACCACACCCAGCTGGACCATACTGTTTTTATGACTATAGCTCTGTAATATAGTTTGAAATCTGGTATAGTAATCCCCCTGGCATTACTCTTTTTGGTCAAGGTTGCTTTGGGTATCCAGGATATTTTGTTTTTCTACTTGAATATTAGGATTTTTTTCTAATTATGTGAAGAAAGTCATGGGGATTTTAATTGGGATTGCATTGAATTTATATATTACTTTGGGTAGGATGGTCATTTTCACTGAATTAATTCTTCCAATCCATGAACATGGGAGGTCTTTCTATATTGTGGTGTCTTCCTCATTTCCTTTCTTCAAAGATTTTATATTTTCATTGTATAGATCTTTAATGTCTTTGGTCAGTTTGTTCTCAGATATTTTTTTTTGAGGTTATTGTGAATGGGATGATTTCCATGTACTCCTTCTCCAATTGCTTTTTATTGGCATATAGAAAAGCTGATTTTTGTAGATTAATTTTGTAACCTTCCTCTTTACTAGTGGAACTGCTAATAGTTTCTAGGGATTTTCTAGTGGATTTTTATTTTTGGCAATCCTTAGGTGTAATGTCATCTGCAAAAAGGGATAGTTTGACCTCCTCTTCTACAATTAGTAATCCTTAATTTTCTTCTCTTGTCTTATTGTTGTAGCAATAGTTTTAAGTACTATATTGAAAAAGAGTGGAGATAGTGGGCAGCCTTGTCAGTGTTAGAAATCTATGCACATGCAAACCTCAGATAAAAGACAGGCACACCAGGCTTAAGGTTATTCCAGGAACATATTTCCTTCAGGAATTGTCAGGACTGACTACCTGTTGGTGGGTGACAGGTCAGCCAGCAAAGATGGCAACTTTAAGCCCTTTAAACCCATTGGACAGGGCCTCAGGTAAAGGGGAAGAGGTCATAAGATTGACAGCTTCTGGATGAAGTGGACATCTCTGTGTTCCTTGGAATTCTGGAAGAGCCAGACCTAACAGTCAGGTTCCTGACTTTAAGGGGAATGATTTTAGTTTTTTCCCATTTAGAACAATGTTGGCCTGGGGTTTGTTGTATATAGCTTTAATTATGTTGAGGTATGTTCTCTCCAGTCCAATTCTGTCTGATACTTTAAATGTAAAGATGTGTTGAATTTTATCAAAGAATTTTTCTGCATTGATTGAGATGACCATGTGGTTTTCAGTTTTGAGTTCATTTATATAATTTATGACATATCTATCCATCTATCATCTATCTATCTATCTATCTATCTCTATCTACATCTACATCTACATCTCTATCTCTATCTCTCTATATATCTATCTATATCTATATATATACCTATATCTATATCTATATCATCTATATCTATATATCTATATCTATATCATCTATCTATATCATCCCTGAATCTCTGGAATAAATTTGACTTGGCCATGGTAGATGACCTTTTTGGTGTGTGCTTGTAGGTGGTTTGCAAGTAATTTGCTGAGAATTTTTGCATGTATATTCATTAATGATATGAATCTATAGTTTTGTTTTTTGATTGTATCTTTGCCTGGCTTGGGTATTAGAGTGATGCTGGCTTCATAGAAGGGATTTGAAAGATTTCCCTCTGTTTTTATCCTTTTGAATAACTTTAGTAATATTGGTTGTAGTTCCTCTTTAAATGTCTGGTAGAATTCTGCCTTAAATCTATCTGGGCCTGGGCTTTTTATATTTGGGAAGTTTTGTATTACCGTTTCAATTTCCTTATATGTTATGGGTCTGTTTAAGCTGTTGATTTCTTCTTGGTTAAACTTTGGTAATTCCCATGATTTTAGATATTCATCCACTTCTCTTAGGTTTTCAAATTTAATGGTATATAGGTTGTTAATGTATTCCCATATAATATTCTGGATCTTTTTGTTATCTGTTGTGATGTTTCCCCTTTCATCTCTAATTTTCTTGATTTGGAGTTAGTCTTTCTTTCTTTTGGTAAACTGGGCTAAGGGTCCTCTTATCTTGTTTATTCTTTTTTTTTATTTTTATTTTTATTGATGCTTTGTGTATTTCATACATCATTTTCCAATTCAGTTCAGGCATATATCCCTTTCCCTTCCCCCCACCCCACCCCTACCCATCCCAGATCATGCATTCTGCCGTAACTTTTCTGCATCTTTCTCTGTTTTTTTGTTTTGTTTTGTTTTCATTTTTTTAACAATAAGTGATAATTTGTGAGTACAAGCATCCTTCATGTAAAACCAATTTGCAAGCAGTTGTGCCCAAACCCACACAGCTCATGGGTCCCACCATCCAGCGGGGGGGGCTTGTATGTTCAATCAAGTTGATCAAATGAGTGTCCAGTCTATATTGTTGTAGTTTCACTATTCACCCCAATCGCAGCCCTTACATTCTACTGTGCCCCCTCTTCTGCAGATTGTTCTCTAGGCTTAGAAAAGGGGCACAGGTGGATGGGAAGCAAAACAGTCATAGAAATCTGCTTTGACTTTTAAAAAGATGCCTATCTCAGGCATTTAGGCTGAATTTAATGATGGAAATGTACTTTCCTTAGACTATTTATTTCATATTCATTTTTTGTACCATATTCCTTCTTAGAAGATATTCCTTGCTATTACAGGGTCTTGGCCATAATTAATTTTCAGTAAGCCTTCACATAATATCAATGCTCAGTAACTAATAGTGTACTTAAAGAAACCAGTTATCATGTTGTGTGCTTTTCTAGGAATGCAAGAAATGAAGTTTCCTCTGACCCGAGGTGATTCCCTGGATGTTAACTTTCCCTTGTATGTTTGTTCAGAACGTTCTTGTTTATTCTCTTGTCATCCCTTCTGTAAGAAGTAGGGCATTTTTGCCCTTTGAAAAACTAATTCTGTTTGGTTCGTTTCCTGTTTATATCATGTGTGGTCTACAAGTTGAGTCTAGCTTCTGTTTGCCTCTCTAGTAATTAATGTATGAAAGGACACTTTTTTCCAAAGAAAACAAACATTTGTGTAAGATATTAATTGTTATTAAAATATCATAACCAATAAAATTAAAACATATGACTGAACACCCTTGTGGATGTTAAATAATAGATGCTTTGTGGGCCCTCACACTGGCATCCAGGCTAAGGGGCAACCATCGTCTGGGCCAGTGGTGATCCAGGCATAGAGACGGTGTATTACACAGTATGAGCCTGGCTGCTTTTACTGTCAGTTCTATGCAATTTGTACTTCAAAGTTAGTCATCTGGTCATGTCCAGTTCAAGGCTACAGAATCCTACCATCTCCCTAGAAAGAATTTGGAAATATTTGAGGAACAATCTCAAAATGACAGTCATTTTAATGAGAAATCAAAGTAATTATCAAAAATTAATAAAATATTTTGTAACATTAAGAATGAGCAGATGAGTAAAGGTCAGAGTATAGTTAATATAAATATTAGCAATGGCTACCTCAAATCATCACACACACACATTTTCCTATATACATAGCATACATACACACTCAAACACACCACATATACTCACATTAACAAATGCACATAAACAACTCACAAATATTTCCACATACCCTACACATGCATACTCACACATTCACACACACTCACGTCCCCCACACACTCAAATATTCATACTCTTATACATACACTCACCACATTCACACATAGGCACTCATACAGGCACTTGCACTCACACTCAGATATTTATTTTTCCAAAGGCCCCTTGAATAAAATTCTACCTTAAAGAAAGTGGCACCTCGCAGTTATGTTGCCCCCTGGGCTTCCTGAGGTGCTCAAAAGCTATTTAAATCCACTCAGTGTGTAGTGAGCTGGAAGCATAGAGAACATTCTGACTTATCTTTACTCTCTTCTTCTAAGCCTATAGAAAAGGACAAGAAAATTTTCTCTGGAGTCTAGCAAAGAGGAAGAATGGCATCTCTTTAGTGATGAAACCTTGCTGAACTGAGTCATCAGAACTATAGGTCCACACTGTAGGTCATCATTAGAGTAGGTGCAAGCTATACACACATCTTAGGGAGTTTGCTTGGAGTTATGTAAACATGGGGTTGTTTCCTTCCCTTTCTAAGGGAAACTAGCTAGAGCATCTCAGTGCAGGGTGAGGAAAGGCAGTAAAACTGTCTGTGCAAGCAGGAGTTTTCATGACATGAATATATGAATGCTCCAAGGATCTAATGGAAGCCTCAGAGACCTTCCATGTCATGGGAACTGCACCCCCTAAGAATCTGTTAGGCAGAGAGCCAGGGGAAGGAGATGAGAAAAAAGAGAGGTCAGTAATACAGTATGCAATCCATCCACAGAGACCGCTGAGATTTGGGGGCTCAGAAGAGCCCACAAAATGATCAGATTTGGATGTCTGCCACCAAGACTTTCATTTCACCCACTCTCCTCTGAGAGCCCAACAATATTGACACCCAAGGGAAACCCAGAAATAGCAGAGATAAAGATAGAGAATAAAAACAAGGAGGATTGAGTGAAATAAGCAAACCTTCCCCCTTCCTCCCTTCCTTCCTTCCCCCTCCCCCATCACAGGATCTATGACACAGGCCAAGATTCAGGGAGGAGGCGGGACACTGTGGATATGAAATTAATGTTTAGGTCTAGATTAGATGTTAAATACTGAAAGGAATCAGATGCTTGTAGGATTTCTCTTCAAAGGACAAAGGAAAGAAAAATTACAGAGTTTGGTTAGATGAAGTGATTAATGGAAAAACTAAAGCACTTTCCTGTTGGAACTTTTCCTATATCCATCTGTCTTTTTCTTATTTCATTATTTCTTCTAGTATTTAAAAACGTGGTTGTAGACAGAGTGAACTTCCCCAGTGCTTGATATCAGTGGGTCCTGGGCTGATCCACAAGAGAAAGTTCAGATTCAAGGTAACCTTACAAACATTGTCAGTAAATAGCTTACTCTATGGTCCGGTTGAAGTGTCTGTCTAGAGGGAAGAGATAAGAAGAGGATAACAAGAGCAACTCTGGCAGAGCTTTTAAAGAGAAAATGGAGGTTAACCACGGACATGTTTCCAGATATTAGAACATCGTTCAGGTACATTTTATACTGAGACCAACAGCCTTAGTTGTTAAGGCTGCTGAATCATCTTAGACAGCACTTTTCATTTTCCTGGAAAGCTCATAGCTTTATCCACCATAAACTACTCTCATATTCTTCTTTCTGTGTGCCTTTGCTGGAAAACATCTCCCTACCACAAGACTCAGACTTGAATTACAAGTTGGTATTTATATTTACATGTTATTGTATTCCTATGTCTCCTATAATCAATGTGAAAATGAGAGATGTTACAATTTGTTTATATTCAAGAAGTATTCAGAAAGTATTTGCTGGGCAGATATTGCTGTGCAAATAAATTCACAGCTTAGAATAATTTTAAGCATAATTTTTAATTTGCACAGGAAGTTATAGATGAAATCCACATCAATAAGAAGTACTCAGCAAGCAATCTCATCTACATACCACTGTGATAAGCAATATGTCAGAGAAGTAAATAATTCCTAGTTCTCTGAGAGCAACAACTTATGACCTTAAGATTTTGTGACTTCCAGAAATGGATTAGGTAGCAACATGTGGAATACTGCAGAGTAAAGAACCACCAGAAAAGCAGAATAAGTGACAAGATCCCCAAACTAGGAAAAGATCAGAAGTTAGGGAGGAGAAGACAGTGCTTGGGATTAACTCTGTTAAGAATTCTTGTCTTAAATGAATGAAATCTGGTGGGGGAGGATAGGAAGGCATGGATGGGGGAAGGGGTATAAAGATGTTTTGTATGAAATACACCAAAATTCAATAAAATTACACAAAAAAGAATTCTTGTGTTTTAATCTTGTTCTTGCTATAAATGCTGAATTCAGGAAAGTCATTAGCTTCTGCTAGGCCTTGCTGACTCTACTGACACTTCTTCACTCTTGTATTCCTTCTCAAATGCTCTTCCTCTTCTGTCTTTTCCTTTTATTTTGCAAAACTAGAGTATTGAAATATATGAGTAGGTTTTCATTCTCTTCAGTAGCGAATATTTTCCTTCAAATTCTTATGCAATAAAAATTCATTCATATTCATTCATATTCTCTCTCTCTCTCTCTCTCTCTCTCTCTCTCTCTCTCTCTCTCTCTATCTCTCTGCATTGTGTAGGTATTTGTGTAGGGGGACAAGTGCATAAAGCTGCATATATTGGAGCCAGGTGGTTGGCAACAAATATCTTCATGGATCTCTCGCCACCTTATGTTTTAACATAGAGTCTCTCACTGAACCTGGAGTCCAGAAAGTCCTGCCTCCTCCTCCTCCTCCTCCTCCTCCTCCTCCTCCTCCTCCTCCTCCTCCTCCTCCTCCTCTTCCTCCTCCTCCTCCTCCTCTTCCTCCTCCTCCTCCTCCTCTTCCTCTTCCCCACGATGGGGGAATCGGATGTCACCATGCCAGGAGTTTGTGGGTGCTGGGGATCTGAACTGAGATTCTCATGCTCCTGTGGCCGTCATTTTCCTGATGGAGCCGTCTCCCGTCTCCCTGTTTTACAATGAAACATTCCCATTCTTTGCTTGTAAGAAGTAAAATGCAGTTTCACCATTAACCCCAATCGAAGCCCTTACATTCTACCACGCCCCCTCTTTCGCAGATTGTTCCCTAGGCTTAGAAAAGGGGCACAGGTGGATGAGAAGCAAAACACTCTACTTTCTCTGGAGCTGATGTCTTGGTCTCTAGTCAGTTCTGGCTGTTTTCTTTCATGGGCTGCCAGCTTGTCCAGGCTTAACCTTTCGATTCTACTAATGAAGCACATGCAATTAGATATTTAGGTATTTAAACAGTATAATATATAGCCTTTCGATCCTACTAATGAAGCACCCCCCCCCCTTTCAGGATGGTGGGACCCATGAGCTGTGTGGGTTTGGGCACAACTGCTTGCAAATTGGTTTTACATGAAGGATGCTTGTACTCACAAATTATCACCTATTGTTAAAAAAATGAAAACAAAACAAAACAAAAAAGCAGAGAAAGATGCAGAAAACTTACGGCAGAATGCACAATCTGCGATGGGTAGGGGTGGGGTGGGGGGGAAGGGAAGGGGATATATGCCTGAACTGAATTGGAAAATGATGTATGAAATACACAAAGCATCAATAAAAATGAATTAAAAAAAGATGACAATAGTCAAGAATTTTATTAGTGTTACAAAATGAATGGCAATTCCAACTCCTGCAACTGGATTTAATCTCTCTAGGGTACCATGCTGCCCTCTTTCCTACTTGATCATAGTTAGCTCCCATTCTGAAATGTACTTCCTTCTTCATTGTTTTACATAAAGCTCTAAAAAAAATTAAAAACTTCACCCAAATTAAAAAAAAAGAAGTAAAATGCGTTTAATGAGTATTATTAGTTAATGTTTAAAAAGCACAAATGAGAGTAAGGAAGTATGGGTACAGAGCTAAAGATGGAATTAGAGGCTAAGGAAAGACAGGGACAGATTCAGACCCTTTCGTCACTTGGATTTGTAAGTGCACCTATACTGACATGTACATCACAATTCATTATTGTGAATGTAGCTTTTCCTTTCAGCCATGCATTTATACAATGATGCAGTTTCAGGGAATTAGTGCTCTAAAATGGGAACATATGTCATATGAATATATTTCCATACTTAGGAATTCATGTAAGACATAAGCAAACAGAAAATATCTTGGGTAGTTATATAGACTATAAGTCTGCTATCAAATAGTTTTTTAAAATTAAGACCCTGGGGTTCCTAATTTGAAAAAAGTTGAAGAGCCAGGCGTGGTGGTGCACTCCTTTAATCCTAGCACTTGGGAGGCAGAGGCAGGCGGATCTTTGTGAGTTCAAGGCCAGCCTGGTCTACAGAGTGAGTTCCAGGTCAGCTGGGGCTACAGGGAGACCCTTTCTCAAAAAGACACACAAAAAAGTTGAAGTAATTTCATAGCTTATTTTGAAAGACCTTTGTAGGAGAAGGGATGGTTATTCAGCTGCAAACCTTATCTGTTTATCCAAAAGAAAGAGCAAAAAATTAGGGAAGTGAAGTTTCAAAAGATGGTCTATTTCTGCATTTGCCAAGGCTGTCAAGCTGGAGAAATTCAGAATCTTTAGAGAAGGGTGCCTGGGGACATTAATGCATTTTCCCCAAAAACAATTATTTGAAAAATCCTGTTTTATTCAACTGCCACCCAAACCCATGCTTCTTCCTGCACATTCTTTTTGAAGTAGGACATACCCAGCTTTATGAAACTAAGCACTGAAGAGCAGTGCTTGTTCTGAAGCCAATTGGAGGAAGGCAATGCTCAAATCATCATAAATATTTGTATAAACAAAACAGTGACATTGGCAACATCATTTGATCTTTGTGCCAAGGGTGAAATTAATGTCATATGTTCACCCCAATGGATCAGTGAAAGAAAGTTTTGCAAAATATTCTTAAAAGCAACGGTGTCCCCTTCCACCTCCATTCTACCTTTTGATATGCCAAAGCTTCTTTATAAATGCTCCTGCTTCCTTGAGGACTGGGATTTGCAGAATAAGTTAGGCAGTTAAATAAGGACTTTTATTTAGAGAAACTTTGTTCTTTGAAAAACAAAGAAAGCAACAAATAATAGAAACCCTCCAAAATTTGTAATATTTTCATGACACAAATCCTGCCCCAGTTCTTTCCTAGGAGCCATGATCCAATAAGGTGCTGTAGATGCCCTGAAAAATGTGTTTTGACAGGGGTTCTTGGAGGTTTGCCAGATTCAACTGTGGTTAATACCTAATATTCCTGATCCAAATTACTCGACATTAATTATTTGCATCATGAAATTTCTCTGCTTAGGATTTGTTGCTTCATTGCAGGGAACAGTGTTCAATGAATATGGATATTCACCCAGGTTGTCCATCTTTACTTTCATCTAGCGCCTGAAAAGCCCACCCCAAGGCAAATGAAAGGCTAGTGCCCATCTAGGATATATCTGCCAAGGCACATATGCAGCAGTGCATGGTTGGTATAAACAAGCTTTGGATTCTGCCTCTGCTGCTTGGCCAGGGAAAAGCCAAATCAAGGGGAGGAATCCTCTGTATTTTTAATGGAGAAGTATGAGAGTGGTGCTGCAAAGCCCTCTTGATGTGATGAGACTGTTCAAAAGAAGACTATATACTGCTGAGATTGTAAGACCTGGTGCTGATCAACAAGCAAAGCTTGGTGATGATTCACTATCAAATTAGGTTGACTTTGTTGTCTGAGACATTTTGGATATTTGTTTATTTTTAAACAAGGTCACCCTGCAGGTGAAAATCTGCCATAGTGTTATTAGCCCGACATTGCATTTCACCTGTGATGTGCAATAAAATAAAAACCTTTCTTGATTTTTGGAGGCAGTTCGTTACATAATCCTAAAGTTGGAAGAAAAATATTGGTGTCATAAATTTAGTCACTTTAAAATTTTAGTTGTCCATATTATTAAGAAGGTGGCATTCGAGAAACTTCCCGGATACCACCTTGATAATTAGTAGCATCCATGACTGATAACTAAACTTCTGTGTGGCTCTTCACATACACTGACAGAGATTAGGAAGTTATTGGAGTTGGATGGATATCACTGGAGGCTTGGGGAGTTTCTTCTGAAGTCATTCTGAATTAGCAGCTAACAGGGAGTTTGCTTTGATAGCCCTGTTATAATTAAATGCAGCTGGATGAAAATCAACCACAAAGGGAACTGGTTTGTTTATCATTACTTCTGACTTTGTTAGCAGATGTTTTCCAAGTACCATAGTAGCCAGCTTAATTTGTCTCTGTGTAATGTGAAGCAGGTAAACTTTGATTAATAAACTGACAAGTACATGCCTTAATTTCTTTCTGAAGTTTGCTTCTGTGACTCTTATATAGCACATATGTCAAATCTGGAACACACAGGGATAAACATTCAGTTTCTTTTTATATATGTCAGGCCAGCTGAGATGGAGGTGTCAGTCGGCGGTGAGCTGGCTTGTCAAATGTTCATCTCGAAAGCTGCAGCAGTATTATCACATGCTAGTAGGCTAGTGAAAAAGATAAACACATATGGCATATATGTAAGGCTATAGAACAACAGCTCTCTAAATTGTAATCACCATTGGCTTTCCATAAGGTATTCAATAATCTTTAGCAAATTGGATCCTTTATGAGCTGAAACATTAATTCATCTATTTAAAAAGGGTAATTTTGACATATCCTTTTCTTATAATAAATGCCTCCTCCACTTTAACAGACAGACTTCCTCACCACCCACTGTGTTCAACACACGCGAACGCCCACATTCTCTTCAAACACCAATTCCTACCTGCCTCCCTTTCTAAAATTCCACAGTGTACCTCTCATGTCACTTAAGAATTCTTAAAAGCTATATCCCTCCCTCCAAATCCCTCCCCAGTCCCATACCTACAAAGGATGAGGTGGCAGTGTTCTTAAAAAGCAGTCAACAAAGTTTAAACACACAGCATCTTTGATTTGCGCTGCACTCATCAATAATGCAATAAATTTATAGGCTCCATGATTCTTCCTAAAGTATGAAGTATTTGCTCAAGACTGCAGGTGTATGGTGTGCGTGTGTGTGTGTGTGTGTGTGTGTGTGTGTGCACGTGTGTGCATTTGTGTGTATGTGTGTGTGTGTGTGTGTGGTGTGTACCCTTTTATTTGAAGTCGATGCTTGTTGCTAGCTTCATATTGCAATGGCGGTCACTGCCTTGAATGTGTGTAGTGCTGAGCATTGCATAAATGCCTTTCAAACTTGGATTTTTGGTGCTGGTGCTGTCATGCTAGACATTTACTCGGTTTTTCTTATATCTGAATTTTTTTCTAGACACATGTATACAAATGTGCATATTTGTGACTATGCTCATCTGCTCAGCTCTGTGCTGGACAAAATTCAAATGGGCACAACTTGGCCAAAGATATGAAGAAAACCACAGAGAATTCTGAAGTTCCCTGGAGATAAGCACAAAGCAATGTAATCCTTGGTAACATCTTACTTCCTTTTCTTTAAAGTGTTAATAGATTTCTTTTTGAGACAAGGTCTTGCTATGTGTCGCTGGCTAGCCTGGAACTCACTGTGTAGAACAGGCTGTTCTTGAACTTGATCCTTGTGATTTTGTCTTCAGAATCAGGGATCACTAGGGTGTACCACCACAGCTGACATTTCATTTGATATCTATAAAGTGTTATTCATGCATGCAGAGGGATCTAAGATCAGGGTGGACTTTGTGACTACACAGAGCTGATTTCAAAGCCCAGCGCTACTGCCTCAACTCCATCACTGGTAAAGTGAGGGATAATGATACTAACTTGCAAAGATTATAAATCTAAACATCCTGGCACATGATATTCTCTCTAGCACACATTACTAGAAATAATATGTTATAGATACAGAAGAGGAAAATCAGGTAAAAAAGATGGTCACCCCTCTACAGAAGAGTGCAAGTCGCTCTCTGAGCTTGTCTTCATGCTGAGTGAGGGTCACTGTGTGTGATATCATCACAAGTCATTCAAAACTTCATGCAAAACTAACTTAAAATGTAAAACTGCAACTAAAACGTGATTGAAATTCATTAATATCTGTAAAATATTTCTTATGAAAAGATAACACCTACTTGTGACTAACTGCCAACTACCAATTGTCATTTAATTAAAATTAATCCATCTGTAGCAGGGACTCTTCTAATTGGGTGATTTTTCAAGGAAGCTTCATTAAATGCTCATTCTCTAAAATAAAAAGTTTTTGAAATAACTGTCCATATTAGAAGTGTGAGGATAATTAATTAAATCACATGTTTAGGTTGGTATGTAACAAGGAACAAATGCGTATTGTTACCTTTATGTAACTTTAAAACACCGGGACGTTTCTTGTGTTTTTTTTTTTTTTTTATCACCTTTGAAGCATTTCTCTAATGGGAATCTATCTCTATATTCCTTTTGGGGGAGGTGAAAAGGGCAGGTCTGAAGTCACGATGTTTTAAAAGAACTGTAGATTAGCTAATCTGAAGAAATACTCTTGTTAAAAATGATCGTCCTTGGGGACAGTCATTCACATGAGCAATTATCATTATTTCATCTGTTTTTCTGGAGATTATAATTGCCTGACAAACATTCTAAGGCAGGATTGAATACAACCGTGAATAAGAGGTATAGATTAAAACATGGCATAGGCTGTCTAGAAGAATCTTCCTGATGATGACTCTGAGGACTAAGCAAAGTAGCTTTTCCATGTGAATCTATATTTTCTCTCTTCAGATGGCCAAATCATAGAGTAGACAGCAAATAATGCAGCTAACATCCTTTGTATGGGGTAGAGAATGTTGACTCTGTAGGATATTGTTCCACACTTGGAAAGAGCTACAATTAATTTCAGTTTCTTCTTTAATGGTGCAGTCATGGATATCTATTGTGCAAGGTATGAGCTTATTCTGAAATCTGAGGAAATCATGATCTGGAACTTCATTTTGGTGGCTTTCCATGTTCCTTGGGATTGTATGAGTGAAGAAAAAATGTTTTCAGGTAATTTATGGGTATAATGGCTTGGATAGTATGATTTGACCATATGAAGACAAAATAGTACTATTCAAATGAAGAGAGCACTGGATGTGTTTTTTCTTGAGCAACCAGATGAATAACATATATTGCCATTTCAGAGACTGTGCTGTTTTGTAGTTTTGTAGTGTTTATTGAGTTTCTTAAGGCAGTACATCTTGGAATGTGCTTAGAAAGACTTGTAATTTGAAGAAGACAGATGTCTAAAAGTGTTGGTATAAAGAAAACAGGTCAGGTTTACAAGGGATCCCAAGGATGTTGGAAAATGTTGCATTCTATCTGCAATTAAGTAGATCTTCCATATGGTGCTACTGAAAGGAATGTTAGCTATCTATGATGATTATCATGATGTCTTGAATATGAGGGGTTATTAGATGTGAATCAAACAGATTCAGGCCATATTGGGTATCAGAGATAACAGCCACATGTGTGCCAAAGTAAAATGAACTTTGTAAAAGGTATTTGTTCAAACCAGGCAAATCTGTCCAAGGAATACTGCTAGAATAGGTGCAACTTGCTCTTTGTGTTCAGAAGCAAAATGTGCTTATTAGGAGGTTAGTGCAGAGACCTTTGAGTCATGTTCACAGCAAGACTTCTGCTAAAACATGTCTACGTTTACCTTCCCCAAGCCCCAGGCCTTATATCATAAAGTGTTTCTGGTCCTTCACCATTTCGCTCAGAGCTTGGAGCCCTTAAGGAGACTGAGGTTGGAATGGCTCTGGTGGTGACCTTGTTGATGATGTATGATGTTTGCCACCTCTGTGCAGCTGAGTGAGTGGTCAAAGGATGGACACTTTAAAGAAAGTACCCTTCATGCAGTTAAAGTTAGGGAGCTCATTTAAAGGACTGTTTCCTAGACTTTTATCTATTTCCGATTTCTTCTGTGAAAAATTCCACAACAGAAGCCTGGAAAAGAAAATAGAACAGATGATGGAAACTGATGAGTCTAGCTACGGATTCCCTAAAAGCAGCAGTAATGGCAAAAGTTGTAACTGGATCATCATTCAGCTTGGGACCAACTCTAGTTTTCTTCTGTTAGAATTGTTGTGTGGTTGTTTGTATTTATATGGTATGAATGGCTCAGACTTCCTCTGTGTGTGTGTGTGTGTGTGTGTGTGTGTGTGTGTGTGTGTATGTATGTATGTATGTATGTAGATACATGTGAAGAGTGGCTTTATTGTTATATTTATCACTAAAGAGCTGCCTTTGTTTCATCTTCCAAGCATCCTGTTGATGATTTGAATAATAAAGCTGACTGGCTTCCTCACTGAAGGTTGCTTCCATAATGGAGTAAATTTATGTACTGAGGCTCTAATTTACTTTATAGATAATTGGACAAAACCCTGAGAAACTGCTGCTAATTGAGTGCTTATGCCAGCTTTTGTCTCTATTGAAGCTGGACAGGTTTTCTAATGTTTTCAGAAGAACTAAAATATCCACCAAACCTTACAACACCTTGCTTCACCCCAATATGTTTTCATTAACTTTAACAGAGTTGCTGGGCTTAAATGTGGTTTATCCTAGAATTTTAACACTCACCTTTTATAAGAATCACATATTGGAGGATGTTTTCATTTTACAGGTCATATTGTTTCCTTCTTTGAGGCGGCTGGGCCAATGGGCCAGGTTTCAGATCAAATGTTTTCATGAGCATGACATTCAATAGGTAACAGTTGCCTGAAGCAGGGCATGAAAGAGTTAGGGGAAAGAAATCATAGAAACTGAAAAACCTTTGAAAATTCATATAATATTTGGTATTTTGTGAATCAAAAGTGGAAGGAATTTCATTTATAGGAATGAACACTAAGGCATAAAGTATGCTATTTCATAGACACCCCTTTTACCTCCACTGCTGGATGGACTAAAGGAATTAAGGAAACCTTGGCTGGCTCTGTCTGTGCTGGAGGACAGACCTTTGAGAGGACTTTTTGGCTCTGTGACAGCTCTGTCATTCATATGACTTTCAAATACACGTTCATGAAACACATTTTTGATCCTGTTTCTGATACGTTAAAAAACTAAACAATTTTCACAATCTAAAGTAATAAACCTGCAGCATATCAGTATGGCACTGTTTAGCACTGTGCTCTTATAGAGGAGTTATCTGCTATTCAACATGCACCCACATAACCCTGACACTTGGGGTCCTGTGAAATCCCATTTCCTCTCCTCTGTGCCTGTTCCCATTTTCTTCCTGAAATTTGTGCTCTACCCTCTGCATTTCTGCTGGTTGGAATTCTAGGTCCTTTCAAGCCATACTTAGGACTTGGACTCTGAGGTATTCCAGTGATCTTTCGTTTTAGTATTGGCGATGTATGAGATCTCCTCTCTTAATGTGGGCCATATCTGCTAACTCATTTTCAATGGTCATAGTACAAAAAATGGATAAGGATATCATGGCTGAAACAAGATCGTATAGACTGGAATTTGTGATGAGTTGTGTTAATTGTCGATTTAGAGAATCAAAAATCTTCTAGGAGGTGGGCTTCTGAGCCTTCCTGTAGGAGATAATACTGATTATGTTGATTGAGTTGGGAAGCCATTCCCTGGCCTGGAGTCTGTACTTAATAAAAAGGAGTGAGCTGAGCAGCAGTTTTTGTCATTATTTACTTCCTGATTGTGGGCACAGCATGACAAGCTCCCTAAAGCTCCTCTCTCAACTACCTTGCATAATGGACTGTGCACTTGGACTGCGAGTCAGAGTAGTAAACCCATCTCCCCTAAGTTACTTTTGTCAAGTATTATAGCAACAGACACTTAACTCACTCACTCTCTCTCTCTCCCTTCTTAATGTCTCCCTAAGAGAAGTCAGTTTCCAAATGAGTCCACTCCATGGAATGATTCGCATGACAACAGTCAGAGAAAGCTATCTGTCAGTGACCAATGAGAAAGCCAGTAGGTTGAGAAGAGGGGAACCCTCTACATGAGAGACATGGGGGCAGATGTGTTCTTAGAAGACCCTTCAGAAGATATCCCATCCCAGAGAAAACCTTGGTGGCAAAGTTTTGGCCAAGGCAATTGGCTAAGTTTCACTGGAGTGGGTGACAGAAATCGATGCCTTGAACATCTTGGAGCTACTCATCACTACGAAGTAAGAGAGAACTAATGCAGTTTGGTACTGGGAGTTGGCTTTAGAAATGGAAAAGGGCAAATCAAGAAATATGATATGGAAATAATGCACAGTTTTCAGAAGATACAATTTTAATATAGGTGCTATGTATCAGGCTGGTATAACTTAGCCTTTCTGGGCGCTTAATGACCATACATAATACCCATACCAATTTGGCCAAGGGATCTAGGGGATAACTTTGTTCCTTGCCCTCAGAGATCAACTAAGTCTCAGGGGACTATGCGTGGGGGCATCTCTTGAAATGGCCTGCAAAATGTGAGTCACCAGTCTTCCTGTGCAGGGAGGTCTTGGAGATCCACTAATGGGGCTTCAGCCAGTGCCCAGTCTATAAAGAGGAAAGTCTGCTCATGCTTCAAAAAGAGAAGCCTGGTCTAGCAAGACCTAACTGTGTCCTTGAGTGGATGGTACTGGTTATTGAAAAGCCAAAAGGAGCCAGGGTTCATCCCCCCTGCTTCACAAAAAAAAAACAAAAAAAACAAAACCCCAAAATCTGAGTGACCCTTGAGGATCAGATCCTCAACTGACCTTGAGAAACCAAAAACCTTGGTTAATCTGGGCTAACTGTGTGGCCTTAAGCATCCAAAAAGAAAGTATAACCAAAAATAATCAGTAAGGTCTGAGAAATTGTATTTCAGGTGTAAAACTTGAGAATCCTCCAAACCTTCAATGCCAGATGGGGACTACTGAGATATCCAGCTTGTGGACTGAGCGGCTACTGGGATTTCAGCCTCTTCAGAGTTTAGATTACCATTGTTGGACTACCCAGGTTGTGTCATGGAGGCCAGTGCAGGAAGATCAAGACAGTATGCATGCTTGCTGGACCTCATTTGGGTGACCATTGGGGTGGGGGAAGGGACCCCAGTGTGGAGCACAGGGGCAGGATTGATGGCTGTTTGGACTTTCCAAGGAGGAGCCTTCAAGCACTTCCTTGGGGAAAACATGACATCTTTTAGCAAAAAAGAAAGAAAGAAAGAAAGAAAATCCTCCAACTCAGGTAATAGGTGTATGTATGTATGTATGTATGTATGTATGTATGTATATATTTATGTATGTGTATATGTATATATAGTGAAGCAATACAAGTTGGAGAAAAAAATGGAATTTCCATGTTAAATTATCACTGTATTTTGATGCTTTTTTGGTATCACAAGTTTCATTTATATTATTTTGATGCTATGCATATTATAAAGTTCAACTTAAAATCTCTGAAATGTTCTATAATTTCAGCAGTTAGAATATCTTTTTAAAATATTTATTTTAATTTTATGAATATGAGTGTATTGCCTGCATGTATGTGAGTAAACCCATGTCATGCAAGGCTGATAGACGTCAGAAAAGGGTGTCAGATCCCCTGGAAATAGAGTTACAGACCGTTGTTAGCCTTCATGTGTGCTGGAAATTGAACCTAGTTCTCTGCAAGAGCAGCCAGCGCTCTTAACTGCTTAGCCAGCTCTCCAGCCCGGAAAGAATATCTTTTACTTCAGCTGAGGGTATTTATTTGTTGCACAGTACATTTTAGGTGTTGGTGTCTGTTTTCTCTTGATTTCATTTGTGAATGTATTTTCTTCCTCACAAAACTGCAAAGTTCTTTGAGGACAGAAGTTTTGATCCATCTGTGTTTGAAGCTCTTCTCAGGGGTAGTGGGCAACAAATTGTATGTAGTAGATGCTCAAGAAATATTTGTGCAGTTGAACTCAATGAATGTATTCAGTCATCCTTCAAAAAACCAAGATTGGAAATGAGAAAAATGGATTGCTTTTTGTCTAAAGATTTTACAGCTCTTCAGTTATTTCAAGAACAAAAGGATGTGAATGCTGGTGGTTTCCTCTTGGCATTTAAACAAATATTTCATGATACTCAATATTATTTATTTTGAGAAGAAATGAATTCTAAGAGAAATGCAGTTGTGGTAAGATTTAAATAAGATTTTCCCAGGTTATCTTGCCATGCGTTGTGGTCTTAGGACTCAGGAAGCAGAGGCAGGCAGATCTTTGTGAGATGGAGGCCTGCGTGGTCTACCTAATGAGTTCCAGTCCAGTCGTGGCTACAGGGAGACCCTATCTCAAAAAGACAAAAAATTACTTGTTGTATGGTAGCTTTAAATGGAACATCACGATTTTGATGATGATGATGTTTAAGACTTAACTGTTACAGTCACACTTCACAGCATCAATTTCTCATTAGGAATTCAGTATTAATTTACTAAATGTTTTAATGTAGACATTTGCTTGTTGCTCTATGAAGCAGTTGAGTACTCATAATTTATTTTGGAAATCTAGTACTGCCATTTAGAACAAAGAGTGTTGGTTTGGGGTCAAAATTATGCTCAAACATCTGATTGACTGTTTAACCTGAGGTGAGTTACTTGGTCTCTCTCAACATTCCTTATATAATTAATATATAATTAATGGGATAACAGACCAGAAGTCTTATGTAATGATTAATGTGTATGTATATACATATAAATGTAGTACTAAGGAGTACAAAAATTAGAAATTATTAAATAGTAGTTGAACATCTGTTTATTGTTTTATTTTTTATTTATTTTTATTTTTTTTAACTTTTTTTATTGATGCTTTGTGCATTTCATACATCATTTTCCAATTCAGTTCAGGCATATTTCCCTTTCCCTTCCCCCCCACCCCCACCCCAACCGAGATCATGCATTCTGCCATAACTGTCCTGACTATACTTTCAGGGATCATTTCTATAGTTTGTTTATTGTTTTAATGGTACCTATTCTCTCCATTTGTAATTTATATTGTTATGGAATATATGCCTTTCCTTGTCTTTCTGCTTTAGGTGATAGGCTGAGGAAACACTTCCCATAATGTTTATTATCTTATAGACTTACCATTGTTATGAATGAATTTAATCCCTCCTTTCATCTGATTATATATTATCAACATATATTATCAAGCCCCTAACAGAAACAAATGACCCAATGTTACCAGGCTTCTGAATTCCTGATCCTTTAAATTATTTGAACTAACCACTTAATATGTGTCAATTACACACATTAGTAGTAGATATCACTTAATGTGGGGAGAGATCAGCTATAAACCTTTAGGAATTGTCCAACCTTGATTTAGTTTGTTGCTTCTTTCCTTTCTAGATGTGTGACCTTGAATTAGTCATTTAATCTGATTAATTATCAGTTGTCTCATCTATGAATTGGAAGGAATAATATTACCTCATGTCACTTTTAAATTGGTTATGTGTAGTAATTTCTGTAACACTTAAACACATTGGGTATTCAATATAATGTAGTTATTATACAAGTATGATGTACATAAATCTTGTTCAACAAGTCTCACCTATTTAGAATTATATATTTGAATGTGCATTGTAGCACACAAAGCTTCTTAAAATGTGGGTGATTCATCTTCACAATATCTTGGTTGGGGACTATTTCTAATACCTTAATGAATTCACAGGTCTAGAAAAGAAGCTGTGTAATCAATAGGGAATCAATAAAAGTCTGTGGTTGCACATAATAATATGTGATAAAATGCCAGGCTAGCTGACTTCACTGAGCGATAAACACTGATTTTCTAAGGATGGGTCAAATAATAAAGTTCTCCATTATCCTCTTGGTCAGTGAGCACCAGCATCCTGCTGCATTTGTTTTTCTTTCTGTATTCCTTTATGGTCTTGAGGCCAGTAGCATCCCATTTTGCCACAGTAGAACTTCTGATTCCCAGTGAAGAATTTGTTTTTTTTTTTTAAGTTGGGAATTTTTTTTTTCATGGCTAATACTAATTCCAGATATCATGGCAGGCCAAGAGCCTGGCTTAGAATGTGTAGGGGAGGCTAATCCTGTAGGCTTTCTTACCTCCCACTAGAGCAAGCAAAAACTATGCTGACATGGCATAGCCATCATTCCTTAGACATGTGTGGCACTGCCTCTAAGATCCATTTCAGAAGAACTTGCCCTGACACAGAACTGTCAGCCCCAGCAGGTTCCCCATGAGGTCTTGGGATGCTTTCCCTGACTGCCCCCTAAGTGGCGGGTATGATGAGGGGTCTAGTGCCAGCCTATTCCCATGAGCTTCATGGCTTGTACCTTTGGACTAGATTTCTTATAACTGTCCTATGGTCTGAGTTTCTTCCTACCCAACCCCTTGTTTCCTCTGTCTTTTCAGAGGTATTAGGTCAGAACTGTGATCTGAGAGGTCTTTCCATACGGTTCTGTTCCCTTCCCTTTCACTCATAAGAAGAGTTTAGTTCCTGAAAACTTAATTTTTCAAACCCTGGCTTGTCTGATTCTTGAAATATCTGTGTAACAGAGGTTATAATTTGACCCAATGGGAAATACAGCTTCATGAGGTAGAAATGCCATACTGGGTAGAAATGGAGCTGTGCTACCTCTGCCATTCTATCCAGGAATTAGCTGTTAGTCTCCTTAAAGGCAGTCATACTCAAAATATGCCAACATTTATTTTTTTTCACCTGCCATAGAGTGTGTTTAAGATGACAAGTATTATTTACCAAAAAAAAAATTATGCCACAGTGGACCAGGAAGAATCTGAGAACATTCAGACCCAGGTTCAGATTACAGCTATGCTTCTTTGTGTCACCATTGCTTTACTTTTCTTAGCCCCCATGTTTTCATTTAAACAATGAGGTGTGTTAATATTGAGTGGGAATAGGTAGTGAATACACAGTCTTTCTTTTTGTCTTTGTGATGCTGCTGACCAAAGCCAGGTTCTCATGCATGACAGGCAAGAACTCTACCACTGAGCTACATCTTTATCACTGAAAATAGTTGTATGATTAATTCTAATCTCAATACATTTTTGGCTTTCGATAGTATAGTGTAAAGTTACTAAATTTCATACTTTATACAATAATTAGTGTCATAAATTTCTGTATAAATCAGGTTCAGCAATAAGTATATTTAATAAAAGCATATAATTTACCAAAGACAATGTTATTTACACACTATTTAAAGATCTTAGCAGTAAAGCAAGCTAAATTTTCCTTTATATTAGATATTACCATCTAGATACCCAATTTATATAATTTATCTTACTAAATTAAAAAAAATAAAAGGAGTTGAAATACTCTTGAGTTGTTTCAAAATACAATAAGATACACACCACATTCTCAGCTGAGTTTCCAGTATATAAACACACATCTCTACAGCCTTGTTTGTGGTGTAGCCCTTGTATTATCACTGAAAAGATCACAGGAATTTTCTCAAGGCCTGTTCTGGTTACTGTTTGAAACTGGAAGCAAGTTTTTTCTAAACATGCCTTGCCCCTACATCTCATCTCTTCATGCTGAGCTCCTGTGCCTTCCCAGTTTGCAACTGGTTCATTGGGTAAGTTATTCATGTTGATATGGTAAAGGATAAGATTGAAGGTGGTTTCCAAGGCCTTTCTTCTCTTTCAAAGTAACAAACAGTCTAACAATAAATGAGAATCTTACTTTTGCTCTCTAACTAGTTTCCTAAATACAGAGAAATCCATGTTATAGAGGAACAAACCATTGAGGACTCTGCTGTGGTTGTGTGACCACTGTCATTAGTCCTGAAGCATGGATGACACACCCGCTTCTGTTCATCAAAACATATATGCCTGTGAATTTCACTGTGATGATATCAAAGCATTTAACAGTTCTTGGACACATGTCCAAATTCCCACAGAAACTATTTACTTATTTATTTATTTATTTATTTACTCACTTACTTACTGGATCAAAAAACATGTGTGATTTTGGTCAAATAACATGGTTCATTATTGTAGAATAGAAAACTGAAGTTTTCTATTCTACAATAATGAACCATGTTCTTTGTAAATATCTGTAAGTTTTTACTTCTTCTTTACTTCTTATTTTATATAAGCCTGAATTATCAAAGAGTTAATTAAGATGTCTATGAGTGATAACCCTAGTAAAGAAGATACTGATTTGGAGGGTCTTAAACTCACTGTGTATATGTCTTAACAACTGAGCAAAATGCCATCAGAAGGGAATCACTTCGTTTGTTCC
Organism: Rhizomys pruinosus; assembly: GCA_009823505.1. Taxonomy (NCBI): domain Eukaryota; kingdom Metazoa; phylum Chordata; class Mammalia; order Rodentia; family Spalacidae; genus Rhizomys; species Rhizomys pruinosus. The sequence goes on along the minus strand of VZQC01007425.1, from coordinate 1,843,415 downwards.
CTGCATGGTCACAGGATAAGCCTTCACCCCATAGCAAATAAAAATGATGGCCCTGTTTGCTAACACATATTTTTAAACAGTGTCTGCTAAGAATTTTTTTTCTGTTACCTAATGGTTTATGCAACAGTTCAAGAGGACTTTTCTTGCTTCAGTATATTTTAAGGTACTTTTGATTTACATCAGACAGCATTTTCATGATCTTTTTCATCTGCTTTTAATTTGCTACTAGAATATCTCTGTCTTCCACTGGCCAAATGCTTTTTATAACTCTGTGTTGCCACATAGCCATAGACTAACTTCTAGTTTTTCTTTCTGGCTACAAACAGAGTATTTGTACACATATGCTTGATAACTTTGATAATTACATATGAATAACCACCGAATTCTGAACTCATAATAGTATTAACTCTAATACTATGAACTTCTAATTATTTTAAAATCCTACCACTATGCATCCATTTGAAACATTACTAGCTTAGACAATGCAGCCTATGAACTTGTTTCCCCACATCCCTTGAAACTTTTGAGACTTTACTCAAGAATTCATTTGTAAGAAAGTGATTGTATTGATTTGTATACACATTACACAATACATAGTAAATGTTAATGTTGGGAATATTCTAGAATTCCAAGTCCTTTACTTAGCAAACAAAATGTTTTGTATTCTTAAGAAATTATATGCTGTGTACTTCTCTCTAGAAATCATTATCATCAGATACAGCAAACTGTAAGATTCTTTCCAGGGCTACTTTAATCTCTGGATATTACAAGCATAGAGAAAACACCATAGAATTATACAGGGCCTAGTATAAATGTCAGTAAATACAAAGAGAAAAAAGGCAGAAAAAATTAGACATCTATATTAAAATACACATATAACATTTTATTGTGTCAGTTAATTGCAACTCTGACTCAAGAATTATATACAGCCAAGTACTAGATAGCAATGCTTACCATGTTCCCCATTACCCTGAAGCAGCTGGCTTGATAGAATCATGGAATGGCCTCTTAAAGACACAGTTACAGTGCCAATTAGGTGACAATAGTCTGGAGGGCTGGGGCGAGGTCCTTGAAAAGGCAGTATATGCTTTGAATCAGCACTCAATATATCTTAAAGCCAAGATTCATGGGTTCAGGAATCAAGGGGTAGAAGTAGAAATGATTCCACTCACTGTCATCACTAGTAGATTCAGTAGGACAATTTTTGCTTCCTGTTCCTGCGATATTACACTCTCTCGGGCCTAGTTTTGGTTCCAGAGGGGGGAATGCTTCTGCCAGGAGACATAGCAAACAACAAACATTCCATTGAACTGGAAGGTGAGACTTCTTCCTGCTACTTAGGGCTTTTGATGCCCTAAAATCAACAGGCTACAAAAGGAGTAACAGTATTAGGAAGAATGCTTGATCCAGACAACTGGGGGGAAACTGGACTGTTTCTCCACAATGGGGATAAGGAAGATTGTATCTGGAAGAGAGAGATTCCTTAGGGTGTCTTTTGGTGTTAGCATGTCCTGTGATTAAGGTCAACAGTAAACTGCAACAATCCAGTCAATCCAGATAGTACAAAAAATGGCCTAGATCCTTTAGGGATGAAGGTGTGGGTCACTCCTTCAGGGAAGGGGCCAAGACCTACAGAGGTGCTTACTGATGGTGGAGGAAATACAGAATGGGTAGTAGAAAAAGGTAGCTATAAATATCAGCTGGGGCCACATGACCAGTTGCAGAAACATGGATGGTAATTGACATGAACATTTTTTCCTATTTGGTTAACAATATGCTTATACATATACACATATTAAATGTGTAATTGAGATAATTATTAAATGTTATCATATTGGGTTATGAGATACTGAAGGACTAAGTATTCCTCAAAGACCTTACCACCTTCTCTAAGATATGCAATACATAATGGGATAGTTACATCATGTTAGGTAGAATTATGACCCTGCCATTGTTTTCATTTTAAAATTATGCGTTATATAAAGAGATTCTATTTGGTATCCAGTTGACAAGGGGTGGACTTGTGATGGCTAATCCTGGATGTCGACTTGACTCTTTCTGGGATTAACTAAAATGAAAAAGAGACCTTTGGGCTGGGTCATTTGAAGCTGGATGACCCACTCTAAATGTGGGCCTTACCTTCTGATGATTGCCTGTATAAAAGGCCACTGCAGAAGGGAGCTCATCCTTTTGTGCTGCTTGCTTCTCTCTGACTGGTTAGTTTTTCTTGTTATTGTGACCAACTTCTTGGATTCTAGGGTAGACTGAAGACCAGCAGATCTCTCAGAATCCATTAGACTTTCAGCACCAGATTGAGACTACTGAGACATCCAACCTTGTGGACTGAGCAACTACTGGGTTCTCAGCTATCCAGTGTGGTGGAGGCATTGTTGGACTACTCAGACTCTATCTTATGAGCTAATCTAATAAATCCATATTTATTTATTTATTTATTTATTTATTTATTAAAATGCATATATATATGTGATAAATGGATTTTTAGATTTTACATACACACACACACACACACACATATATATATATATATATATATATATATAAATTCTACTGATTCTGTCTCTTTAGAGAACTTTGACTAATACACAAACATAGAGAAATGCCATAGAATTGAACAGGGCCTAATATAAATGTTAGTATTTAAAGAGAGAAAAGGCAGAAAAAATTAGGCATCTATGTTAAAATACACATATAACTTCTCATTGTGTCAATTGCAACTCTGACTCAAGAATTATATACAGTCAAGTACTAGATAGCAATGATCTATAAAACTGAACTTTTGTGAATTTCATACAATATATCTTGATCATATATAGAACCCTCCCATAACTGCACCCCTGCCATAGCCCCCACCAGATTTCATACATTTTGTTATATATGTTAGGGCCTATTGAGCCAAGTTTGTGTTGCCAAATGTCCCTCAGTGTGAGACCATATCCTGGAGTTGGGTCAACCTGTATAGCATCACTCCTTCAAAGAAAATCAACTCTCCCTGTCCCAATATCATTGATTATCAACAGTTCCTCAGTTAAGGTTGGGGCTTCTTACCCATTTCCCTACTTTTCTGCTGAGCTTTTGTCTGCTTTGAGTTTGTATGGGTCTTGTGCATGCTGCCACCTTTGCTATAAATTCATATGAGCAAGTTCTCAATCTCCTAGAAAATTCGGTTTCCTTGTGGTCATCCACCACCCCGGCTCTTACAGTCTTTCTGCCCCCTCTCCTGCAATGGTCCTTGAGCCCAGGGTGGCAGAAATGAATTGGCAACCTTATAACTGATGATCAGTACACAACGACCCATTTTTTCCTTAAACATTAAAGATTGCCTTTTGAAAATGTGATTAGTATATGCCATGTTGTATTCACTTTAAATTTATTCTACTTGGAGTTCATTAAGCTTATTGTATTTTTATATAAGCAGTAGTCTATAAGCTTGAGATAATGTTGACTATTTTTCCAAAAAGTTCTCTTCCTCTCTTCTCTTTTGCAATAAACATAATGCATACATAGGTTGTTTTGATGGTGTTCCATCAGTATTTCTTTTTCTTTTTACTTCTTTCATTTCTAACATTTTTTTTCCACAACTTTGGCAATTTCAAGTGATATATCTATCCCTTGTTTCTTACACTTGGCATGAGACTATTGTTAAATCTACTAATGAATATTTTAATTCAATTATATTTTTCAGGACAGGTATATATACTTTGTTCTATTTTAATTTCCATTAATGCTGATATTCTCATTTTGATTGAATATTGTTTGCACAATTTCTTTTAACTCATCTATTTCCTTTAGCTTTCCAAGTATATTTTAAAAAATCTTTGCCTTATAAACATGAAAATTCTGTTTCTTCATAAAGAATTTATTAGGCATATTTTTGCTTTGTTTTGAGACATGGTCTCCTTATTGTCCCAGCTGGCTGGAACTTACTATGTAGATCAGGCTAGCCTTGATCTCATAGAGATACACCTGCCTCTGCCTCCCATGAGTCAGGATTAAAGGTGTACACCACCAAGCCTGGCATATCCTATAATCTTCATAAAAATTGGGTATTAAAAGCCACTAGCTTTTACAAATATATGTAAAGTGGCTCTGTACCAATATGGGGATCTCATGGGGATCTGCATGATGAGTTTAATGTTGAGGCCTAAAGGGTTTAGGCCTTTTCTGGTTAGCATTATCACTGGGCCTGAATATGTTCCTTGCAGTCTCCCAGTTCTCATGACTGATTTTAAATTACTTTTCTCTATAGTAGTCTTGCCTTTGCTTCTTTGGAGAACATTGGTCGTTCTATGTGATTCCTCTCTTTATTCTGTTGCACCCAGTCATCAGTGGGCTCTATAGTCCCCTTGTGGTTTTCATTAGTCATGCTTGTTATTTCCCACGGTTTTTCCCAGGCTGAGATCTGAACCAATTTTATCAGAGCGTTGAGTTACATGACACATACACCAGACCCACCGGTCACCCAAACAGATTAGAAAAAAATTGGCTCACTCTTTTCTTTCTGGTTTATAATTCATGAAAGGAGTTGGGGACTGACTGGAATTCTGTACAGCCCAAACTAGGTTATTAAGCCCAAGTAACTAAAACTCTGTGACAGTTCCTACTATTTCTAATGTTTCTTTTTCTTAATTTATTTTGGCTATTGTGAATATTTTGCTGATTTCTAGAATACATTATTTCATAATTTTATTTCATCAGTTTATTTATTGTTCCCATGGAAAAATGAGAGCATTGAAGTTCCTAGTCTGTTGTTGCTCTAGTTTTCCTGATTTTTGCTGATATGATTTCTTGTTTCTTCTTTGGACTTGAGTGTCTCCACTTTCTCCTCCTCCTCCTCCTCCTCCTCCTCCTCCCCATCTTCCTCCTCTTCTTCTTTTTCCTCCTCTTCCTCCTGCAGCTCTTCCTCCTCTTCCTCATCCTCTTCTTCTTCCTCCTCTTCCTCTCCTCCTCCTCTTCATCTTCCTCCTTTTTCTCCTCCTCCTCCTCCTCCTCCTCCTCCTCCTCCTCCTTCTTCTTCTTCTTCTTCTTCTTCTTCTTCTTCTTCTTCTTCTTCTTCTTCTGTATATTTTTACTATCTTCCTGCCATGCCTGCTACTTTAAGAAAATTTATAGGATCATCAAGTATGTCTTGAAGTCATTTACTGATTTTTTTCTGCCAAATAAGAATTTTGACCCGTTTGCACAATTATGATATCTGCCTAATTCATAGGATTCTCCCAAGCAGTCTGGGTTTGTTTTTAATGGGGGCCCATGTGGGGAAGAGTTCAGGTAGGTGGTGTGGCAAGAGCTAGAACTGAGAAGAATAGGGACAGTGCCCAAGGAGTTGATCATCACAGCTTTCAGGAGTAGAGGATGGGAAAGAATTTGAGAAGGAGAAAAATAAGCAAAGTTATTGACTCAGGTAATGATGTTATTGCTCATAATCCAAACTCGTGCTCATATTACAAAAAATATGTTTTGCCAAAATAATGAATATTAGTGCAGCAGTCTGTAGAATGGTAGTATCTGGCTCCTCTTTGTAACCCTGGTTTCTAACAGGCTCTAACAAGCATATAATTGTGTTCAATACATGTTGAATGAAAGTATCTATAATATCACTTTAAAATAATGATTTTTTTTGTCTTTTCGAGACAGGGTCTCCCTGTAGCCCCAGTTGTCCTGGAACTCGCTCTGTAGACCAGGCTGGCCTTGAACTCACAAAGATTCACTTGCCTCTGCCTCCCAAGTGCTAGGATTAAAGGCATGCGCCACTAAAATAATGATTATGAAACTAAACATTAATATATACTTTTTCTGTTAGAAAACTAGTTTGTTGTTTCTAAGCACTATTACATGAGCTGTCCATAAAATAAGAGAACTATTGAAGTTTGATGCATACATTTTTAAAATACATGTAACTTTTTCTCTGTGAAGACTTGATTTTGTAGATCATGTGTGTTATTGTCTGCTGGATAGGGAATTTTCTCATTATTTTCACTTTTTTTTCCTCTCTGTGAACCAACCAATAAACTATTAGTATTGATAATGGGTTAGTATTGACAGTGAGTTATTTGCCCAGAGTTATGCTTCATGCGGGTCTGGTTCTGGGAGAAAAAGTTATCACAGCTATTCTCCTCTTCTCACTCTCATCAGAGTTTGAGTTTATGTTTTTTCTGTCTGGAATTTCATTGCTGTTCCTTTCTGTTGAATTTCATTTTAAGAATTGGTGACTAAGATATAAAAAACTGTAGAAAAAGAGTCTAATTGAGTATTGCATTTAGAAATACTGTTATACAGAACAAACCCAAGCATGAAACCATTGTCCTAGCCCTAACTCATTCCTTCTCTAGTAATATAACATGACTCAGAGCAATTCAGGCCATCACTTCTTAGCCTACCATATAATGACAACTGTATTTACAAAGGAGAGTGGAAGGTGAGAGTATGAGGGAGAAGCTGCTGTAAAATTTGAGCTCTCGGAATGCCCTTTCCTTTGGTCTGTGCTTTTGTTCCAATGTCTTGGAACAAACAGGTCTCCCTGGGTTAGAGAATAGGAATCAACAGTAATAGATACTCAAGGTGGTGTCTCATGGAGAAAAAAGATGGCCAACAAACCTTTGTGTTTGGAAGTGGGAAGGGGGTGAAGAGAGAATGTGTTTGTGATTAAATCGCACCCTTGCCTTCTTCCTCCAGGAGCTTTGGTATCCACTTGGTATAATATACAAAGCCTTCCTTTAAAGACTTTTGAGTCCCTTTTCTTCAAACTCACTTTCTTCTCATTTCTTTCTGTCCTAACATTTTTGTCAATGCACAGACATTCAAGCCCATGACCTGCACAAGGCCTGAACTTTTCTGCTTCTCTATCCCCATTATTGTACACTAACTTTTACTACCCATGTTTGTTTTATATTAGTTCTTTTTATTTATTTGTAACACCTTTAAGAATGTAAACTCCAGGAAGTCAGGACCTCTGACTGTTATTTTCAGCTTTCTGATTAGTAACTGACATGTGATAGATGCTCAACAAATAATTATTGACTGAATAAATGATTGACTGAATAAATGTGAGTATATATTTCATGAACTCTATGTAAGATTCATAGCTAGGTCTACATTTCTAGAAATATGCTATCTCTTATAGATTAAGCACCTGGTCACAGTTCAAAGCACTTAGCTTAAAAAAAGAAGATTTTATAATAGCCCATTCTTTTGCTCTTACCTAAAAGGTCTGGATTGTTCTTCTAAGCCATTGCTTTAAAGGCTTTTGTATATTTTTCTAAAGATGCTTAATGAGTTGGAAATAACCATGCATGAAGCCCTTTTAGTATAACCTTTACAAAGTTAGCTTTTGCAATTTAAAATTCTTGTTAGATAACTTGCTAGAGGAAAATGTATTCATTTATATTAGATTGTTTCTATTTCAGATCATTCTGAATCTACTTTTCAAGTAATTTAAAGTACCAGGTTATAGCAAAGTGGCAAAGCACACACCCTGAAAGAGAAATCCAGATTTCATTTATGAGCCCTGTGGATGGTCTGCTTGCAGCGACTTTGCTGAGACAGAGGCAACGGTTTGAATATAAGAGCCAGGGAACTGGCTGGGGCACACTGTGTATGCTGAAGGATGCAAACCTAATTGTCATTAGTGGGATTTCAGAATTTAATGTCCTGAACACTTCTGAGAGTAGCTGCTCTATAAGCAGCAAACATTAGAGAAAATAGTGAATCACTGAGATTGCCACACACTTGTGTTGGCTCTGACTTAGCTACCACAGTGGTGCTGGGTTTTCTATGGCTGTAGTAATTTTTTAGCTATAGGATATGGCAAAATCTGCTGTGCTACAAGGCCGAGGAACAAAGGAGAGAAGTCTATAATTCTCCATTAGGTAGAGACCAAGTGTTCATAAAAAAATGTAGTTAAACAGATGAAACTGTTTTTCTCCTTAGTTAAAAGCAGTTTAGCCTTGGAAGAAAAACACCTATAGTTTTATTCTTTACTTAAAAGTAAAACTAAATCCTGGAGATTTTACAAAGGATGTTGTTATCTTAAAAAATATATGTGAAGAAAACTGTTGAGAGGGAAAGAAGGGCATTGCTCCAATATATTTGTCTATGTGCTGTGTTAGTATCTTCCAATAATGGAGAAGTGTAACGTTCTACCAGGTTTTGCTAGGAAATCATTTGCTCAGATTTTCTTTGTTTGATTTCTTCTTTGACAAAAGACAAGCAACTTTGAAAGGAGCATTAGCCTGCGATGCTGAGAAGGTGCTTGCTGAGCTCTGACATGAGGATGGAGATCCATGCTGCAAGCCAATCAGGTGCTGCCTGTGGAGATGTTTTTATTTGCAGCATTTTCACGGGTATTTACTCAATAAAGCTTTTGTTTTACTGACACTGGAAAGCTGAAGCCTGCATTGTGCTGGGATCCTCAGGTGTCAGTGCCAGTGGGGCAACAGGGAATCATTTGAAGTGAACTAAGGCTGGAAACCAAAGCGTGTTTTTGCTTAGTTAAGAAGGAAAGTTAAATTTAAGATTCTTTATGTTATTTTTACTTCTGAACAAATAAAAGCAACAAGAAGAATAACCAGAAAATAAAAATAAACTGTCACATCAATCCAAATTTCTCTCTCTCTCTCTCTCTCTCTCTCTCTCTCTCTCTCTCTCTCTGTGTGTGTATGTGTGTGTGTGTGTGTGTGTGTTAGGGAAATTAAGAAAACCGTTACAGCTTTCTATGACTATTTAATACCCATTGAATAAAGCAAGTGGTGTAGTTGCGACTTAACCTTTTGAAAAGTATTTGAAGGTGAAGCAATACACATTAGCTAAAATAGTGCTAGTTATCAGTGTTCCTGAGAGAACAGAAATCACAGCCATTTTCCCCGTTCAGAGTTGCACTTGATAGTTAAAATACATCAAGCAGCTGTTCATGAGGACACAGACTGTGGTACATGCTTGTGAACTTCTGCCCCATGAGCTCACTGACTTTGGTGAATCAGGGGACCTTTGTGGGGCCTCAGATTCTTCAAACATAGAATGAGCCCAACTGAACCAAAATATCTCTTATGTTCTTCTGGTCTCACATTCTGTGAATCAAGATTATTTTTTCTTTCTGAAATTCTGTTCACCACTGTGGTGGGTTTTAAAGGATATATTACTAGAATTTTGTCATTTATGCTTTTTAAAAATAAAATTAAAATGTTACCTGAATTTTTTATTTAGTAAATTTATAGTTAACCAACAAGATGCTGAACTTTGTATTCATAGAAGGTAGATGAAAGTAGTTCTCAAAAATAAATAAGTAAAAAATAATGCTCCCACGGTTGTACAGCTTGTTCTCTTTACTAGCTCATGGTATCCTGTGATTCTTCAATGTACCACTGTCTTCCACTAAACTCATGAAGTCCCTCCATAGAACACAGACTGATGTTTCTCCTATCTGGAAATGGAACAGCCCCACCCATACTCATGCCACCTTCTCTTACTCCATCCCCATCTGACCAAGGTATTTCTTCACACTCTACTCATCTTCATTTTCCTAGTTAGCAACTGAGTCAGTTTGTCTAAAGTATTTCTCCCTCTCACTCTCATGTGACTCTGTCAGTTATACCCTACATTCTTGAAACTTCTTTTTTTTTTTTTGGTGTTTTCAAGACAGGGTCTCCCTATAGCCCCAGCTGTCCTGGAACTCACTCTGTAGACCAGGCTGGCCTTGAACTCACAAAGATCCGCCTGCCTCTGCTTCCCAAGTGCTAGGATTAAAGGCATGCGCCACCATGCCCAGCTCTTGAAACTTCTTTTACCTGAAAGTTGTGGCTTAGTTAGTCTCTCTCCAGTTCCCAATGCAAGCACATGAGCTTTATAACTAACAGGTATCTTATGTTGGAAAAATCAGTATGTGTAGTCAGAACTTGCCCCTAAAGAACTTTCCTTACAAGCTGCATTAGGAGTACAGAACACTCAGCATCCTTCAAACATTGAGCATCCTCTTTTATTCTCTCCCTAGACTATTGTTCTTTTTTAATTTCTTTCCCTTTGTGTGTGTGTGTGTGTGTGTGTGTGTGTATGTGTGTGTGTATGTGTGTGTAAAAGCATATTTGTGTATGTGTGGGTTCACATGGATGTATGAATGTGTGCATGAATGTGTGTGTGTGTGTGGGCATCTGGCAGCCCAAGATTGACATCAGGTGCCATCTTTGGTCATTCTTTACCTTAAATATTGAGTGCCTTAAATATTGAGACAGGATCTTTCACTTAAACCCAGAGCTTCCAGTTCAACTTGTCAAGCTAGCCAGTTTGCTTTGAGAATCCTCTCTCTCTGCCTCCTGGGATTACAGGAGGTACTGGGATTACAGGAAGACCACTATGTATACCTGGAACTCAGGTACTCTCTACTGTTTTATTTAAGTAGGTGCAATTTATCCATGAACAGTCTGATGAACTATTTATCACTTATAGGTATGTGAGCTTTTTCATGATGCTCTTCATAAGCCTGATTAATTGTCCTTTCCTTGGGCTTTCTGCTGGTTTGAAATTTGTTCAAACCTTATTTTATTCTGTCTTAAAACTCTTTTTATTCCAATATGAATCTTCAGTTTCTAACACTGTCCCCAATATTAGATACTCTACATACTGGATAATCGATATTCCAAAAGAGCCTTAAAATAGTTTAAAGGCACAATTAATAATACATCTAAGCAATATTTGCTGAGGATTTTATGATCTTTCCTTGTTGTCCTTTCCCCTCATAAAAAGCAGTGGATGAAGAAAAGAATAAAAGAGGAATAAGTTGGTATGAAAATCCTCAGGGGATACATGGCCATTGATGGGAAAGATCAAGAGGAGGAAGCTAGAGTATTTACGGCCCTTCTGAAGAGTAGATGCAGAACATGTGGAGAAGAGGATGCTGCAGGAATGAGTGCAGAACAGAGAAGAAAGTGAGCAGAATGGAAATGGTGGCTGTTCTACACTAAAGAGGCAACCCTGCTGCAAACTGAGTCACTGATGTATTCTCTGGCATGGTTACAAGTGGGTGACATCGGAGGATCTACCCTAATGGTCATGACAAAGGCTAAGAAGAGGATTCAGATTTGGTCTAAGGTCTCTTCCTTTATTATAGCTGGGTGTGTGTTTGGGGTATGATAGTAGAGCACATTCAGATATGACAATCCTGTGTGTTCAAGTACTATTAAGTATGTTTCTTGATTACATAACACTAAATGCTACTATGTGAAAATTGCCCTCTATTAGGGGCTAGGGAAATGGGTTGGTGGTTAAGAGCAATGACTGCTCTTGGATCAGACCCAAGTGGCAGTTAACAACCTTCCATAACTCCACTTCCTGGGGAACAGACCCCCTCTTCTGACTTTCTCAGGCATTGCATGACATGGGTAATATACTCATGCACATAAAATAAAAATAATATATTTTTAAAAGTTGTCCCCATTATTAACACATTTCACTCTTTCTGTCCAGTTGTTCTAAAGACAGCTCTTTCTGAGAGCAGTCATTTTTGTTCTCTGCTGTGGAGTTCTCCAAGCAGAACTCAGGTGGAACTCCAAGTATAAAGGGAATTCATATGGTTATAGTAAAATGCTGCAATGTTTACCTTAAGAAGAAAAAGAACAAAGATACAAACATCTTCTCTAGCCATTTGTTTATAGTTAGCTGCTAATGATTGAAAGTATTCAAAGCAACAGGAAGTGTAAATAATATAGAAAGAAAAAAGAGAAAAGAATACTGTAAATACTAACAATTGCAGATGGTTAGTGTTTTTTTCTGGAAAGTATTATTTTATTTTATTTTATTTTTTATTGATGCTTTGTGTATTTCATACATCATTATCCAATTCAGTTCAGGCATTTTTTCCCCTTCCATTCCCCCATCCCACCCCACCCCATCCCAGATCATGCATTCTGCCATGACTGTCCTGCATCTTTCTCTCAGTTTTTTTTTCCATTTTTTAGCAATAGGTGATAATTTATGAGTACAAGCATCCTTCATGTAAAACCAATTTGCAGGCTGTTGTGCCCAAACCCCCACAGGCCCACCATCCAGCGGGGGGTGAGGGGTTGTATGTTCAATCAAGTTGATCAAATGAGTGTCCAGACTACATTGCTGTAGTTTCACCATTCACCCCAATCACAGCCCTTACATTCTACCACGCCCCCTCTTCTGCAGATTGTTCCCTAGGCTTAGAAAAGGGGCACAGGTGGATGAGAGGTAAAACAGTCCACTCTCTCTGGAGCTGTTGACTTGGACTCTGGTCAATTCTGGCTGTTTCCTTTCATGGGCTGACAGTTTGTCCAGGAATAACCTTTCGATCCTACTAATGAAGAACAAGCAATTAGATATATAGGTATTTAAGCAGCACTAATAGTTATGGTAGGTTACTTTAGCATAGACACATGTTTGGATATGTTAATCCATGAATTACAATTTTCCCCCCTGTTAAATATGACAGGGTCTTACTGTGGCTTATAACATCT
>VZQC01007425.1:1723449-1824213 GCA_009823505.1 Rhizomys pruinosus | reverse complement strand
TTTTTTTATGGAGTATTGACTTGTCTAGGTTTCAGATTTTCAATTTTGTTTATATATTGGATGTTGGAAGCCTAAGTCAGCCTTCTCTTTCTGTTCTGAAGGCTCTCCAAAAGGAATTCCACTTGGATTCTCAGCAATTCCTGTTTGGCCGGGGAGGGGGGGGATTGCACGCCTGACCTAGCCCATGCCCGGGTACCTCTGAGACGGGGACCCTGGTAAGAGGGCTCAGAGTCGAGACCCTCTTCCAGCCATCCCTGTGCCAGACCACCCCAGCTGTATTTGTGTACCTGCCCTGTCTGCGTGAGTTATTGAAAGTATTATTTTATATTTCTGTTAAATCTTGCCAAATTCTTGAGCTATTGTTTGATCTTGAGTGAAACACGTTATCGTTACTTCACAACTTTTCTCTTCCCTTTCCATATTTTCCTTCCAAAAGCTGGAGGCTTAGCTGGGTGTGGTCTTGCCCTGAAGGTACTGTTTCTGTTATTTGCTTGTAAATCTCGAGGCCTCTCCTTAAACACTATAATCACACCTTTTCCATTATTTGCTTGTAAATATCTAGGACTCTCCTTAATCACTTTAATCTCCTTATCAAAAGGAGCCTCTCCTTCATGTTCCTTGGCTCCAACATTAATCTCCCTCCTGTACTTTTCCAATCCAAACTGTACATTCTGCATTTCTTCCTGCCCCATTTGATCGTTTTCACTGTAGATCTGTATAATATTCACCATTAATAGCCACGCCACCATTTCTTATGCAGCTGTCTTGAAATATCCTCTGCCAAAGATATTAGTCCATTGCTTTTCAACTTAGCCTCAGGCAAGCATTTGGGCTGTGGGCAAACTGCAGACAGACTGCCAAAATATCCCAGTTGCTGCTTAAGTCTTTATTTTCCCCTGGAACTACATTTTTGAAATTTTTTTTAAATTTATTATTTTTGTGTGTGTTTGAATGTACTGTCTGCATGTAGGTTTGTGCACCCGTGTCGTGTAATGCTGCGGAGGTCAGAAGAGGGTCTTGGATTCCCCTGGAACTGGAATTCTCCTGGAATTGGAGTTACAGACGGTTCTTAACTGCCATGTGGGTGCTGGGGACTACATTTTTGTAGCAATGCTTTCTTCCAGGCTTTTACTAGAATGGCCTGTTAAGCTCTGCTTACAGTAAGTCAACCACTTTTCTAGCCCAAATTTCCAAAGTCTTCCACATTTCTCCAAACACTCACATGATCAGGTTCTTCACAGCCAACAGCCCACTGTCTGGCACCAAAAACGGTATTAGTCACTTTTCTGTTGCTATGATAAAACCACCATGAGCAAGGGAGCTTATAAAAGGAAGAGTTTATTGAGCTTGCAATTGACAGTTCCAGGGAATTAAGAGTCGTGGCTGGGGTGGGGGTGGGGGGCATGGCTGCCAGGGCTGGAGCTGAAAGCTGAGGTTCACATCTTCCAATGAGCACAGGAACCGAGAGAGAGAGAGACACTGGAGACTGCAATGCTTGTTGAATACATTAAGCCCACCCCCAGTGATGTACTTCCTCCAGCCTGGCCACATCTCCTAAGATCTCCCAAAACAGCACCACTAACTGGGGACAAAAATGTCTGAATACTTGAAGCCTATGGGGGACACTCTCATTCAAACCACCACAAATATGAGTCAAAATCAACTGATGTTAATATGTAAATAGGGTAAGGACAATGGTTAAAAAGGAAAGCAAAAATATAAGCTAGACAATAGCAAAGCATTATTAAATGATATTTGGCTTCAAATATAATACTTTCTCTTATGGTAGCACATGCCTTTAATCCCAGCACTTGGGAGGCAGAGGCAAGCGGATCTTTGTGAGTTCAAGGCTGGCCTGGTCTACATAGTGAGTTCCAGAACGGGTGGGGCTACAGGGAGACCGTGTCTCAAAAAGGCAAATAAATAAATAAATAAATAAATAAATAAATAAGTAAAAATAAAAATAAGAAGAATAGTAGAGAGTAGATATTTAAAATAATTTTCACTCTCAAATTTGGTCAATTTGCAAATCCTATCCCATCCCTGCCAAAAATATTTAATACTGGGTGTGGTTTTGGCCATTGATTTACTAAAGGGTCTGAGAAAGGACATGAAACAACATTGAAACTGTTTTAGGTAAGAGAGTTTATTCTAAAATTATTCATTGGAAATTGTCAGTAGTGACTTTACGGTCTCAAGTTTATATTCTTTTTGCCATCTATGTGGAAGAGATACTTCTTCTGTTGAAATTTGCCAATATGTCAGTCAGATCAAGTGCCACTAATAAGATGTTACAAAGTGCTTCTGAGGATAACCAGAATTTATTTAATAAGATATAAAGTGCTTTATAATCCATTTCTTACTTTTAAAAGCCTGTAATTTCCACATATTCCTCTGTCATGGTGTGGTTTTAATTCTTTAGGAGGAGGAAAAACATGGAAGAGTTCTGATTCCTGGTATTGTCCTCATAAGCCTGCTCCAATCTTAGCCACGAACCTGGGATTCTTTTGGAAACTGCCATCAATGAAAAAGCAAATATTTATTTATTTATTTATTTATTTATTTATTTACTTACTTATTATTTGTGTATTTGGGGGTGTGGTCATAAGCCAGTATGTTTTGAAGGTCAAAGGATTAATTGAGGAGATTGGCTTCTCTCTTTCTACAATGTAGGTTCTAGAGATTGAACTCAGGTAGTCAAGTTTGGTGACTAGCACCTTTATCTACTGAGCTAACTTACTTATCCCTAAATGGGGAATTTTAAAATTCAATTCATATGTTTTCATATGATGTATCTTAATATATTTAGGCCACCTCCCCCTCTAGACCACCACCCCCCCCAAGCCTCCCACTGGAGGCAATAGCCTGTGTTATGTTGGGAATCTCTTGGATTAGCCTAACAACTCAAAGGTAAGTTTCCCCTCCCACTGTACATGCACTCATATGTATATGTTGTTCATGTGTGTTTTAGTAGCTTTTGAACAAATGTATTATCCTCTGAGTTTTCAAACGACCTAAGAATTATTTGTGTCTCCTCTTTCTCCCCTTGTATAACTCTCCCTTCCCAGTTAAAGAACCCCATTCCCAGTTAATAATACCTGTCTCCTATCAGTTCCTTCCCAAGTTCTTCTTCATGAGGAATATTTTTAAGGAAAGGTAAAAAGTTTTGGGGTAACTCTTTTTTTTATGAGTTACATTTGCAAAGCTCGCTTTCAGTATTTGAAGGGTTTGGTTTCGTGTGTTCAGAAACAAGGCTATGTACTCCAGATACCATGCCATTTCAGTTGTCTAGATATGAAGATGAATGTGAATAAAATGGCTTGGATTTGTAGAGGTATAACTGGTGAATAAATTGGAGTTGAAAAATAACCTTATGAGTAAATTTTTGAGTTGTGTTTGGCTGACTATGGAGAATATGCATTATATTAATATATGGCAGGTAATATTGGAAATAGGCCAAGTTAGAGAACAACAAGATAAGATGCTGACATAATTTGTTTTGAGACATTTGGGACATATTAAATCTATTTTAACTTTAATATTCTAGATTCAATTCATATAGAGATATCCCAATTAAAAATGAGCACATAGTAAACAAGTTCTGATACATAATTTTATTTAGTACAAGTTCTGATACATAATTTTATTTAGTAATATATTCACAGAAATATCAACGTTTTTCTTTGCTTCCTGTGTTTATTCACAAGCACACTTTGTATCTCTCACATTTCCTGACTACCAGGATATATCATAGACAGCATCATGAAGATGAACACAGTACTCTATATCTCTCAATATCTCATCACTCTTATTTTAAGTTATAGAGAGATTTCAGCATGGAGATTTCCTCAGTTAATATTTAAATATTTTTTAAATTTTTAATTATTTTTTATGAGTGTACTATCTGCATGTAGGTTGGTGCACCCATGTTGTGCACTGCTGCGGAGGTCAGAAGATGGTGTTGGATTCCCCTGGAACTGGAGTTAAAGACGGTTCTTAGTTGCCATGTGGTTGCTGGGAATTGAACCTGGGTCCTCTGCAAGAGCAGTTGGTGCTCCTAACCACAGAGGCATCTCTCCAGCCTCTCACTTAATATTTATATGGTGCTTTTGTGACCTCTTAAATTGAAAAGGATAGTTATGGAATATGTTTAAATTCTAACAAGGAAAATCTTATTTTGGTCTACATTTCTGTTATTTGTTATTTTCTAAGTATCTTGCTTATTATCATTTGACCAATGATCCATACATAAATTTGTACTATTGCCATTATTTACTCAGATCTTAATAGCATTTCATATTGACTACGTAGGCAGAAGTTTCAGAAATGGATTGTCTCCTTCTAGCTCTTAGAATTTCATCTTTTTCTCAAGAAAATGTATATCTCCTCTGTATGAATGTCACAAAACTTCTCTCTGTTTTTTCTTCAAGACCAGAAATGAATTTAAGATTCAGAAAACTAGACAGGTACCCACTTCCTTTTCACAACTTCTCTTTCAAATAGTGACCAAAGCAGGGTGGGGGGGTTGTACAGCTAATGCCAAATGTGTCAGATCAAAGTTTGAATAGAAAGTTAGTTTTTCGATGGCCTAGCGGTTAAGAGCGCCGACCGCTCTTACAGAGGACTCGGGTTCGATCCCCAGCACCCACATGGCGGCCGAGAGCCGTCTGAAACTCCAATTCCAGGAGAACTCCAGTTCCAGGGGAATCTGAGACCCTCTTCTGACCTCCGCGGCATTGCACGACACGGGTGCACAAACCTGCATGCAGACAGTACATTGATACACATACCGAAATAAATAAAAAAAAATAAAAAAATAAATAAAAAAAAGAAAGTTAGTTTTTAAATTCCAAATATGCTACAAATGATCCCAAATCCCAAATTTTGGTATTTTGTTTATTTTTATTTTATTTATGTGTCTGAGTGTATTGCTTACATCCATATAAGTGTACCCATTGTGCAATGCTCACTGATATCATAAAAGAAGGTGTCAGATCCACTGCAACTGGAGTTATGGATTGTTGTTAGTTGCTATCTGGTACCTGGAATTGAACCATGGTCCTTTGCAAGAGAAGCCAGTGTTCTTAACTGCCTTAATTTACCTCCAATCCCTGGGAGTACTTATTTGAATGCCACATTAAAGAAATCGGATTTGAAAATCTAGATTCTCATTTCATATCATCTCGTGTCCACGTCCCTTTGTCTGGTACTCACGGTGTCCCATAACATGCCACCAGGCTATTTTGCCATCTTTACCCTTGTGTAATTTTATTTCTGTAAGCCTGTTCTCTGGATGAACTAGACCACTTGTTAGTCTGTTTTTCCTACATAATCTCTAGACCTGAAATTGTTGACTTTCTTCCAAAATGACTTTCTTGCTTGCTTTTTATTAAAAAAATTTTATTCAATATTCCTAATATTTGGTACTTTGATTAATCGTCTATTAAGGCTTATTTTGAATGTTGGCTTCACCCTAGAAGTGTTTAATGTTTTTTTTCTCAAGGCATGTTTCATAATTTACATCTTTTACTTTTATTTAAATCTTGAGAAATTTCTTTTCACCCTTGTATTTTTCATTGGAACTCTCAAAATGATGTACATGTTCCATGCACTAAACAAATATTTTGTAAATTAAGTTGAATCATTTCTACTGATGGGTTCTATTTATGTAAGACATTGGGAAATTATTCAAATAACAGATTCATCATAGACAAAGGTAGTGTACCCAGTCCTCCCCATTATGTTACCTCATTAAGCCCCATTCAACAAATATGGGTTGAACACCTACTAATTGCAGTGTGCCATGTTACTCTGTCCTTCAACTAGGACAAAATATAATTACATAATGATGTGTCAGAAAAATATGTAATTACATACATTTCACATATTCAGAATAAGTTTCTAAAATAAAATAATTATGCTAACTTGGTATCAATTAAATCTTGTTCAAATAAAGATGGAACATTCAGCTTTGTTCAATCTTGTGTAAATGCTGATAAAGAGAGTTAATCCTTCCACTTGAGGAAAACAATCAACAGACCCGAAGCACTCATTTCTTTCAATAACTTTTTCAAACAAAGTCAGAAATGTAGAAAAATCTGATTCTTCTCAGCACTTTGGTTGCATTTTTGTTTCAGATGCTCTGATTTTAGCTGCTTCTTAAGATTGCTTATGAACAGGAGGCAAAATAGAATGTAGCCTCAGAAGCAGCAAACAATTGTGGAAAATCTATGAGGTAATATTGTCCTTGCAACATTTCCGGCCTACTTTTCAGTACCCCAGGGACACAGATAAGCATTAGGTACTTGTCCAAAATAAACTACAGCAGTCTCTAAGCCATTGCTCCTACTCAGTATAACTTTTTCACAAGTAATTAACTTAATAGAATATACTCTTTTTCCATGATTAAAAAATTTAGAAGGTGGAGAAACTACTTGGATATGCGTGATCTTATAATTCACTGTTTTAATTTAAAATTCCAGGCAGTATCACATTCATAAAATGACCACACTGTGATATGCAAGCCAAAAACCATAAGAAATGCATTATGGGTAGGGAGTTTATTTTTGTTTTTCTTTTGAAAATTTTAGCTGGTATTAAAAACATCTTTTGAGCTAGAGCAACAGTTGTACAGGTAGATTCCTAGTTTTGGAAAAGATCTGGTCTTTAGCTTATGGGAATAGAGCCCAGCAGATGTGAAAAGTTCAACTAAAGGAAGAACAGATTAAATGCACTTTTGTGGTTGAAAAACCAAAACAGATGTTTTTATTAAACCACAAAAACCTGAACTCACTTAAGTAACACTAGGTGTCTGAATTTTAAGTATGTATTTGAAATAATTAAAGCATTAAAGCCACAGAGACTATTGTGTGCCACTAAACTGTTAATCTTCAAATCAAGGAGTTATCATATTAAAGAATAATCACAAAATCCTCCCCAGGAACATTGAGTCTCTGTCATGGTGTTTATTATTTGAAAATGAGAAAGAAAAGATCTGATAATTTCAAATGAAGATTTTTAGTGATTTTTATTATTTTCTTCAAAAACATTTTGAGGTGAAAACAAATTCATGTCAATAAAATTTTTGTCTCCACAGAACAAAAAGAAATTGTGTTGATTATTGTTACTACCAGGTAACTAAAGGACAGGGGTGAAGTCAGAGAGCAGGATGAAGATGATACTGACAAACCATTCACAGGCTATTGGTCAGTTTATCGGAATATTCCTCTACTTATGTCAACATTGCCATGGAACATCATGGTGTAGGAGAGCAAATTCAAGCCACACAAACTGTGTCTACTCAAATGATTTAGGCTTTCCCTATAATTTTTCATGTCTACCTCCTCTACATCAACTGAAAAGGTTAAATGTCCAAGTCAAGATCCTATGAAAAATACTGAAGTAATCAAACTAAAAACGATATATGCATAATATACTTCATATATATGCACATACACACATATATATACCCCCCATATATATTTATATATGTGTATATATATATATATATGTGGGGGAATGGTTTATCTCATAGTTAGAAGATGTTGATTATTAATTTTGACAATTTTACTCACTGAGCCATGAAGGATGTATTTAGCTAAAATATACATAAGGGATGTACTCTTTCAACTTTATTTGGAAAAATGACTGCTACATGGAGGGATGATTTAGGAGCAAGCTGTGAGGATACTAAACCTCACATATAGATATATCACATATATCTATATGTGATATAGAGGTTTAGTATTTTGTTGAGTCAAAGAAGTAGAAGAATCTTGAAAATTATTCATTCTATTGGATATACTCTCTTTTCCATTATGACTGTAAGATTGGGAAATAAATAAAAATGACTTCAAAATTGTCTGAAGCTTTAAAATTTTTATGTATTTATGTATTTATTTTTTGTTTTTATTTTACATGTAAGAATGCCTTGCCTGCATGTATGTAAGTGTAACCATGATATGCAATGCCAGGGGAGGCCAGAAGACAATGTCAGATCCCCTGGAATTGGAGTTATGGATGGTTGGAGTTATGCTGCCATGTGGTTTTGGGGAACTGATCCCAGATCCTCTCCAAGAACAGACAGTTGTTAACCACTGAACCATCTCTCCTGTCCATCTGAGGATTTCAAAAAATTGTGTCATTGCCGGGCGTGGTTGCACGCGCCTTTAATCCTAGCACTTGGGAGGCAGAGGCAAGCGGATCTCTGTGAGTTTGAGGCCGGCCTGGTCTACAGAGTGAGTTCCAGGCCATCTGGAACTAAAAGAGAGACCCTGTCTCAAAAAAGACCAAAAAGAAAAAAAAATGTAAGTTATTTTCTCCTTACATGCACATTTTCAATCACTCCCCAAGATTGCTCTGGCTCAGGCCCTCATTTCCTAACTCTGCCCTGTCCTCCTTGAGATGCATAATCCTTCCTTCCTTCCTTCCTTCCTTCCTTCCTTCCTTCCTTCCTTCCTTCCTTCCTTCCTTCTTCCTTCTTCCTTCTTCCTTCTTCTTTCTTCTTTCTTCTTTCTTCTTTCTTGTCTTTTTGAGATGGGGTCTCCTTATAGCCCCAGCTGTCCCGGAACTCACTGTGTAGACCAAGCTGGCCTTGAACTCACAGAGATATCCATCTGCCTATGCCTCTCAAGTACTGGGATTAAAGGTGTGAGCCACCATGCCTGGCTTTTTTTTGTTGTTGTCTTTCTTCCTTTTATAAAAAAGTAAGTATCTCTTTGGAAATGATCATTGTTTCACTTTTAGCAACTTTCAGGATTCACAATATCGCCAGAGTGATGTTTATGTAGTTTATATAATGATGTATATTGATTACACATTGAATTCATAATAATTTAGCTAATATATTGTATTAAATAAAATATATTAGCAAAATTATTCCCCTGTTTATTTTTTAAAAAATAACTATTAGAAAATTATAGTGACATGCTTATTTGTGATTTGAATCATATTTTTTGGTAGTTTAGCTGCACCTGGTTACAAAAAAGGAAAGAATGAAAGGAAGAAAGAAGAAAATAAAGAAACTGACACAGAATTGGTATAAAAAACTTCTAATCTCAGCACACAGGTAGCTGAGGCAAGGACTACTTCTAGTTCAAGCATTGGCTATGCGCCCAGACCCTATTTCAAAAAAATAAAAAAGGAAAAGAAAAGAAAAAAGAAAGGAAGATACTCTGACATAGGCACAATGGATATCGCCACTGGCAATCTTTATTTATTTATTTATTTATTTATTTATTTATTTATTTATTTTGTTACTAATCAAGTCTAGACCTGTGTCCCCCACCCTATCCCCCCACCCCACCAGAGCTCATGCATTCTGCCAAACATGCTTTCCATCTCTTTCTCAGTCTTTCTCAAAATTCTCCATGTGGAAGTTGACTGTTTTGAGCAGAAGTTCACCTTTTCAGTCAGTTCTTTGATGCGGTCCTTTTGTTGTTGTTGTTGGTGGTGGTGGTGTTGTTTCCAATATGCATCACTCCTAACTACTTGGACAAAAGCTCAAGGTACCTTGCACAAGAAATACTTACAACTAGGTAATTGGCACTAGCATCCACAGATGAGGGATGCCATTCGTCATTTGTTTTTCTGGAACTGTGTTACTTCACTCAGCATGATATCTTCTAGCTCCAGCCCTTTTCCTGCAAAGCTCATGATGTCATTTTTCTTACTGCTGCATAGAATTCCATTGTGTAGATGTACCACATTTTCTGTATCCACTCGTCAGTTGAGGGGTACTTGGGTTGGTTCCAGCTCCTTGCTATTGTGAAGAGAGCTGAAATAAAAATGGCTGGGCATGTATCTCTGTGGTAAGATGAGTCTTGTGGGTACATGCCCAGGAGTGGTATGGCTGGGTCGGGTGGCAAGTTCATTCCAAGTCTTCCAAGGGTTCTCCACACTGCTTTCCATAGTGACTGTACGAGTTTACATTCCCACCAGCAGTGGAGGAGTGTTCCTCTTTCCCCACAACCTCTCCAGCACTTTGTATCTTTTGTTTTCTTGATCCTAGCCAGTCTTATTGGAGTAAGATGATATTTAAAGTGGTTTTGATTTGCATTTCCTTAATGATTAGTGATGTTGAACACTTCTTGAGATGTTTCTCAGCCATCTCTAATTCCTCACTTGTGAAGTCTCTGTTCAGGTCTTTGCTCCATCTATTGAGTGGGTGCCACTGGCAATCTTAATTAGTTTCTTCAGTTCCAGTTTTCCCAAGAGGTCAGGCCTAAATACATATACATATAAGCAACATTAAATGTGCTCAGTGGATTCTATATTGTTACATATATATGTATGTCACATATTTAATACATATAACATACATGTAACACAAATTCATGCATATATGTAACAATAATTAAGAGGTCATGAAATTTAGAGTGTTGGGGCATGGGCAGAGTGGAAGGGTGTAGTGGGAGGGGTAGAAATAATGTAAATACAGTACTTGTTGAAATTTAAGAAACTTATAAAGTAAGAATAAAGTTGAGAGAATATTTAATTTTGAAAAATACCATTTATATCTTTGCCTTTAGTCAGGGCAGTTTTGAACATAGATGAGTTTCACTGAAAAATAAGTTAGGTGGTTGGTAAGTTTTGGATGACAAGGAGTCAGCAAGACAAGAGAGCAAGCATCTTTATGTTAGTTAAACCAATCATGGTAGAGAGTAGAGTCAGTACCTAAGCTAAGATGCACGTGATGGGCAATCACTGCTTGGCATTCGGATTTGTGTAAAGGACAGTTATCACAAGAGGAGTAAGGCATAATCTGCAAAGAAGTCTCATTATAGGTAATACCAATGCATGGACAATTTGGTGTATGGTATTCTTTTGAAAAACTGGAGAGGTAGAGCATAAACAGAGAACTTAAAATACAAGGAAGGTTATGACATTCCTATCATATCTTAATTAATTCTTTGATTTTATATATTCCATTGAGCCTTGACGTGAATGCTTCTCAAGACATTTTCTAAGCATTAAAAGAGGACCATTGGAGATAATCTCCTATCCATAATTTTTGCATTTAAAAAGGAAGAGAAAAATGAATAAAACAAGTAGACCTGGGCAATATGACAGACAGACAGACACACACACATACACACGTGTATGTGTGTGTGTGCAAAAATATTGAACTATAAAGACAATGAAGAACATGTGAATGCTAGTTTAGAAAAGGTATTTAAGAACTCTCAATCTGAGTGACAGCTGAGTCGAGGCTGTACAGGGACTTGGGTTTAGATTGGGCTGGACCTGGAAGGATAAGAGTTGGTGTGGCCTTGTAGGAATAGGAACACAGTACCCATATACCTGGCTCATATATAAAGAATTCATGTTGATAGCTAAGAAAACATTGCTTCTGTAGTGGAAGCTTCCTGGAGTTTAGAGGGTTAGGCATGCAGGTGGTGAGGAAGTGTTATAATTTAGAGGGTGTTTTGAAGTTGAACCAGTTTTTCTGATGAGTTGCATTTTTTAAACATTTTTTAAAATTCTTTTTTATTTTTATTTTTATTTCTGTATGTGTATGAATGTACTGTCTGCATGCAAGTTTGTGCACCTGTGTCGTGCAATGCTGCGGAGGTCAGAAGAGGGTGTCAGATTCCCCTGGAACTGGAGTTCTCCTGGAATTGGAGTTTCAGACGGTTCTCAGCCACCATGTGGATGCTGGGGATCGAACCCGGGTCCTCTGTAAGAGTCGTCGGTGCTCTTAACCGCTAGGATATCTCTCCAGCCCTGATGAGTTGCATTTAAAGGGGAAAGAAAAGCACCAAGGGTAGCTCTAATATTTGGGTTTAAATAAGTATATATTTAGAATAGGTAATAAAAATCTAAGGATGCATATTTCTGTCTCTAAAGTATATGCTAATGAGAAAGTTAGGGAATGTGTAGATAACATCTTGATGAAGCTGACAAGAGGATAAGACTGCTATTGGATTAATCAAGAAAAATAAGTTCAAAATAAGTTGATCAAATAGAAAGTAGAGTACTATGGTGCATATGTAAAAACAAGCAAACATATGTAATTAATTTAAATGAAACTAAGATGTGAGAATGGGTTAAATATAACTTAAGGGGAAATCCCTAATGTAGAAAGAAGTGTGATGAGAAGTGAAAATTCAGCTTTGGATATGGCCAGTGAAGATTAGTTCTCAATAGTTGGATTTGAAAGCTGGAGGAAAACAGAGGCAAGAGGCCAAAATATCATTAGTCTGTGCCATTTAGAATGTTCCAATACTTGAATCTTCTTTCCAAATTTATGATTAAATAGTTAAACAATGACCAATCAAATGACATCTTAAAGATAAATTTAAAAGATAATTATTGTTTGTATGAGAAGTTTTGCAAGTGTTCTGTTATGACACTATTGTAAACTACCAGAGAAATATTACACAGACTGGACAGTAGATTTGGTGCTTAGCTAATTTACGACCTACGCCTATAAGGTGAGTCCATCATGCTTCCCTGCAAACCACTTAATTTCTGCACAAAACATTTCATCTAAATCTTTAAATAACTCTGACATCTATTAATTCCTGAACTTCATTCAAGAAACTCCCAGTTAACCTCAAGGACTGTCTGTTTACTCTGAGAAATATCTTTGGTCGTTCACTAGTATAATATTATTTTGCTGAAGATTTACTTTTTAAAAATATTTCTAGATTATGAATATAGATGCAAAGATATTAAAATTTTTATTTTTAATGCTTATTACTACTTATGCTAGATAGCTTTAGTGTCAACTTGACATACCTGGGTTGAGGGAGCCTCAACTGGGGAATTGGCTCCATTGGACTGGCCTGTGGCCACGTCTGTGGAGTATTGTCTTGATTGTTGAGCAGTGTGGGAGTGTCCAGCCTACTATGGGTGTAGCGCCCCCCCTCCCCCCGGCAGGTTGTTGTGTATGGTATAAGAAAGCAGGCTGGGAATGAGCCAGGGGAGCAAGCCAGTAAGCAACATTCCTCCATGGCCTGTGCTTCAACTCCTGCCTCCAGGTTCCTGCCCTGAGTTCCTGCCTTGGGCTCTCTAAGTGATGAACTGTGACCCAGGAGATGTGAACTGAATAAACCCTTTCCTCCCCAAGTTGGTAGTGGTCAGCATGTGTTGTCACACTGTTACACTTTATCAATACCTTTCAAAATATGTCCTTAAAAATAAAGCCTAAGGGGTCCAGCAAGAT
This sequence comes from Rhizomys pruinosus, assembly GCA_009823505.1. NCBI lineage: Eukaryota > Metazoa > Chordata > Mammalia > Rodentia > Spalacidae > Rhizomys > Rhizomys pruinosus. The sequence continues at coordinate 1,811,045 of VZQC01007425.1, read as the reverse complement.
GGCTCAGTGGTTAGGAACACTTGGTGCTCTTCCATGAGATTGAGTTCAGTTGTCAGCACTCAGGTCACTTCAGCTCACTCTGTGTAGCTCCCATAACCATTTTCTGGCCTTCATGAGTACCTGTACATACATGCATATGCAAATATATATAAAAGTAAAATAAATCTTAAAAATTAACTGATTAAGGAAGAAGTACAAATATTTCCCTAATCCGAATGTTTTTCACTAGCTTATATCTTGTTATCATTCCATTCACAGAGTTCTCAGCCACTGCTCCGGGTTTTGGTTCATACTCAAAATGTAGTCTTTTTTTCACTTGAGAATTACTTGATGCCCTTTACTAAGGTTTGTGCTACAAATCTACAGCTTCACATTTGCTTTTATTAAATGTTATTTTCATTTGCAGCCATAATTCTAGATTATTGAGATATGTTTGTGTATTGACTCTATATTCTAAAGTACTATCTGTCCTCCAATCATTTTGTTATCACAAAATGAATATTTCCTCTGCATCACTTAGTATATTTTCAAAAATTGTTCATGCCTGTCCATAAGCCCACCTTCTTATTTGTGTGCTTGTCTAAAGCTCTTCAGGAAATTCAAATATATAACCAAAGGCAAGGACACATGGACCTCAGTCCAGCTGGGTGTAGAAGTATGGACTTTGGCTTACTGAGTTCTCACACATGTTCATCTCCTAAGGAACAGAACCTCATTAGGCTCTTCCCTTTTCACCAAATATGGCAAGTTAAAGAAGTCTGAAAATGTAATAAGTTTGTTTGTAATAATTTTTGTATAGCTAGGAATTTAAAAACTTGAGGATCCTTCCCTGCAAAATAAGGGCTTTTGGATCTTTTACAACTCACTTAACGAAGTGAAAATTATGCATCTGTAAACTCTGCATAGAGTCCCATTATTACTTAAGGCAAAAGTGAACAAAATTTCTTGCCACATACAGATTGAAAATTCAAATCTTGGTAATCAGCAAAATTTATACTGTCAGTTAAAGTACATAGGTAACTGAAGAATGCAGCTTTTCCTCCTTGAACTCCTACCTGGATAACTGCCCACTTTCCCACCCTTCGTTACCCTGCCTTTCTGATTTGTTGTATAAAAAATCCGTTACCTTAGCTTTTATGGTATTTCCTTTTTCTTTAACTGGATACCTTCAAGGATTTCTAAACGTTGGTGTACAATGAATTGACCACTACTTAAAAGACAAAACTGTTAAGATGATAGTAATTCAAAGCACACCAAAAAGATAACAGACTTAGTGAAAATGGCATATGCTAGTGATTATGCAATCATTCATTTCCCACAGATTTCTTTTTATAGGAAACTTTGGAAATTCCCAAAAGAACTGACCCAGTCATTTAAACCACAACAGGTTTCTTTCAACATCAAAACCATGAGTAGGAGTGGGTGAGAATAATTTGGCTTTTTTTTTTTTTTTCATAAAGACAGGGACAGCCTGGTTCTGACTGTGTGAAGCTGTGGCTTCCCCTCCTGTGGACGCCTTCCGAGCAGCAGATATGACTTCCTCCTCAAACCGAGGCTCCTAGAACATGCAAGCAGAGGAAACATTTTTTTCCCCATGAAATGGGAAAGGGCCACAGATCTCCAAATGGAAATGGACCTTTTGCTTGAGTGATTGTTTTTGTCCCACCCTGGCCTTGTGCCTAATTCAACAGGCACTTAGGTGGCTGAAGAGGGAAATTTTTGTTAACAGCATCCAGCGTCGAGTTGAACACAGAGCTTGTTGACTGGTGGCCGAGTTTTTTGTGCTAGCTGGCAAAATTAGCAAATTTTTCTTCCAGTTGTGGCGTTTTAAAAATACCTCATTTCTTGGCAACAGTTTTCTTTCTCCAGGAGATAAAGGGAAAGACTTCCATCCATACCATGAAGCACTTCTATCATCTTAGAAACTGTTTTCTCACGCAGGCAGGATCGCATGAATGCTCACTCGGGCTCTCCACAGACTTTTGACAGTTGGCTCCTGACCAAACAGTCTCACAAAAGTCCTCCTTTCTCTGATTGTGGATGTCAGTAGGAGTCTGCGGGCTGTCATCAGAAGGTTCATCTTACATGTATGACTATGGGGCTGTGTGTGTTCACATATGCGTGTATAAGGTGTGGGCAGAATGCCTAGCTTTAAGCTTCCATACATGGAACCATGATTGAGAAAACTAGAGCTGAAGGTAGCACTCTTTCCTTTGTGACTCCCTAGGAAGCAACATGAAATCTTCGTGCTTTGTGGCCTGCCGTACTAATGTAAGATATACTGCTGTGTTAATCAGAAATGGATGAACTACACTAGTGGTAAATTACACAGTCTTTTCTGGATGGCATTTTAGGAAAATAAGTTGGGACCTTTAAAATTGCATATCTATACTTTTTTACTTTGGTACTGTTTGTTGGCTTAAATACCACAGGGTACAGCTTAAACAATGTAGATTAAAGCATGGTAAAAAATAAAAAAGGCGAATGGTTTTCCTCATTTGTGGATGCTAACACCAAATCCCCAGTTGGCAGGCAAACTGAGCAACTTTATTATTATATTTCTTTGTACTCAAAAGCAACTGTGCTATTATAATGTGAATCTCTTAATGGGCTCTAGAATTGACCTAGCATTTATAGTCACACATTGTAATTACCATATATGGGTGGAATAGGTATTCATATTCTAGAGTAATATAAAATTAAAGGGAAAAATATGAATCCCAAAACATATTTAGGAATTAACACACATTTTATTCCCAGAGGTCATAATTTTTATACATATATGTTGTTTATATGGGCATAATTTGGAGTAATACAAAGGGGAAGGAACAAAAATGTATTGATAGCTTTATAGAATAATTTCAGTATAATTCCCATTATTGAAATATTATAATGTATAGTTTACATTGTAAACTTATTTTAAAATTTATATTAAATTCTTATAGAAACTTCAAAAAAAGTACATTAAAACATACATGAACTTACTAAGTAATTTAGAATGTAGAGTTATATTTCTTTTTACCTGGGTGTGACTTTCATGTTAAAATGTGAATCCCTAAACGTGTTTGGAATTAACCTATAGTTTATTTTCAGACCTTGTAATTTTGATTTATATGTGGAGTGCATATATGCATATTTTGGAGTAATATAAAATTAAAGGGAACAAAAAAGAGAAAGAAAAATCTGTTCAAAGAACTGACCAAAACAGTAAACCTATGCATTGAAAAGGATAAAAAAACAACTGAGAAAAAGATGCAAGATAGGACTTAACATGTATGGGAGAATCCATGAGCTCTGGCAGGGGGGTGGGGGGCGAGGGGTGAGCATGGGTGGGGGAATGAGTCTAAATTTGACTAAGAAATGTTGTATGAAATGCACTCAATAAAAATTAACTTAAAAAAAATCACAGGTAGGATGGAAGACTAAGAAGTTTCCTAAACTCTTCTGTCTGCTTTCCATCAAGGTTATCCTTAGTTTGTGGTAGATCTAGAACAAGTCCTAGCCAGAAGCTTGTTCCAATGAAATTGACTGCATTATCTTGTCAATACCATTTTTCCTTTGTGTATATTTAGGTCATTGATTTGATATACATTGTATTATTTGGTTGGCATATTCTTTTCCTAAGTGGGAACCATTCTTTTAACAGTGTGGGTGTCTTTCTGAATTCAAAATGGTTGACATGGTTTTAGCAGTGGCCATGTAACCTTTTTTAAAATAAACTATTTTTATTGGTGTTTTGTGTATTTCATACATCATTTCTCAGTCCAATTTAGACACAGTCCCTTTTCCATGCCCCCTCCCACCCTAGCTCACGCATTCTGTCATACATGTCTTGCATCTTTTTCTCAGTCTTTTTAAAGTTTTTCTCTGTAGAGGCTTATTGTTTGGGCAGAAGTTAACTGTTTCAGTCACTTCTTTGACCCAGTCCTTTTGTCATTGTTGTTCCCTCCCATTTGTATTGCTCCAAAAAATGCCTATATATATACATCACATATATACCGAAATTATGACCTCTGAAAATAAATTGTATGTTAATACCAAAATATGTTTAGGAGTTCACAATTTTTCATAGACCTCTAGCCCAATTGACTAAAAGAAGGAAAGAGCAACTCCAAATCAACCAAATTAGAGCTGAAAAGGGAAACATCGCAACAGATAGTGAAAAGATTCAGGCAATCTTACAGGAATACCTCAAAATCCTATACTCTACTAACTTTGAAAATCGAAGAGAAATGTATGAATACCTGACATCATGGAATCCACCAAGACATAACCAGGAAGAGATGGACAGCTTAAATAGATGTATAATAAAGGAGGAAATTGAAACTGCAATAAAAACACTTCCCAACTAAAAAAAGCCCAGGTCCAGATGGATTCACAACAGAATTCTGTAAGACATTTAAAGAAGACCTACAGTCATTACTACTCAAATTATTCAAGAGGATAGAAACAGAAGGCCATGTAACTTTTGAGAAAATATCTGGCCTGTTGAAAGTCTTACATCGACTTATAGCATGGGTGACTTTGAACTAGAAATTGCCTAATCAGAAAATGCAAGAAAAATAAGCCAATAAAAATGGTAGCACAAAGTTCTTTTATTAAGATATTCTTCTGCACCAAGTACAGAACCTTGTAAAAATTCAATAAATACTCGTTGGCTGAATTAATAAATGTGTAATGCTTTAGAAACACTTTCCTGATAGTATAGAATTATATATAGTTAGAATTGGTAGTGATATTTAAATAATTCATGCAGATATTTCCTTAAATGGCCTGATAAAATGAGAACTCCTGAAGCACAAGAATAGATTTATTATGGTTTAAATTCTTTCTTTTCCCAAGGAGTAGATCTCATGTTGCAAATATTAACTGTGAAAAACATCACATAATATCTACCTGGTATTACAACCTTCTTAGGATTCAGACAGTGAATATTTCTAATTCTAAGCAGTAGGTAATATTTACGGTAATGGGTTCTGAATAATATTTATTAACTGTATTTCAATGATCTGACTTTTTTATTAAAATCTTTCAGAAATCACTTCATAAATGTAGTTTTAATTATTTTGCTATATTCATGGGCCACTGCATTCTTAAGAAAAGAGATTAAGTGGTTCAGGTTTGGAGAAACAAATTACTGTGCTAATTAATATTCCGGTATTTGTCTTTTTGATATGATCACTAGTGTCTAATCAGAGTGGTCCAGATCCCATCACAGTAGGCTTTTTATTAGTGTGTTACTGAATTATTTGGCTAGAATTTGAATTTGGGCATAAAAAGGAAAAAGTTCATACTAACCTTCAGCAGTCTTAGAAAGCTGTCAGAAATAGACTAACCCTTCCAAAATAGTCCAGAACACTAGCCTCATGCAGTGGGAGGTGCTGTGACCACATAGACAGACTTCCAATATAACACATGGGTTTTTCCATAGTATATATATTTTTTCCCATTTATAGACAAACTTACAGAGGTCCCAGAATTAAAGAGCTGTTTCTCTGTGGCACACACTATTGAGCAGTCTGGAGCAGAACGAACGTACCTGTTCCATAGCCTAGAGGATTTCAATTTAACCTTGAACAATTTTGCAAAATTAGGAGATAGATAGCTCTTAACCAAGTTTCTAGCTTCATTTCAGAAGTTGGGATTTGGTAGCACTGGTGTCCCTGGCTCATGTGGCAGTGATCTGCTTATGCTGGATAGGGCTGCTTCTTTAGCTGAGACAGGAACATTTCAATCAGCCTTGCTCCACTTCTTCTCCAGTTTTCTTCACACATCTGCCATATGTTGCTTGCATGGTCAGCATGGACACTTGTGTCTTTTATCCCCTGCCAGAGGACTAAAACATTGTTAGTGTTCCTTATGCTACAGGATTTTTTGACAAATGGACTCAACATTCAGTCCTACTATGAGCTAGAAAATGCACAGAAGTTTCAGTGAATTTTTAAAAATACTTCTGATCCTAAGTTATAACAACCTCTATGTATTTTATCTTGTCTTCTTTTAAGGAAATATTACAAGGGTTCTTAACCAGGCTTTCTGGGTGCAGTCTTTGTTGCTGGCCTTATTTTCTAAACTCTTGTAGCATTATTATCACTAAGAATTTTGGTCTTTGGCACTCTTTTTCCTGGGAGTCTATTGAATATCTCACATAGTCTCTGAATGAAGGTGGGATAGTGGTTTCCTGTTTTTGCAAAGTCTGGCTGAGTCCTGGCATACAGTAGCTCTGTAGATATTGTCAATGACTAAACCTTTCTAGTATTTCACTGTTTAGCCTACAATAATTTTGTTCAGCACAAAAGTGAAAATCATTTATGGAGCTATAACCTGTCACATGTTATACATTCTAATTCAAATAACAATTTTTTTCCTGTCTTTTGTAGGAATTATTTACAATAAATATCAACATAAAAATATAACTTCTTGCCCCGAATTTCTGTTGCCTTATGTTTTTCGTTTTACACACCTGAACCAATGTTTTCCTCTTTTAATTTCTCTATTAAGTTTAATTAGGCTCATGAGTTTGCTGGCAAGGTGGGTTTTCCCTAAACACTCACAACTGTGTTTTCTAGGTTCACAGTAGAATTAAGATAGCTGCAGATTGGAGTTAGAATCTCCCATTATAATAAGCCAAGGAACATTCCAGGGCCACCACTGCTCATTTGGTTCACTGAGAACTTCAGAAGGCAACACTTTTAATAAGTCAGGATGGGCATTTTTCAAAGAATACTTGGGGGTCCATTTTTGAAAACAACATTGGTTCTGATTCCAAACCTGGAAGATTTCTGAGGAAATGTTTGTCCTCAGAAATGAAAACATGTGGTATGTTGACATGGTATAAAGGGCATGGTTCTGAGTGAACTGTTTGTCAATTTTGTCATACATATCTGTAATATGTCAATTTCTAACAGCAATATGTGATAGAAAAATAGCAAGATTAGTCCAATTTAATCTTTCATTTTATTTACTTTTTTGTCTTCAAGGAAGCATAAACTTGTCTGCATAATGTATATCTTTTAACATATTAACATACATGTCATTTGTGATTTCTTATGAAAAGTCTTAAAAAGACAGAGAACAGAGCTGAAAAGCTTCCTGTGATCCTATGGGGCATTAGATCGGCTCAGGTACTGGCTGCTGGTTTAATAAAAGGATAGGATTTCCATTTACTCCAGGCAGGCTTAATGTATTGTTCTCAGAGTGAGACAGTCAGAATGAGTCAGGAGCCAAAGAATACACTTTATAGACACAAATAATCGTAAATTCAGAATGTCACCTTTAGGCAGAGGCATTTTTATTATTGTTAGTGGAGCTGCTGAGTAGGTTTGATGTTTTATTCTCTGGAGGACTCAATGTTCCTGAGTCCTGGAGCCCTGTCTTTATCAGGCTCGCAAGGAGGGAGCCCAGCCAAACTTACTTCCTATACTTCTCTGTGATTGATAGCAGATGGCATGCTTTAAAATAAACCTATCCATTAGCAGTCCTCAGTGTTTTTACTCAAGGCATTTACAACTGTCTCAAGCAGAAAACACATTCACTCCATGAACTAGTTTCAGTCCACAACAGCTGTACAGGTGCAAATCTCTCATTAACTCTTCAATAGTACTGAAATAAACAATGGCTTTTCTCTTCCTTTATTTAAGGGTATATATTCCACAGCTCCTGCGGATATACTCTCCACCATGGCAGAGGAGTTTTATTAAGGCAAAGCTACATTAGGTACTGATCCGCTTGTCCTAGGAATGTAGGTGTCATGTGGGTGTCATAGTTTAAGAGTTTGTGTCTTTGCACACAGACTTAGCAGTGCATTACCAGTCTCTCAGGAGTGTTTCTTAAGAGTTAGAAAAAAAAAAAGACCCAGGAAAATCTTCCTGGTAAGCTCTCAGGTGGCTGGTTCCATGTGCCCAAATACTGTGTCCTGAAAGGTCAATTCACACTGAAAGTGGTGAGCTTATTTATAATGGCTAGATTTTAGCTGGAGAATTTTAACAACCAATTTTTATTCATGTTGAATACAGGTGAGAATATTGGCCTCAGAACTCTGATTTGTGTTCAAGGGGTGAAACAAAATGTTTTAGAGTTGAAGTCAGTTATCAATACTGACATTATATTAAATATTGGTCTAGAAACTTACTAAAGTGAAGTTCTTTAATATTCCCAACAATACTTGAAGAAACTTATCAGTGCCCTCAGTTTTACAGATGGAAGAGTCAGTATGTTGTTATTGCTGTTATAAAATTGGCATTTAACCTCTGTCCTTTCATAGGCATATGTGGTAGTTTTCTGTCTTAGTATCCCCATTTCTTATTTTGGAATAAAAAATTTTGGCTATTAATCATACCAGCGTAATACAGCTGTTGTGGCGAAAGTAAAAATGAGTGTCTGTATACTGCTTAAAACAGTGCCTGGAACCTCAGTAACTACATGTAAGTCTCAGCTTCTGCATTGTTATCAAAATCATTATTAATGATATTAGACTGACATTAAACACCTGAGCTAAATTAGTCCTCTCTGCTTTTCTTCTACATCTGGAAATGTATGTTTTGAACAATTTTAATGTCCAAACAAATCAATTCACTTGTTTTTATTTCACACTTTATTAATTAGATGCATACTGAGGTGCCAATCAGAGACTCTCATCAGCATGAGGTAATACCAGTTTTCACTAGGAAATTGATAAGATTTTGCCCCAAAGCAAAGTAATTTGACACTTTAGCTTCGGCAGCATTATTATTGGTGAATGTGTTATTCCCTTAGGCCTTCTGAAATAATGAAACTGGTTAATGGAGCCCTCATTACAACCTTCCATGGGTCCCTATGGGCCCATGCTACCACGATAGGTGAACCTGAGCCAAAATATCTCTTCAGTGGGCATCTGGATAGGCAAAGCAGTAAAAGACATAAAATATGCCCCATGACTACCATACCCCATGCCAGTTTTTAAAAGGATGCTCTGTGCTAAATATATTGATTTTCCTGTGAACAATATAGATGGTCTTTGGAAATATTATGGAAGGGTCCAAGTGCATATAGTATTTCCTTATGGGTCTCACAGTGGGCCCAAGAGCATTTTTGGAGATCTCTCTCTCCCCCCCCCCCAGTTTTGTTTTGTTGTTTGTTGTTTTGTGGGGATTTTTTATTTTTGTTGTTTGGGTTTCTTGACTCACAGTCTCACTATGTATCCTGGGCTGGGCTCTAAATCTTGATCAGTCCCCCTCAGCCTTCTGGTATTGCAGAAAATACCACCTTGTCTGGTACACAACTACTTTTTTCTGCAAATTCATTTAAATAAGTATCAGAATAAACATATCTGAACATAAGGCAGAAAAATAGATACACTAACAAGGGGGAATTTAAGTGAAAAAGCCCTCTTTGAGGCATGGACTATATTTATTATTATTATTATCATTGTTATTATTATATGAGATATTTAATTATTACAATTGCATCAACTACTTGGTGACCAGGAACATTTTATTTAGATTTCAGAAAAGAAAGTTAATATTAAGTATGGCTACGGAAGACACCACCAGACCAAATGGATATTCCATAGCTCTTATTGTAGCTTCAAGGGCATATGGCTAGCAACCTGAGATTACTCAAGGGCATTCTGGTCTACAGCTTTAGAGGATGTTGGTGCATTAATGGCTTCTTTACACTTCATTACTAGTTTTAGTATCACATTGGATGAGATTAAGTCAGTTAGATTTATAAACTCCCTAAACGGAGAGAAAAAAAAGAATAAGGAAAGAAGACTAGGACGAAAGTCTATAGACAAATACAAGTCTCCTGCAGACAGCAATTTTTTTTTTTTTTTGTCTTTTCGCGACAGGGTCTCCTTGTAGCCCCAGCTGTCCTGGAACTCGCTCTGTAGACCAGGCTGGCCTTGAACTCACAAAGATCCACCTGCCTCTGCCTCCCAAGTGCTAGGATTAAAGGCGCGTGCCACCATGCCCGGCAGCAGACAGCAATTTTTAGTAAGACATGATTAGCTTTTTTAGACAGACTTTATGAGCTTGAGTAGATTTAAGAATATGCTTAATCACTAAGATGCCTTCGAAGCAATAAATTGATCCATGCTAGATTCTCCATTGAAGTAACCCAAATCAGTTATCTCTAGTAGATGTTAGTCTATTATGTGGTAGAATTCCACATCACCATCCTTTGGAATACAATGGTGAAAAGAAACGACAGGGACCTGAACATCAAGATGCTACTTCTACAGTGAGGAACAATGTAATACCTGCCTTCCCATTGGACAAGCACTTCAGCTCTTTATTCTTAAATGTAAATGCCATGTGTCTCAGTTCCTCCACTGTGAGATAAGAATGATAGGCAGGATCTGAAAGATCATGGCTGGAGCTTGTGGCTTCAATCTCTTTCCTGCTCCTCCTCTGGCCATGATAGGCAGCAGTGATTGATCGCAGAGTTTTCCTGCTGAGCCACTGTGAGACCTCTGACTTCACAGTGCAGTGATCCAGGAAGCTTTCTTGTGGACCTCATCACTCATAGTGAACTGGAAAAGAGAAGTGACTAGCCCTTGTAGCCCTTGATCACTAACATTCAAATGTTCTGGATAAGTAATGTTCCTCCCTTTAGGGTGATATCTAAATTCAAACAGACAGATGTGGTAAATGAAGAAATAAAGAGTTCATACTTTGATAAGCATTACATAAATCATGTTGTTTTTATATTGTGTTCAGTTTCTTCATTCCTTTAAAGAATGGAGAAACTCAGGACAGTGCAAATCACAACAGGAAATTTTTGACATCTATCCATAGTCTTTTATTTATCACTACAGATTTACAGAAGTAGAACCCACTGTATTTCTTTGTTAATCACTAGACTTCTTAGGCAATATAACTTTTAAACAACCAATAATAGTTTATTCCAAGTGTGTGTTTTCTTTACTTGATACAATGTGGTTCAAAGATTCATTTCCATAGCCATTAATGCCTTGAATTTTTATTTGCTAACTTTGAAATGAGTAGTTTCCAAGTGGGATATATCTATCTTTTTCGGGGGGTGGGGTGGGCAGGAACTCTATTCCATTGGGAAGCTTTAAAAGTTGAAGCTAGTTCCTAGCTGTAGGCTATATCTGGGTTTCTATGCATTATTTGTCCTGTATCTGAGTAGTTATTGGTTACTCTGAGCTTTGTGATATGATTAAAAGCCTTAAAAATCAAGATATATTTATATGAAACTTCACTAATAACTATGTAGCATAGTAAGTTTCTTAAGCATGTATTGAATTTCCATCACTCCTTATACTCTTTCTTCCTTCCTTATTTTCTTTCTTTTCTCTTTCTTTCCTTTAAATACAGGAGTATGAAGGTGGGGCTGGAGAGACAGACGAGCAGTTAAGAACACTTACTACCCTTGCGGAGGACCCAGATTTGTTTCCTGGAATGCACATGGTGGCTTACAATCATCTGCAACTCCAGTTCCAGAGGATTTGACACCCTCGTCTTGCCTCAGTGGGTACCATGCATGCTCATGATACACGTACATAAACACAGCAGACAAAATTCTCATACATATACAATAAAAATAAACAAATCTTAAAAATAAATGCAGGAGCAGACACAGAAAATCAAAGACTCTAGTTTGGACTCTAGTATCACACATTTGAGTAGAGCTTTGCATTCACTTCACATTTTGTGTTTTCTGGTTCCTTTGACCAGTGAATCATTGAGAAAAATGTGACCTTGTGAATAGCATTATGAGTTAGTACTTAGGAGACAGTCTGGTCTCCCCTGGCTCTATTACTTAGATAACAATGACCACTGGATCTGTTTCTCCACAATAAAAATTTCAACTGTGTAAAGTGAGTAAAATATTACTAATTTTGTTTGAATGTTGGCAACAATGAATATTATCCTAAGCCATTGTCTTATACTTTAAAAAAGAAGGCCATAAGGGGTATTTACATACAGTGTTACTGTGTATGTTCATCTATGATTATACTTCTCACACTATGTCCTCCTACTAACAAAGAGAAATAATGACATTGTACTTTTATTTAAAGAGTGAGTAGACTGTAGGAAAGGATTTGGGTTGAATTCCAAAGGGCATTAAACATTTGTCTTCAATTGGGTTTATTGTTTCTTTGAGTTGTATAATAATATTGAGTTGTATTTCTATTGTTTAGCACAATGAAATAAGCAAGCAGATATTAAATGCTGAAAATTTACCAGTGTAACAGTTATACATCTTCATATCCAAAACCAATCAAGCATGGTTATATGAATAAAAATAAACAGAATTTACATTGACAATAAATACATACATTAACTTTCAGGAAATAGAAGCAAATATATTAGCAATAATTAATATGAAGTACCTTAGATAATATCTTAGTTTTTTATAAAACAGATTTTTCTACAGTACATTTACAGTGGAGCAATCATGGAATTCCTCAGCCCATTTGGCATAGCTGAATGTCAGTTTGGTAAAATCAGGACTAAAGGCATGCTGCCACACTTTCCTTACTGAGAAATATTCTTGTGATGATCCCAAGAAGATTTGTTTAAAAACCCACCTTAATAATAAACAAAACAGCAATATAACTTTTAATGGAACCTTAATTCTCACAGAATCCCAGGATGGTTATAAACTATTATTCAAACCATACCCAGGAATTGCTGAAGTATGGCCATGCTTTGGAGCTGAAATGTCAGTTGGAGAGGTTGTTTCTGCTCTGGAAGGGGTGTGGTTTGCATGACCTAATAGGGCTCTCCTGGCTCTAATTCCTACACTGCTGTGTGGGTGGAATGCCTGGGAATTGGAATTGCACAAGACGAAGCTCTATTATGGTAGAAGGTGGGAAGTAAAGGGGAATATAGTACTGGAAAGAGGAGGCATGGGAAATAGACTGTTGATGTTCCCGTCTCCAGGTGGTGGTGATTACAACACAGTTCCCAGTGGTCAGGGATCTTCGCCCCTGGGGTAGAATAACTTTCCCAGGTGTTAGTTGGAAAGAAGTGATTTGGACTGCCAAATGAAAAAATCTCTTATGGGATATTTTTACTTTTGCTTAAAAAATGGCAATAATAACCGATGAGATTGCTTCACATAGAAAAGCATAGAATATGATGGGCCTGTGAGATTTTCCAATAAAAAAGTCTGCATTTTATCTTTGAGAAAAGTAGGGCCCACAGAGGGGATGTGCTCAGAGCACTCACTACCTTAGGTCAGCATCTGAACTGTCCAGTTGGAAGGGAGTGCAGTGATTCACCGGTTGCATCTCTTGTGTTTCTGCAGTTGTGTTGGCAGAGAGGGACTTATGACCTCAAATAGCTGCTTCTCCCATTGTTGGCAGTCTCTCCTTAGGAATAGTTTTTGAAACATTCATTCTTTCTTTGCTTTTCTGCACATATACAGAGTATTAGTTATATGCCAGGAATTAAGCAGAGTGTCTGAATACCAAAGGGCGACAATACCAGCACAGGAGAACCTGGTATTTCTTAGGAGCACATATCTGTCATGTATTAAGTCCTTTAATTTTCAGCCTGTGAAGTAAAAATTGATTTCTCCTGTTTATAGTTGAGGGAAAACAGAAGTGGTTGCCAGGTTGAAGCATCTAGCAAATAGCAAAGCAGAGTTTTCACCTAGGCGTGGTGGTGGCAGATCCCGTGAGCTTAACCACAACCTAATGCTCCTCTTTAAACCAACAGCTAAATAAGTATATCATATGATATTGTAACAACAATGACTTTGTTATAACATCCTCTGAAAGAGGATGGATAAGTCACTTCTGATACCCACAGCACTCAGAGAGGATGGTTTTGAGGGAAAGGAAGATTTCAACTTAACATTGAGAGGAACCCTGTTCAAAGGGAAGAACAAGTCAATCTCCAGTGAGGCTACAAGAGCCTCAAAGATTTTTCCTTCTTTTTTTTTTTTTTTGTCTCCAAAGGGCGTCCGTGTGTGTGTGTGTGTGTGTGTGTGTGTGTGTGTGTGTTTGTGTAGGGGCCAAAATACATTACTTTTCTTGAAGAGTAATATATAGCTCATCAGTAAATACTTTTATAAGCATGCTTTTTCCTGGTAATAAAGACTTTTGCAAAGATGATTATTATATTCTTAATTTCTCTGCTTCTTGTTTTGATTCTATTACCTCAAATGCTCCCTTTCTTTTTAAAACTAATATATTTTTAAATAACCTCCACTGGGCTTCAAAGATAGCTCAGCTACTAAAGTACTTTCCATGCCATGGAGACTTTACTTTGATTCCCAGAGCCTAGGCAAAAAGGCCAGGTGTGGTACCACACATTTGTAATTTCCACACCAGGGAAGCTAAAGCTAATGGCTAATTGCTGGCCAAGTAGTCCAGAATGCTCTATTTTTATCAGAGTTTATTATCCTAGCTTAAGATAATGTGGTTTAAAGGAGTAATATTACTTTTTATTTCTTAAAACCAATAATCTTCAGTGACAATATTTTTACGATGACAGACATTGAAGAACACAATCACATGCTTATTTTATAAGCTATATTCTATGTTAATCTGACCTTTGCTTTTCTAGAGGATAAAATCAGTGGTCCAATAGGTAGAGTTGCCTAGATTTAACACACAAAATTGAAGCCAGATAATTCAGAACCATAAGAAAAAGGAAACTACTTAAGGGTTAATGAGTTTTCTGATTGAGGAGTGTCCTTGAAATGAAATATTTCCCTATGCAAGTTGACATTTAAAATGTGTATCTTTAGAGAGATAAGAAGAAAATTGTGAGAAAAATAACCTTAAATATTTTGGATCACATTTTCTTGAGTTATATAGCATTTGGCACAAAGTCGTAGGAAACACACTCTGGGGTAATAATGAGCATTTGTATGCTCCTTGCATGAGCATGCATCCACACCAACATGGTTATATTTATGCTATAATGCACCAAACACAGACTATGTCGATATGAAACTATTTTACATTTTTTCCTTCCCTTTGATGAAACGGTGGCTCCTTAAATCTGGCTTTTATGTAGGCTTTGGCAGCAGAGTCGTTGGTTTAATTCTTTAGGGGCAGTCAAAAGTGTCCTTGGAAAAGTCACCCTAAACCATCCTTAGAAATATCATGTTGTACACTACACAGAGCAAAGCAGAAAAGGAAAAAAAATGAAATGATATTATTATTGGCTACCCTTTAAACATATTAAAAACTCTCAGAAGAGATAATGTACTGCAGGGACTCATGCTGTGTTGGCTCAGAGCACGTGGAATGACCACATGGCCTTTTCCATCTCTAATTCCTGTGATATTGCAGATCTAAGAGATGGAGACAGCAACTGCTTATAGCATAACAATCTCTCTCTCTCTCTCTCTCTCTCTCTATATATATATATATATATATATATGCATATAGCTTTTTAATTTTTCTTCTCTCCCTCTCTCCCTCTTTCCCTCTGTCTCTTCCCCAGTTCCCTTCTCCCCCTCCACCTCCTACTCCTTTTCTTTTCCTCCCTTCCCTGGAGTTCAGCAGAGAATCTGTTAAAATAAACAAAAGCTGTGAGAAACTCTGAGAAGTCAGTAACTGGTCCACTTTTCAGAGGCAGATTATGGAAAGTATGAAGATGCTGATTTGATCATACAAGCTGGAAAGCAGGGCCCCCAAGCCTTTTCCAGTACAGGCACTAAAACAAGGGTGCGGGGACTTAGCAAAAGTGGGTGTAACCTTGGGCTTTGATACAACTGGCCTTTCACCCCCCACTTGAGATTTGCACATCCCCAAGGGAAGCTGTGGTTTGGAATAAGATCCTGAATTTAATTTCACTCAAAGAACTTATTGGACTTGGCACCAAAAGAAAGAATTTGCAGTATATTTTTTGTCATGATTAGTGGTCCTCTAGCCACAACATTTGATTATTTTGGAAAGGGAAAAGTTAAATCCTTGTAAAGTTGTGATTTACAATTTGTGAGCATCCAGGTAGGGAGCACAGCTTCTGCCAGCTTGATCATGGGATCCACATTTTATTCTAGCTCACTGATGTGAGAAAACAAAGCAGTTCTGCAGGGGAGATCTAGTTGGAATGATGCTCTGGGATTGTTCTGAAGATTGCCTCTTCACATCTTTCTCAGTCATGATGATGATCTTGGTCTTCCCAGGAAGTCATAGTGAGATAATGGCATGAGGCTGGTTTACTTTTCATTCCTAATCTGTACTGCATGGTATTTTTGCTTTGTGATTCCTTTGCCCTCAAAGTTTTGCAAATCTCAAGAAAAAGGAATTAAAACCAGCTTCTAATTTTATACCTGAAAATAATTCTCATTGGAGATAATTTCTCAAGCTTTATAATTAAGATCGACGATCTCATGGGTATTTTAGTTCAGAGTCAAATATGTCCCAATAGCCAGAGGGGAAGTGAGTGACCAAACCAATAGGACGAAGAATACTTTCTGGGTAGCTGCACAAGTTTCCCTGAACTCTTCTGCCTTTTTCTCGGCATTAAAGATGCTGCTTGTAGAAGATGCATTGCTTTGCCCACTCAGCTTCTGAAATGGCTCTCCATTGCAAGGACTGGAGAAAGCTGTGAATGTGAATTCCAGGGTGGGTGAAATGCAGGTGAGTCAGAGGCTGTCCTAGCCTGCTTCCCTGAGAGCACCAGGCAGTGCCTGGTTAACAGCAAGTGGACTTTAAGAATACATTCTCCCCATTCTTCTACTTTTGAATGGTGGTTATTTTTGTGGGGATATGTGCTTATAGAGTGACTTTCTCTAATGTTGAAGTTCTCACCAGGCTTACTTTGTGAAAGCAATTTACAGAATAATATAGCAATTACAGGTGCTGCTGGCAGAGGAAGAGAGATTTTTTTTTTCTTTCATTCTGGACTCATGCAGGAGATAAAGATAAATACAAGCATTCCATTCATATTTGAGAAGTGCTGCACTTGTCCAACTGATCGTGATGGTTCCAGCTTGAGCGAGCGAGGACCCAGAGCTCGAGTCCCAGGTCATCCCTGTGACTTTAGGAAAACGGTTTATCTTGTCTAATCCTCAAGTTTCCCATGCATACCATTAAATCAATAAAAAAAAAACATTTCTGCAGATGGTTGCTGAGGGGCTGGAAAGAGTTAATATAAATATTTCATTAGTAGTCCATAATGGCTGGCACGTAACTCAAATTCATCAGTGTTAGCTTTATGGGTGTTTGGTATTGACCCCATTAGCAGAGTATTTCCTGGTTGTCTATTATGGTAACTTTAGATTTAGTTTCTCTCTAGAGGTGAAATAAGAAATCTTTCTCTTTCCAGTCTCACCAATTCAAATAACAGTAAATCCAACAACAGTTTCCTTATTTAGTTAAACTTTTCTGAAGCTTCATGAGAGCTGAATCAAAAGCCAACTAATTTTATATTAATGAAATATCTTTCAAATGATGAAAATCAACTCGAAATTTCTTTTTTACCACTTCTCATATTTTCCTGAAAACATTTGGATGCTTTCTACTTGGGCTCCACTTCTCGCTCTCACTCCTTGTCCTTTCTACTTGGGCTCCACTTCTCGCTCTCACTCCTTGTCCTTTCTACTTGGGCTCCACTTCTCGCTCTCACTCCTTGTCCTTTCTACTTGGGCTCCACTTCTCGCTCTCACTCCTTGTCCTTTCTACTTGGGCTCCACTTCTCGCTCTCACTCCTTGTCCTTTCTACTTGGGCTCCACTTCTCGCTCTCACTCCTTGTCCTTTCTACTTGGGCTCCACTTCTCGCTCTCACTCCTTGTCCTTTCTACTTGGGCTCCACTTCTCGCTCTTACTCCTTGTCCTTTCTACTTGGGCTCCACTTCTCGCTCTCACTCCTTGTCCTTCCTTTTCCCTTTGCTCTCTCTCTCTCTCTCTCTCTCTCTCTCTCTCTCTCTCTCTCGGGCACATACAGGCACCCACTTTACAACTCTCCTCTCCCTTTCTAAGACTAACTTCCTGTATGATGAACTCATTTTAGGCCGGCCATCTCCACCTGACAACACAGGTTTCTTCTGGCATAGGAGTTCCTACAGCTAACAATCTCAGAGCAGACATACCCAAATGACATGGTCTAGGTCAACCCCTCTGATGAAGCCTAGATGTTATCCCAGGCATCTGTATTAGATGTGCACCTACTAGTGACTGCTGTGTTCCATTCTTCTCTACATGTCCCCTTCTTTAATTTATCTTAATATACAAACTGTTTTGTAATATGCTTGTCTAAAATGATGTCATCGTCCTGAATAGCATGAACATTTTTGCACTTTCAACAAAAGTATTCCAGAGCTAAATCTCACCACATTACTACATCTCAGGCTTAACTTCAGGATCCTTGTGTGTGTGTGTGTGTGTGTGTGTGTGTGTGTGTGTATGTGTTTGTGTGTGGTGTATTCAATGCTGTTCAAGATAAAATGAAAATTTCATGGTACACTTAGGGAATTGCAAACTGTATTTTCAGTGTTCTCCATAGACAGTGAAACAAGAAGGAAGAGATCAATTCACTGAAACACTTAGAAAAAAGGGAAAGAACAGAGTAACTTACAGTGGTCAAGGACCCTCAACATGGCCCGTACCTTTCTGACTAGAGTAAGATGGCTTCTGCCTTCTGCCCAGAGAGTTTTCCAATCTTCCCCAGGGAGGCAGCTCTGACACCTGCTTTCTGAGGGCAGTATCTTGGCTCCTATTTTCCATAGCCTTAACAAAGACAGGTACAGAATGCTTGCTCTAACAGGGTGACTTCTACAGCTCCTGTCCTCCTCACATGGACTTGGGGATTTAGAGAGAGTTCACCAAAAGAGCTGTGACTCATCTCTGGCACAGGTAATGTTCTTCCCGCCTTCTCTTGAAAGAGCTCTTCCTAGCTCTGGTCCTAGTTACTGTGACTACTTCCTTTTGAGGCAGCACTAGAGTAACTCTGTAACTTTTTGTTCCTTAAAACACACCTCTATCAAAAATCTCATCTAGAAACAGATCTGTTATTAATTACTTTTACTTTGGCATAAATCAAACTCAATAGTGACTGTGCTTTCATCATTGCACAGATGCACTTAGGGAGAACATTTCTCACTGAGCAGTCTCTTCTGCTCTTCATGTTTCCTTCCTGAGGAATGGCTAGTGAAAATATTGTTCTCACTGATAAAAAAAATAAAGTTAAACTGAGGAAATCAATGTGATGAAGATCTAGAACAGTACCTACTTACTTAACAACAAAGATTATGTAGAACATTAAAAATAGTTTCCTGAGTCCCATTCCAGACACACTAAGTTAGATTCTCTGGAATAAGTTCCTGAGAATGCTATTTTGAATGACCTACCCAGGCAATTTATGACAGACATGTCCCTGTAAGACTAAGTTTAAAAAAGAGACAGGTTATAAACATAACAGCATAGTGAATGCCATGAGATAACATTTGTGTGTTTTTTTAAGCATGGTAATCCTTGTTCTGTTTTTTGTCAAGTACATTTATAATTCATTATAACTGTAATTTTATTGCTTCTCTTAGATCTTATCTTTCTTATATTGTAAAAATTTTAACAGAATTAACTAATTTCATAAAATAGAAATATTTGCATTTTAAAATTATTATTTTGATTTACTATTTTATTTTCTATGTATAAGTATTTGCCTGCATGTATGTAAGTGCATCTGTGTCATGCTATCCCACAGAAGCCAGAGAGGGGGTCAGGTCCCCTGAAAGTGAAGTTATAGATGGTTGTTAGCCACCATGTGGGTGCTGGTAAGTGAACCTAGGTCTTCTCTTAAGGCTGGGCTATCTCTCTAGACTCAAATACAAGTATTTATATTGAAACCAGAGAGAATAGACAAACTCACAATCCTGGAATATGTGGATTTTATTGAAAACAGTTGTATTGATGCATCATCATGGTCAAACAATCCACCAGTCTTCTTTGGTATAACTTAATACAAATTTTGTATTTCTTTGCTTTTATTTCTTCATGTACTTTGCTGTTTATATTAGAAACTTAAAAATGAACCTTAAAATGACATTAGTGAAGGATAATTTTATGCATAAAATGATATATATCATGATATACAAGATTTTTAATAATTTTGTGCTCTTAAATATTTCTGTATGCATAAACTTGTAATGTAGTCTAACATGAACTTTGGAATTAGCTCACTATCTACCAATGTGATATTGAAATAATTAATTAAGATCTATTCATTTCCTTAAGTTATGCACTGCTGTGTCACAAATATCCTGGCAATGAATTAATATTAGGATGATCAAAAGTTTCAACAAAGCTGGGTGTAGTGGCACACACCTTTGATCTCAGCACTTGGGAGGTAGAGGCAGGTAGATATCTATGAAATCAAGGCCAGTATGGTTTACATAGTCAATTCTAGATCAGCTGGAACTACAAAGACCTTGTCTCAAAAAAACAAGAAAAGAAAGTTTCAACAAAATCTGTATGCTAAATGTGATGGTTCCTTTATTAACCTTTCATTAACAAGGTCTCAAGCCACTTTAAATTTTTTCAAAATTCCAAATGTTAATGATTATTTATGTCCTTTTGACATTCTGTTATATGTAAACATTATGTTATAAATCTGATACTGTATTTAGTCTCTGGTTTATAAATCTGCGGCCAGTTACCAGTGGCATTTGTGCTAGCCTAAAAGAAAATCATGAAATGCTCAGGGATTGAGATCATTGGTCTTAGGGATTTCCAAATCTCTTCATACAAGGATTCATGAACCCAGCAAAAAGAAAGAGTTAAGCATATTCTCCTAGCTGGAAGAAACTTTGTAGTTTAAAATTACATACTTACTCTGTGTAGAGACACAAGAAATTATAGAGCAGACACTGTCCAGGACAACGTATAATTTAGAATGTTCTAAAGAATGTATACCGCATGGCAAAGTAAGTGAAGTGCTTCTTCAAATATAAGTGTTTTGCATAGAAAGGCATTAATTATCCACTCCTAGAGAAATGTTTGCATTCATTCTAAATCAATATTTACTATTCATTTCTTGTGTTCAACAAAACAGGGATTTAACTTTTTTTAATTTTAATGAAGCATCTAAGACTACAATATTTCTACAATATAATTGTCTTGATATGAAATATTGTTAAATGGTGTTTCTATTTCAAGAACGAGCAGTGTGGAATAGAAGGGCAACCCTATTTGTGAAATGTTACTTTAGGAACATTCAATTCAAACTCAGCCAAGCAGGGCAATTCACCAGTTTTCAAGATAAGTTAAGCTGTTTCCTAGGTATGGCCCTTAACTGGGATCATTCAAATGAGCCCTGGTCTTTATAATTTCCCCCTTCTTCTAATACACACTTCCTAATAGGAATTCAGTTTCAAGTCAAATATTACCTTGTATGTGTGTGTGTGCATGTGTGTGTGTGTGTGTGTGTGTGTGTGTGTAGATGTAGAGAGCAAGAGAGAGAGATAGAGAGAGATAGAGAGAGAGAGAGACTGTATGCTAGAAATTAGTCTACATTAAAAAAAGATCCAGCCTCCCCTACTCCCTTTAGCTTCTGAATTTTCCCTCAATGTTTAGTTCCATGGAACTGCACAGAAGATCAGGAACCAGAACCCAAGGACACTGTGCTGAGATAGGAGTGAAGATCTCTAGCATCCAGCATGTTTTACCTAATGAGCTATGATCTGATCATCTTGGAACTTTTCTTTGGAAATTACTAGTAAGTGTTTAAAATCACAAAGACTAAAACATGTGTTACATTATGATACAGATACTCCTTTTCTTAAGAACAGAAACAATAATCTCTTTGCCCCCACATTTCATGTCAGAGTAGGACCTTCAGCATGCCCCATCATATTAAGTGCTCTGTAAATAACTACCCTTCGTACTAATTTAGATTTCTGTCCCTACTCTGGGTACAGCTTGTGGCTTATAATTTTATGTTATTATTTATCTTTTATTCTTTTATGTTGTTTTTATCATTAGGGTAGTTTTTTCAACAGTCCCATGAGATTTTTTTAATTTTGCATTGATTACTTTATCCAATATAAAATTAATGAATATTGTTTTCTAATTAACAGATTCTACAGCATCCTAATATCATTTAAAATGAGATTGGAAGCAGAAGAGCCAACACACACACACACACACACACACACACACACATTTGTAGTTTCGTCACAGTTTATGTGACTTCTCTTGACTTATTAAGAAGTGCAGTTGTGCATGAGTCTGTACTGACCTGCCTTCTCTGTGCCTTCCTGCCATTCATAATTCATGGGGGCTTTTTCAGTGAGTTACTCTTTGGTATGTACTCTGGGGACAAATAATATCATTTATATATTGTAAATGCTGCTCTATTTTATCTTCCTATTTATTGACAAGAAACAAGGGTGTTGCTTATAGTTGCGGAAGTAAATTGGGTGCAGGAATCATCCTTCCCCTTCTGAGAGAGGCACCTTCTTTCTGCAGGAAATGTTATTGTAAACTGTAGTGTTATGAATGGCGTGTTAGTCCTCAAGATAGCCCTGTCTCAGTGTATGAAGTAACAAAGTGTTCCTTTAGCATTCAGTGGAGCGCACCAAGGGGAATGCAGGCAGTGAAGGACACGTTCCTGAGGTCTGGAAAATCAATGAGACGCTAAAAAGGGAACTGAAGTAGACTGGAAGCAACCTCTTGAGGATCATTTAAAAAAACCAGAAACTGATTATGAACAGAGCTTTTACCCCAGGAACTGGAGGGGCCAGCAAGCCCATTCTATCACACTCCAGTTAAATGTCTAATAGTTGAGATGTTTTCTGCACAGCCCATAAAGGATAATGAGGGAGACTTTGATAGCCTCTCACAAAAACAGGATCTTAGTGTAAGTGGCAAATGTTGGCAGACCCCAAAACAAAAAGGGGGAATGTCAGCTAGGTATGGCAGTTACCTTGTTAATTACATGGGAAAGGAATCCTCATGTGAATTTGTACTTGAGGGAAAAATAAAAGTGAAGGATGTCAGAGTATAAAATCAGAGACCTCATTTACTGAGACGAGGCCTTCTGGAGACCCGTAAATTATGTATTTTCCTCTTCTATGATAATTACATCATGGAGGTTAAATTAAGAATTAATCCCCATTTATTACATTGTATTATTTTTTGGATGTGAAATCATTCTTTATATTAGTTGGCATTAAAAAATGTTATTTATCTTGTTATATTACAGTCAGTTCTGCAATATTTTTTTATATTCCCCTCTTCCCAAATTCCAACAAGAAATGCTTCATAAAAAATTTGGAAAAGAAAATAAACAAGAATGTTGAAGTATTTTATTAAGTTTTGTAATGAAAAAATAAGCTTAGTTAACTAAGCTTTTTATGGTGCCTTTGCTACTCTTAGTAAGTCTATTAAAAAGAAAATCCCTAAACTACTCTCCTCAGACAGTGAGGGTACTCATACTGTGAGTACCTTCAGAATATGAGATTCTTGTATTGAATAAAGGAGGAATACTTTCTTTCAGAGGAATTGTTTTCTACCAGTTGATAGGCTTTTCCACCAGAAAAGAAGCAATGCTTCTCTTTGGATGGTAGGCAAGAATTGATCAAGCAATCAATTGTTTAACAAACATTGACTGCATTCCTTGACAGGACACACAAACAACAGGAAAGAATTAGCTCAAGAAAGGTATAGGCAAACAAAATGGAGACAGTGAATTGCTCTAGACTCTCCTTTAATGTTATTTAGCAAAAATTTTCCAAACTGTTTCAATTTTTAAAACAAAATGGTTTTCTGTAGGTTTCAGAGGTATATGACTAAATGATCAGAGGGTGGAAGAGGATATGGCATGGAAAAACTATTCTCAAAGCCTCACTGCACTGCAATCCTGGTTGCCTGACAGATGGGAGGATGGGGTAGAACTCCCAGCTTCTCATCAGCATTCACATCTGGACTTGCTTCAGACTTCAGTGTTACAGACTGAGGTCTTCTATGGTGAGGTGACTATTTTTAGTAATACTATACTGTCTGTGTCAGTAGCTCACAAATTTTGGGATTTGGGCCTTGTTATACTAAATATTTGTCAGAACATGATCAAAATTGACATTTGGGAGTGGAGAGTTGCCTCAGCACTTAAGAACACTGGCTGCTCTATAACCCGACCTGGGTTTGATTCCCAACATTCACATGGTGGCTATCAGCCACCCATAACTACAGTTCTGAGGGTATCTGATGCCCTCTTTTGACTTCTGCCAGCATTGCACAACAAAGGTGCACTTACAAACATGCAGGCAATACACTCAGACACATAAAATAAAAATAATAAAATGAAAAACCCAACATTTAAAATATTTACTTTCATATTAAAAACAGTAAAACATTTACTACAGGCTAATATATTTTTCATCAAAAATTAATTTTTTAAACTAAATATATCTGAGAAAATGTGATGTTTTACTTGTACTATACTCTGTTTGGTTATTCCGTACCTTCTTTGTCATTCAATTTTCTATCATATAAAAATACTATGAATCTCTGGGAAATTTTTTCTACCTAAGAGACATGAGGAAAAATTTCATTTTAATAATGTTATTCACATAGTTTGACCCATCTGAAATCCCAAAAGGATCCAGAAATTTCAAGTAGCCACATGTATCAGTGAAAAGCTTGTAAAATGTTGACTTCATATGTCTCACTATATTACCCCGTATAATAAACTCAACATAATGGCTGGCACACAGTAGGACCTCAGTGTGATTTCTTCTGCAATTATTGCTGTCTAACTCAAAATGAATGATCCCTACTTCTGTCTTAGGACTCCGTTAGCTTTTGATTTAATGATCTTTGAAATACAACAGTAAGGATTCACTCTCACTATCGTTCTCTTCTCTGATTCATTTCTTTTCACCTGTGAAGAAGGTTAAAGAAGAAAAGGGAAGATACCCAAAATCGACTCCCGTCTCTTTATAGGGACCATCACTACATTTCTAGCATTCTGTATTTCTGTTGTTTTTCTGAATTACCCAGTCCTGGCAGGTTTTAATTTTCAGAAACATGTAAGTTTGAATATAAATAGGATATTTAGAGAAATATTATGTGTAATTGTGAGTACATAAGAACATATGTAGAGCCTGCTGCAGTTTCATCATATGACAGTACAACATGGTACCACTTGTACATCTAAATGCGACAGTTTTCAGATAGGTATATTTAACTATGGGTCAAGTTAATTTATCCAAAATACACAAACATACAATGTATTTTTACAGCTTCAAATTGGAATTTTGATAAATGGATATGTTAAGACAGTCTTTTTTTTCACATACTGATTTAACAAATGCTTATCGTGCTATGGAAGAATCAATGTACAAAGACATGGCTTGTGCCTTCAAATATCTTATGGTCAGGCCAAGTGTGGTGGCTCAAATGAAATCTCCCTATAAAACTTGACAGTTATTGTTCTAGACCAGCCAAAGTCAGGAAGAACACAGTGCTGTATGAATGCATTTGTATTGAGATTGAAACTTTCTTGAGAAAGAGAAGCTACCTTAACGATGAATACAGGTGATCTGCTTGGAACATATATGGAACTGGGAAGGAATGCCAACTAGAATGTTGGACATAGGGAGGACACAGTTAATTTGTAAATGTAAGAAAATTCCCTGTGGCTGAGTAAGGACTGTGCAGGGTTTAGGAATAGAACAAGAAAAGGGAAAATGATTTGAAGAGTTTGCTCTTTGTTTTGAGATTAGTACAAAGACTGTGAAAATTTTAAAACAGATATGATTGGCTTGAAAACTTTCAAGTTGATTTTTCAGCATTTGGGATACAGAAGCCTGGAATTGTGCAGAGACTCTTGTACCAATTTTAGAGAAAAAAAGAGTGGAGAGTTCACAGAGAGCACAAGAGAGGATGACAAGTATTTTAGAAACATTGAGAAAGTTGCACAAAGACACCTTGTCTTTTGAGGCAGAGGTAGGAATTAGGTGAATAGGCAAAATTAAAACTGTGCTTATATTCCTGTACAAGCAACCAAATACTTTCATGGATATAGGGAAACCAGTAGTAGAGCTATACAGATATAGGGGAAAGGTAGTTAATTCAATACTTTCAGTCTTTCCAAATGGATATAGCATGCATTTTATGCCATCTATGCAACCCACTAGATTGTAAAAATACCTGTTAGGGTGTAATGGCATTATGAAATTCACTAGATTGTGGAATTAAGTAGAAAATATTTTCAATTTGCTTATTATTATCCCTATATATGTTAGTCTATTATGTATCTAATAAATAATAAGATTTCAGTAAATATTTCTAGAATAAATAAAGACATGACATGAATATACAAATACAAACGTCTGAGAAGAGATTGTAAGGACTATATAGATTTGGAATTCATTACCATATAGATGAAGTATGTAGTCAACCAAATACTTGTCATAATCCAGGTAGATAGTACAGAGAAAATGAGAAGAACATAAACTATCTGGGAGAATTACAGCTTGTTGAAGGGATAAAAAAGAAAGAAAGCTTAAAAGAAATTAAAGGTGGATATACGAATATGAGCCCAGAAATGCTGTAGAAATAGAGCCAGAGAACAACAAATTACACCAATTGCAATTCTTCCTATAAACAGCAGAGGCTATATTAAACAAAATTTGAAGTTGTTAGAGATTCTCTGTAGGTATCCAAAACAGCGCTGATGTGGAGAAACACATTTGGAAAATGGATTTGAAGTCTGGAGACCTGGATCACCTAAAGTATGATCTGTCGATGCTGCAGAACTGAGCAGTCTGCTGTCATAGCCAGTGCATAAACATGGTCTCCAGTTAGTCTTTCCTCTTCACTTGACAAAGCTTTAAAGCCCCAGAAGAAAACTTGGATTGACTGAACCCCTGCTTTATGCACTTGGGAAAAAGAATCCCTTGTATTCAATTAGTTTCCATAAAAATGTCAACTACAAGAGCCAGTCTTCAGGTAGGAGACTTCCAGGTCAGTTCCAGATCAGTTGCTCCAAATGCTGTCCAAATTATGTTCTGTCTTTTGCAGTAAAGTCTTACCATCAGTTCTAGGGACAATCAAGCTCTCTAGTAATAGCCTATATTATTTGGGGAGTCTCTTGGACTACCCTGACCAGTAACTCATAGGGCACTTTCCCTTGTCTAGCACTGTGATTTTTGTCATATAACCTTCACCTATACATGTGCACTCACATTCTTACTATACATGTATTTTTCAGTAGACTGATTAAATGCTGCATTCTCTTTGGCTTTTTCTTTCTCTCCCTGTTTAGCCCTCCATTCTTCCTCCCTAAATTTTCCTATTTTCCTCATTTGCCCTTCATCATATCTGTCACAGACTGTCCCCCTGTCTTGAACTCCTTCTCCTCTTTCTCCCCTATGGTTCCTTCCTTTCCATTCTCCTGGCTCCTGAAGTTACATCAGATATATACTCACATTTAGGATGGAGAGCTAGAATCCACAAATGAGAGTGAACATGTATCCCTTATTTTTTGAGTCTGGGTTACCACACTTAATAGTTTCTGTGTTCTGTTTCTGTTTACTGTCAAATTTTATAATACTGTTTTTTCCTTGCTGCTGAATGGAACACCATTGTATAAATGTACCACATTTTCCTTATTCATTCATTGGTTGAAGGACATTTACATTGTTTCAATTTCCTACCTATTGTGAAAATATCAGCAACAAACATGGCTGAACAAACATGGCTGGGGTAGGATACTGAATCTTTTGGGTACATGCGAAGAAGTGGCATAGCTGGATCAGCTATAGATTTTTTTTTCATTTTTTGAGAGTTTTCCACACTGATTTCCATAGTGGCTACAACAGCAGTGAATGAGGAGGGTTTCCATTTCCTCACTCCCTCGCCAGCATTTGTTGTCATTTCTTTTCCTGATATTAGACATTCTGACTGGAATACCTATGTAAGATACCAAGGGAGAAAAACAACAAATTATCTTATCCAACTGCATAGCCTACCAACCACAACAACTAGCCCAGAAAATTAACTCTACTAGTACAGTAGAGGGGTGGCGTGATCAACATCTTTCTAACCAGACTTAAGACCCGCTCTATGAGAGGGAATTCAAACATGCTACTGGAAAGGTGGCCAAGTATAAATGGCTGGAGAAGGCAAAGACTTTACAGAAGACCCTATGTTTGTCACTTCCCTAAAACAACATCATGTCTTAAATGATTTTAAATATGCATCTTTGTTTTTATGGACAAGTGTACCTCTCACAACTCAACAGACTTTTACAATGGAGGAAGACTATTACAAAGTTCTGCAACTGGTCAAATGCAGAGAATAAGTGACTGTGAGGTGCTCAACTTTAAGTGGCACATCTACTTCTGGCTAATGCATTGTAGACATGATAGAGAAGCTACACCAAAGAAATCTACACAATATGGTAGGCTAACAAGACGAGGGAAGCCCTAAACACAGGTACATAAGGAAACCACTAAATGGATTCTGCATAACAGACAAACACACACACACATACACACACACACACACACACACACACTATGTATATAAATGGGGGCTGTCTGTGTGTCTGTGTATATCTATATGTGTCTGTATGTGCCTGTGTCACTGGGTACCCATAAATGTCTATATGTATTCATAACAATAATAAAGAAGAGAGAAAGAAATTGAGGGAGGCAGTGGATGAATTAGAAGGGCACTCAGAGGGATAGGAGTGGTGCAAATGCAGTATTTGTGGGCGAAAAATTTAAAACTAAGGTAAAATAAGTTATTTTTTTCAAAAGAGTCAATTGCCATATGATTAAACTCAATCCCAATGGAACACTTTACAAAATAGATCTGAAGAGATGGCTTAAGAAGACTTGAATTCTTTCATAGGACCCAGATGCAATTCCCAGCATCCACATGGCATCTAACAACCATCTGTAATTCCAGTTCCAGGGGATCCTGCACCCTCCTCTGGCTTCTGTGGCATTGCATGCACATGGTACATTCAAGAAAAACATATACATAAAAAATAATAAACCACATTTTAAAACTGGAAGTTGGGGCTAGAGAGATGGCTCGGCAGTTCAAAATACTTATTCTTCCAGAGGACCTGGATTTGATTCCCACCACCCACATGGTGGGTAACAAGTGTCTGTAACTCCAGTTCCAATGGATATGGTGCCCTCTTCTGACCTCCCTGGGCATTGCACACCATGGGTATAATTACCTACATGTAAACAATATACACATAAACATAAAACTAAAGAATAAAAGGTAGAATAAAAAAGAAACATAGAAACCCGGAGTCCTGAGTAGGCACACAATTAATTTCCTCATAAGGATCACAATGAATAGGAATTGAAGCACATGAAAGTGCAAAGCATTAAACAAGGTTACACTCAGGGAATACCAAAAACTACACTATTATATTTTCAGAACATTGACTAAAATAACATTAAAAGTTATAAATCTTAACAAGATAAATGATATTTTTGCTTTTTTTTCTTTCAAGGTTTTTGATATGTAAAAACATATCTCAAAATGATCTATTTTACCATTTATGTCATATAAAATTGTTATGAAAAGCATGAAAATACGTGTTTTGCACTTTAAGATACAATAAACTTTTAGAGTAGAAATGTTGAAAACAAAGTGAAGGCAAAAATGTATCTTTAGCTGCTTTATATCTAAAAATGCACTGATCAATTTAAGGTATTTTTTAAAAACATGTATATTCATGCAGCTTGTGTAACAAAATGAATCTAGTGAGCTACAAACTCTTTAAAAACAGAGTTTATAATGGAAACAGTAATTGACCCTTAAGTACAACATCAAAAATACAATACTGTTTGATACAAAGCTCAGGGCTTGGGATCCTATCTCTGCTTTAACCTCAGACTGGCTCACTAACTGAACACCACAAAGCCAACTAATAGTTATATTCTGAGTTGTTTTCTCCATACAGAGCAGGGGACTTGGATATGTGACCCAATAGTTAATCTAGCTAAGGTTCACAGACCTGTACCCCAAGTGTCTTAATAAATTCACAGTTCCAAAGTCAATAAAAGAATTGGACTTGCTTTGAAATACTATTGAAAAATTTATAAAGGAAACATAAAATGGGCACCAGGACTGTGCTGTGTTGTACTGTGGACTTTGGACAGAGAACACCACACCACAGAATGTAGTGAGGGTAGAGCAGCCAACCATCAGGGAAGCTCCTGGGATTATGGAAAATACTCTTGCAATGTTTAAAGTTGTGTTTAACTTTGCCCTAGTTCATATTCAATCCAGTTTCCCACTTTTAAGCCACAGCCATCTATTTTTGTCATGGGAAATGCATGCAATCTAAATTACAGAGGAGGGTATAAGTATTAAACCTGACTAATATGATTCATAGGGTAACTTCAAATTCTAGGTTTCAATGATGCTTTAGACAAAAGGGATATGTGCATATATACTATATAAGAAATATTTACTGGGACTGGAGAGATGGCTCAGCAGTTAAGAGTACCAACTGCTCTTGCAGAGGACCCAGGTTCAATTCCCAGCACCCACATGGCGGCTAAGAACTGCCTTTAAGCAAGTGCGGTGGTGCATGCCTTTGATCCTAGCACTCGGGAGGCATAGGCAGGTAGACCTCTGTGAGTTCAAGGCTCGCCTGGTCTACAAAGCAAGCTCCAGGCCAGCTGGGACTAAAGAGAGACCTTGTCTCAAAAACATTTAAAAAATTTTAAAAAGAAATATTTATGTAAATATAATCTTACATCATACATGTATTTGAATATGATGTTTTTTTCCTTTGTGAATTTCATATATGCATATAATGTATTGTGATTATATTCCCTCCTCACGCCTCTTGGACAGGGAAAGTTTTATGGGAGTTTGTTGTTAAAGTCAGTTCAGAGATTCGTTTCTTCTTAAATTCGAAATATCTGAGCATTGCCAGATTATTTTTGTACATGCTTCTGAAGAATTTGTCAGCTGAAAATAGTTAAGATTTTTTTCCCTTTTAAGAAAGATGTCATCTATTTGTACATATTTCAGTAGGTTATGCTCATCAAGGGCAGTTGGCAGTATTATTTGGTATTTCCTGGTAAGCATTCTGTTTTTCTTGTCATCGTTATAACTGGTGTTCTTGGTAAAAAAAAAAAAATGAGTCAAACACTATTAACTCTGCTTTTACTTCCTCCTCAAATATATATGTTCTTTCATCAAGACAACAAACATTGGGAGGATGTATCATGGGAAAGATGGAAATTGGAATAAGGAAGTCTACTTTCTATTTTGGAGTTTTAGAAATGATGTGTCTCTTGGGATTTAACGATTGTATTAACTGTAATTTAAATGTGGTTTTTATATATTGGTATAAATAACTTATACTTCTTAAAACTTTGATAGTTCAAACAAAATAAATGCAGCTATCAATACAGAGCATATCTCTGACATTTTTCTTTGTCTTTCGTCAAGTACTAAGATCTCTCCTGTATGACTTCATGGTATATCTAAGCCATCCCACTCATTATGTAATATAAAAGTCTGTCTCATGTGCATATTTGAACACAAATACACACCTTTATTTTTTTATTTTAACTCTTCTAAATGCTAGCTTTTATTATGTAACATTTCATGGCTTATTATAATAATATATAAATAATTATGTGGTAGGTTAAGATTTTAAAGCATTGACTTGGCTTTCCTTTTTTCTTATATTTGGTCTTTCCCAGAGAGTCAGAGAAAGAATAACACATTGCAATATGGAAGAAATACAACCACAATCTTGATTTCTGAGTATCAAAAGCCTATTCCTCAGGAGAAATAAAAGAAACAACTCAAGGCATGGGCAAAGAAAATGGAAAATTATCATTAAAAAATAGCCAAGTAGTCCAACTACTATTAGATAAAATCTTGGCAGGCTGGAGAGATGACTCAGTGGTTAAGAGCACCGACTGCTCTTGCAGAGGACCCGGATTCGATTCCCAGCACCAACATGCCAGCTAAGAACCATCTTTAATTCCAGTTCCAGGGGAATCCAACACCCTCTTCTGACTTCCAAGGCATTGCACGACATAGGTGCACCAACCTATATGCAGACAGTAGACTCACACACATAAAATAATAAATAAATAAATAAATAAATAATAAATACATTAGAACTCATGTTATACAGTCTCAGAGGGAGTCCTTGTATGTGAATTAAAAAAAAATCTTCTTGGCCTGGAGTATACAGGAAAACTAGAAGGTTAAATACAGACAATTTAGAAAAAAACAAAACAAAACTGTGCTCCTCTCTTTGATTAATTCCAACCTGACTTTTGAGCTGTGACTTCATTAAGGCACTTGAAGTACAGGTCTGGGAAGCTTAGCTATATTAACTATTGGATCACATATGCTTGTTCCCTGCTATGTAAGGAGAAAACATCTCAAAATATAACAGTTGGTTTTATGGGGAGGGAGAGATTAAGGACTCCCAGAAAATGGCTTTGTTTATGTACAAAAGGGCTCACATAGAAGCAAAACCTCCAAGTCAGGATCATGGTCAGGATGAGTTCTCTGGGACAGCTAGTGTCCTAGTCTTTGACCACATTTCCAGCACACATTGCTTCACAGTTCTGCTTGGCAGGCAAATTCACAGCTAGTGGTTGTCTTCTCCTTTTCCCCTGCCATGTATCCCTGAGCAAATTTACCTCATCCTACTGGGGTCTTAGGAATCTCACCCAGGAAGCCTTTTTTTTTTTTTTTTATATTTTTGGCCACACTTTAAGCACACAAGAATTATAGTACTATTAAGACATGCTAAGCATTCTCTGGGCCCACTTAGATTCATTGGTCACATCCTGCTGATCAAGGCTGGTAAGAACTCAGGCTCTCTTTAGGAATAGGCACAAATTTTCCATACTTGGATTCCCAGAAAATGTGTTCTAGGATTTCTATTCCTTCTTTACCTTGGAGATCACCAGGTGGAGGAGGAAGCAGTGTGTGTATCACTCTGCCACATGCAGATTACAGGGAAAAGGGAAGACACAAGACAGCGGCCAGAGGCTGTCCTAAACCGCGGGGCCAGAGGCTGACCGACCACCTTTTCACTGCCCTCTTACCTAATCTAACAACTTCACCAGACAATGCCCTAATGGCACTCCTGGATCCTCCAGACTGCCACCTGCTTGGTGCTCTAGAGTCTAATGCCAGGCTGCTGCCTGATGGGCATTCTACAGCCAAATTCCCAGACTATTGCCTGGTGGGTGTTCTACAGTCTAATTCCCACCCAGGCACTAACCACACTGGACAGCTGGTGACCTGATGAGTCTCCTTCCAGCCCCACGCCAGCTTCCCAAGTTGGTGACCTGCTTGGTCACTGTCCAACCCACTGGCCCACACCAGCTTCCTGAGTTGGTGGTCTGCTTGACAGCAATCACACTCACTGGTAACTACCCAAGCCTCAAGAGCTAAGATTTACACACGCAAATAATGGCCAGTAGTCCCTGTCAGATGGTAAGAAGGACTCGTCTTTTTATTCACAGCATTCTGTTTTTTTTTTTTGTTTTTTGTTTTTTTTTTTTTTTTGATCTTTTTGAGACAGGGTCTCCCTGTAGTCCCAGCTGTCCTGGAACTCACTCTGTAGACCAGGCTGGCCTTGAACTCACAAAGATCCGCCTGCCTCTGCCTCCCAAGTGCTAGGATTAAAGGCGTGCGCCACCACGCCCGGCAGCATTCTGTTTTTATACCCAGAGTGACATCATATCTCAGGGCCTGGTTTCAGACCCAGAGCCTGGAGTTCCATAGCATCAGGAGCACAAGAACTCCTGAGTACCTTTGATCTCAAGGTGTCACAGGCTTGCTAAGGCAGATGCAAATCCTGCCTAAGGCCAGGTTTTAGTGTAAGCAGACAAGCAGGTGAATTAGCAGAAAAGAAGCCACAGGTGGATTCCTTTTTCCCTACAAAGCAGAAATCTGGAAAAATTTCTTAAGGACTCTCTTTTTTAAAACTTATTTATTATTATTATTAATTTTTTTGGTCTTTTCAAGACAGGGTCTCCCTGTAGCCCCAGCTGTCCTGGAACTCACTCTGCAGACCAGGCTGGCCTTGAACTCACAAAGATCTGCTTGCCTCTGCCTCCCGAGTGCTAGCATTAAAGGCATGCGCCACCACGCCCGGCCTATTTATTATTTTTTTATGTGTATGAGTGTACTGTCTGCATGTAGGTTGGTGCACCCATGTTGTGCAGTGCTGTGGAGGTCAGAAGAGGGTGTCGGATTCCCCTGGAACTGGAGTTAAAGAAGGTTCTTAGCTGCCATGTTGGTGCTGGGAATCAAACTGCTTAACTGCTCTTAACTGCCAAGCCATCTCTCCAGCCCCCTTAAGGGCTCTCTTAAATCTTAGTTTCAACTTGTACTTCTGTGTGATCCACTAGGAAATTTTTTTCCTCATCTCCATGTAGGATTTTTTAGTTCTAAGTCTTTGAGGTAATACATTTTATATTATGTGAGTTTTATTCTTGTTTCTTTCCAAGTAAAAGTAATAGGGTTGCTGGACAGAATATATATATATATAATACTAATATATAATATATATATTTTTTTATTATTTTTTTGGTCTTATTGATAATTTACATATATATATATTATATATATATATCTATATATAATAGTGTGTGGTGTGTGTGTGATGTTGTGTGTGTGTGTGGTATGTTATGGCATCCCATCCCTGTGCTAAATATAGAAGATATTAATTGGATAGAAGGTCTATAGGCTCTCCAGAAGTCTATGACACCATATAGGCTTGTATTTTAAAATAGCATTCCACTATAACAACATAAGCAGCTGCTTATTGAATACTCATCTCTCACAGTAAAAACATAAGTTCTTTGCAGTTCATTGGCTAAAATATAAAAATTACTCAATAAACAAATGAATAAGTTAATGCATTGCTGAATAAATTAATACAAAGAGCTCCACACACTTCTTTTTCCTGTTTGGTGCTTGCCTGCTTTGTCCATTTCATCCACTCCTCATTCTGAAAACTCCCAACCATAACCAACTTCTTACTAAACTTTCTTTTCTCCTGTTTTAAAAAATCCTAAACCCTTAATGCAAAATTAGGTGTGATTATAATTAGACTTTATTTAAATAAACCTGCTTAGCAGAGTCAGAGCTTAAGGAAAAAAAATAGTCATTTACATTAATAGAGTATTTCTGGCAAATTGATTGATTTATTGAAGTTTTTCCCCTTTTTCTATTTTTTAAAATATATTAGAAAGGTATACAAGGCTATCATAAAAAACAAAGACTTAGTTTTTTTCTTACTTCTGAGTATTACTGAAGAAGTTTCTTTCTAAGAAGTTTTAAAGGTTTTCTCTTTATTCTTGGCTCAAAGAAAAGATTTAAGGTGAATTTATCTTTGAGTCTTCTTTAAGGTACTCTCTGCTTTAATAACAATCACCTGCTAAAAATTCTTACTCCCTAGGCTGTATTATCTGAATATTGTTCCTTCTGATCTAAATGGAGGGTAAATGTGGTTGCTGAAGGAAGTGTATTTCTCCTATGTGTGACAGAAGACAGTGAGCCACATAATCCTGGTCTTGAAAGAATAGCAATTTAATTTTGGAAAGTAAACTCTGTATCCTTTTCCAAGTGTATAAGACACATAGAACAATAGAAAAGGAAAACATTTCTATTATAATCAGTGATTCCACAGACACAGAGATTATAAGCTTTCAGATTATCATGTATCTATCTATTTATCATCTACCTCCCTCTCTCGTCCATCTGACCAAATCTCTGAGCAATGTGCAATCGATGTGTTTAGGATGAATAAAAGTAATTTAGATAGTAGCAAAATGGGAAATCTACCTTTTGAATAGGTTAACTGAAAGCACCAGATAGCTGTCTATTCTTCAAATCTGGATCTAATTTGGAAATTCAATTCAAGGTAAATTTCACTGTAGTCACTCAGGCATAGCCTAAACAGGTATAAAACATAACTTTTGAAAATACTAAATAGACTGATCCAGGCGGTAATCAGCTACTCAAAGGCTAAGGCAAGAATACCACATGTCTAAGGCCAGTATGGGCTACAGAATGTATTCAAGGCAAATCCGTGCAACTTAGTGAGACCCTGTTTCAAAATTTAAAAGGAAGGTGCAGTGCAGTGGTAGAGAACTTATCTAGGTTCAATCCTCAGTACACACTGAAGTCATACTTTTCTTTATGATAGTTCCTTCTTGTAATAGGTAGGTCATTGGATATTTCTAAAATAATTAATGTCGTCACTTTGATTAAGTAGATAAAGAGAAGCCTTTTACTATTGCTTTTGTTGAGGTTTATATGCTGAAGGGGTAGTTCCTGAAACTTCCAAGACCATTTTGCTTCTTTCAAACTGCATATCTTTGAAAATGAAAAAAAAAATACTACATATTCATTCATATTTGAAATTCTTCAAGGCAGTATTTGATTAAAAGAAACAAAAACAGATATATGGATGCCACTTCAGTCTTGGGCAATAGTTCAACTTGTAACACAGTTTGTGTCTGTTGTGGCAACGATATTTCTAAAGCAGTCACCATGAAACGTAGCTCAAAATGCAGGTTGAGCAAAGACCACAAAATACATATTCATATGACAGTTTTCTAGCTGCTCCCTACTGTTATTCTTTCTTTGAATTCTGGAAAGGAAACATTAGGAAGAAATCTATGTTCCTTTGAAGCATATATTTAGTCCTTTTTAAAGTATGGTATGTTTTGTTTTCTTCTTTCCTTTCTTCCTTCCTTCCTTCCTTTCTTTTCTTTCTCTCTCTCTCTCTTTCTTTCTTTCTTTTTTCTTTCTCTCTTTCTCTCTCCCCTTCCTTCCTTCCTTCCTTCCTTCCTTCCTTCCTTCATTCCTTCCTTTCTCCCTTCCTATCTTCCTTCCTTCCTTCCTTCCTTCCTTCCTTCCTTCCTTCCTTCCTTCTTTTCTTTTTTTCTTTTGTCTTTCTTTCTTGTCTTTCTTTTTATCTTCTTTCTTTTTTTCTTTTCTTTCTCTTTTTTCCGTTCAATTAGATGCTCAGATATTACATTTATGAGTACAACTACAACACTCTCTATGACTAGCAAAATGTTAGTCTGCTTCTGTGAAAACGAGAAAAATGAGCCGAGCATGCTCCCATTCCTTCTCCAGAAGATAAGTCTTTGTCTCTGAGTAGAGCCTTGCAGAAAAGCAAGGGCTGGTAATGCCCATGCAGTAATACGATTAAAAAGAACGCTCCTCCCCGTTTCTCCTCCTTCTGCTCTCTCCTCTCTCCTCCGCTCTCTCCTCCTTTTTTTTTTTTTTTTTTTTTTTTTTTTTTTTCTTTGATTTCTGCTCTGTTTTTATTATTTCTTCTCCACTTTTTCTTCCTCCTTTATCTCTTTGAAACTTTGCTTTTTTGTTTCCTACTTCCAATTGGTAACGTCATATACCTTTTCTTTCCTTTGAAATAATTTGTTCATTTATTCATGAATATGTTGTCAAATTCGGTATTCTATACACTAATGATGTTTATTCCATTTTCATACTATTAGGTTACATATGTATAAAAATATCCAACTGTTTTTTTGAAGAAATTAAATATTTTCTGAAAAAAGAATCATTTTATTACTGCTTGCTAGTAACAAACCTGAAAACCTTTCTTTTTTTTTTTTTTTTTTTTTTTTTTTTTTTTTTTTTTTTACAGTGTGCCTAAAATTTTAGGCCAAATGTACTCCAGAGAACATGGGTGTGGACTTCTCAGAGTCACGGAAAGAAAACATATCCAAATGTGGGTACAGGATCCTCAATGGAGAACCACATTTTATTTCTGAGTAAAAGTCTCGGACCCTTGCCCTTTGCTCACCAGCCTGCGCTGCTGGCACTCACAGACCCCCTCAACCCAGTGCCCATGAACCATGAAAACTTTTCAATTCAACTAATTCAAAGTACTTCTGCTCAAGGACGAATTCTCTAAGTGTCTGCTTTACATAATTCTATTCTACCTAACACTGTTTTTACCCTGTTACACAGTATATAAACAACAATTTTGAAATAAACATGTTACTCTTTGATACAGAACAATACCTTTTCTAAATGACTACAGTAATCAGAACTTCAGTCTTCAGTGATCATACATCTAGGGATCTAGTGCTCATTCTACTACACATTTAAATGGAATCTAAATAATGTCACTAAGCATTGTAAATGCTACCTTTGGTTGTTTGCCCTTGCAGTCTTGTTTGCTTGTGCTGTACTACTAGGGAGCAGGGAAACCAAAAGCTACTAGAGAAGCCACTTGATCTTTCTTTAAACATCAAATTTGGTAATTCAAATTTAAACTTGTTACAGGAACTCTAATGTTGATGCACTATGTCTTCTATGCCATGAATGTAGAGAAAATTTGTTTGGGTTGGAACCAAATCCTCTTAAATGATATGGCCAAGACTATTTAGTAGAGTCTGGCCTGTTCTGTGGAATGGAATACCATTGATATTTTAATCAGAAGAAGGAGATATGTGACAAAAGCGAAGAACAGAGCCAGAATTTGCATTTGAGAATAACATTCTAGTATTGTTGGGAAAACTGTCATAGAGTGTAATTGGCACTTTAGACTAGAGTTTGGAGTAATAACCCAAGGAAACGATCCCATGAGAGAGTTTTAATGATGGAGGAAAGGAAATAACAGGAAGTTGTCAAGAAATGTTTATTTGCAATGAAATAGATGTGGAGGAGTTAAAGAGAATGCATTCTACCAATTTCACCTTTTTAGTGATGTCCTTGAGAGGGGAATGAACTACTGAGATACTGAGAAAGAAGGCCCAGATGGAAGGAAGATGATAGCTCCTTTCACTCTAGTGACTTTGAAATAATCAAGTACAAACAGGGAGGCAGCTGCTAGCGGAGAGCCTGGAAGACAGAACAGAGATCTGTAGTCTTTGCTGGTGTTTGACATGGAAAGAATGACTAAGGAAATGAATAAGAATGACTAAGGAAATGAAAGAAGAAAGAGGAATACAACTTGGCCAGGGAGCTGCAGAAGTGAAGTAATGAAGAAGATGCAAAAGTTGAAAATTAAGGCCATGTCCATGGAGGTAACAGGAGGAAAATTTAATGTTATTAATGTATAGATTTGTTTTGTGTATTTCTTTGCCTACTAATATTTGAATACATTTCATGGTAGTAAAATTATTTTAATTTTATTTATTTTTGTATGCGTACGAATGTACTGTCTGCATGTAGGTTTGTGCACCCGTGTCATGCAATGCCGTGGAGGTCAGAAGGCGGTCTCGGATTCCCCTGGAACTGGAGTTCTCCTGGAATTGGAGTTACAGACGGTTCTTAGCCACCATGCGGGTGCTGGGATGGAACCCGGGTCCTCTGCAAGAGCAGTCGGTGCTCTTAACTGCTAGGCTATCTCTCCAGTCCCGGTAATAAAAAATTTAAAAGCACGTGTTGCTAAAATTCCTGGAGGGTGGTGTAAAGAAAGTAAAACACTGTCGGTGCTGGAGAGATGGCTCAGCGGTTAAGAGCACCGAATGCTCTTGCAGAGGACCCAGGTTTGATTCCCAGCACCCACATGGAGGCTAAGAACCATCTTTAACTCCAGTTACAGAGGTATCTGACGCCCTCTTCTGACCTCCACAGCATTGCATGACATGGGTGCACCAAGAAACATGCAGACAGTACATTCTACACATAATAAATAAATAAAAATTAAAAAAAAAATAACATCCACTCTGTCTTCCCTTGGTCCAAGCAACAAATGGATGCTACATTGCACAAAACTGCAGTCTGGGAAACGAGTGAGTTTACTAGGCTTACTCACAGTGCAACTGGTGTGGGTTTCCTTACAGTGTGAGTGTTCCCGTCCTAAGGTTATCTCAGAAAGTCTCCACCCAAGCATGGATGGTGACTTTAGTATAGCTGCATGAAATATTGAGAGGCACCCACCCCCAGACTCCTGTAGCCTATGTACCCTTAGCTGCTCCCCAAAGGCCACCTATCTCATCTCCCTGCCACAATGCCTTTCCTATAAGACGTACTGAAACCTCTCAAACCATGAACTCACATAAACCCTTCTTTCCTTAATGTGCTTTTTTCATAGCAATAAGAAAGTAAATAGTCCCTTCTTTGACCCAGTCCTTATGTTGTTGTGGTTCCCTCCCAATTGTATTGCTCCAAAGTATGCCTATATACACATTATATATGTACCAGAATTATGTCCTCCAAGAATAAACTGTATATTAACTCTGATATATGTTTAGGAGTTCACATTTTTTTTTCTTTTAATTTTATAGTATTCTAAAATATGAATATATAAAGGACAGACTGATATAGTTAAATTCTGCCCAAAACAATAAACCTTTGCCTAGAAAAACAAAAACAGCAACAACAAAAATATTTAAGTATGTCTTAAATAATCAGGAAACATCTTCTCTTTTAACAAAACTAGTTTCAATTTTTAATCATTAATAATTTAATGAAGGGAGACATGAGCCACAAGAAAAACGAGAGGATTTTCTCTCAGTTTATATAGAGGGAAGGGCATTCTAGCCTCAAATTCAAAGTAGTTGCCTCTCTACATGCTGGTAACAATCCCCCAGTCCAACAGACTGATTAGTGTATTGTTTAGGGTGAATGTTAGTGTTAGTTGTCAACTTGACATAATCTAGAATCACTTGGGATGAGAGTCTCAATGGCAAACTGTCTAAGCAGATTGGCCTATGGATGTTTCTATGGGGGGATTATCTTGACTATATTATTTGATCTGGGAAGACCCAGCCTAAAAGTGAGAGACAATATCACCTGGGTTTGGGTCCTAGACTGTATTAAAAAAGAGAGTGAGCTAAGCATAGGCATACATGCATTCACTCTCTGCTATTGATTAGATGTGACTAGCTGCTTCAAGTTCCACCACCTTGTCTTTCCTGCACTGATGGACCGAAACCTGGAAATGTGAGCTAAAATAAACCCTTTTTCCCTTAAAAAATATCTAACTTTATAATAAAAAAAGAAAAGTTCTATACTATTGTATAGAACATTTGTATCAAGGAGTAAGGAGTAAGAATGTCCTGGCCGGGCGTGGTGGCGTATGCCTTTAATCCTAGCACTTGGGAGGCAGAGCAGGTGTATCTTTGTGAGTTCAAGGCCAGGCTCGTTGTCTACAGAGTGAATTCCCAGGAAGCTGGGGCTACAGGGAGACCCTGTCTCGACAAGACCAAAAAAACAAAAAAAAAAAAAAAAAGAATGTCCTGAAAATTTGAATGAGACTCAAAAAACAATTGTTTAGTAGAAGAAATTTCACACAATAAAAAATATCCAGTTTGTGACATAGGCTTTAGTTCACTATTTTAATCAGACCTACAGTGAGAGAGCTGTGAGCAGAATGATATGGAAAATTATAGTTTGGTGAAGAAAGGAAAGTGAGCAAGTACAATTGAAACTTACAAAGTAGGTGTGAAGAAAGGAATTGTAATTATTGAAGATCTTAGTGCCACTAAAGAGTAACCTCAGGCTGTACTTGGTGATAGAAAGAGCATCTTTAGGGTAAGAGCCTCCCAGTGAAGGTTGCAACTTTCGAAAATGCAAGTTTACTTGATAAGAGAAAGTCAATGATGAAAATACTGCTGGGGGCTAGAGAGATGGCCTAGCGGTTAAGAGCGCCGACCGCTCTTACAGAGGACCCGGGTTCAATCCCCAGCACTCACATGGCGGCTGAGAACCGTCTGAAGCTCCAATTCCAGGAGAACTCCAGTTCCAGGGGAATCCGAGACCCTCTTCTGACCTCCGCGGCATTGCACGACACGGGTGCACAGACTTGCATGCAGACAGTACATTCATACACATACAAAAATAAATAAAATTAATAAAAAAAATTAAAAAAAAAAAGAAAATACTGCTGAAGATGTTTCTTGTTTAAAAAGACCACCTGGGGCCAGGTGGGGTGGTGGAAACATTAAACAAACACAAAGACAAACAAACAAATGAAAAAATTCCAACTTCCTGGGAAGTGTTCCTCAGGGTTTAGCTATCAAGGCACAGATAGGTAACTACAACTCTGGTAAAAAGGTTCCCACTATATCTGAACTGGCTGGCTACAGAACTTGGCTCCATTGTCCACACAGGGCTGGTAGTTACAGACACGTAAATTCAAGCATTCAAAGGCTGTGGCATGCTCCTGCTAATTTTATGAGTTCTACAGATCCAGCATTTCTTGTCAGCAGCTATTCCAAGCTCCTGGGCCTAGCTCTAGGCTTGAACCCTGGTACCCACCTGCTAGTGAGCTTCCAAATCCCAATATTCCCTTTCTGCTGTCTCACACTCCCAAGCCTCGCTCAGGTCACACCTCCCTTAGTTCATCCAGATTGTAAGATTCCGTGGTGATGGATGAAAACAAGAAAACCTTACTTTCTGTATACAACAGAGCAGTTGTACTTATGAATGCATAAAATGTGTGGTAGCATGTCCAAGAACTGTGCAAGCTCAAGTTGGACAAAAAGCCACTTTGGAGGTGGTGAGCAAGAAACCCTAGGTTTAATTGAGTTGCTACTGGCAATTGGTAGCTCCTGTGGGAGGAAGAATCAGTTTTCTTTAAAGATGTGAGGATGGGCAGATTCACTAGGTTCCAGGAGATGAGTTCACAACCAAGGGCATTTGGAGAACAGCAATTTGAGTTGATAGGCCTTCCAAAAATGTATATCTGGGGACAAAAGCTTGACCAGATAAGGCATTATACATATATATATATATATATATATATATATCAGAATGTATGAAATACAGTGAGGGCTATAGAGTGGTATGGATGGAGGTGAGGGTCTAAATATGATTAAGATTTATTGTATGAGAGACACAAAAACTCAATAGAAATATTCATTAAAAATATAATAATATAGAGGCCACAAAGCCAGGGGCTGGTAGTCAGGTGGGGATAATGATGTGCTGCTGAGTCTGAATATAATCAAAGTACATTGTGTGAAATTCTCAAAGAATCAGTAAAACCTTTTTTTTTAATTTATGGAGAACTGCACAAAGATTTCAGAAATTTGAGGCAATTATCTACATGTTTGGATTCCCTGGAATAAGATCTTAAAAGGCCATTGTACGAAGCTGTAAAGGTGATACCTAAGCTTTAGAAGAGAATCCAGTGTTGGGGATGCCAGTATTGTGGCACATACCATAAGAAAAGCTATGGACATGAAGGGAGCCAGCCCAAGAGGCGGGCAGTGTGTTTGTGGCATGTGATGTAACCCAAGGAGCAGGACTGGCCAAGTACATGTGAGCCCAGCTGAAGTAATGACAAGTCCCG
Source organism: Rhizomys pruinosus (assembly GCA_009823505.1). Lineage (NCBI taxonomy): Eukaryota > Metazoa > Chordata > Mammalia > Rodentia > Spalacidae > Rhizomys > Rhizomys pruinosus. Next base: position 1,767,872 of record VZQC01007425.1, on the reverse strand, counting down.
GATGATGAACATGAGCTACAGAGCTTAGTGTTTTTCTCTGCTTGGTTTGAGCCTTGCTTAATTCAGCCTTTCCTTGGTATCCTCCCATCCATCCTTTTGGCATAGAAATGTTTGCACTGTGATGTTATATAATGGAAATATATAACATATCTTACTTTTGGCAAGGGGTAGACTAATGATTAATTTTCATTGCCCACTTGGCTGGCTCTGGAGTAACATAAGAGACTGAGCTTTGGGCATGTCTGCCAGGTTTAACAAAGGAGGGAAGATGCACCCTGAATGTGATGTGCACCACATCATAGGCTGGGGTTCCACAGTGAACAAGAATGGACAAAGCAGGAAGCCAGGTGAGCTCCGGCACTCACCTCTCTGAGCTTCCTGACTGAGGACTAGTTTCCTTAGGTTCCTGGTGCCATCTCTTCCATGTCACGGCGGACTGTATCCTTTCCAACCATGAGCAGAAGAGACATTACCTCTTCCTTAAAAAATAGATTTATAGGGCTGGAGAGATGGCCTAGCAATTAAGAGTGCTGACTGCTCTTGCAGAGGATCCGGGTTCGATATACATGACAGCTGAGAACCGTCTTTAACTCCAGTTCCAGGGGAATCCGACGCTCTCTTCTGACCTCCGTGGCGGTGCACGACATGGGTGCACAACACGGGTGCATTACACGGGTGCACAAACCTACATGCAGACAGCACATTTATATACATAAAAAATAAATAAATAGATTTATGACACACATTGAAAAATTGCTGTTCATGAATATTTACTCACTGAAAGATTCCGTAGTCAATATCCAGTTTGATTTCTGTTGCTGTGATAAAACACTCTGATCAAAAGCAAATTGGGAAAGAAAGGGTTTTTTATTTTATACTTCCAGGTCATTATCCAACATTGAAGGATGACAGGGAAGGAAGTCAAGTCAGGAGCCTAGAGGCATGGACCATGGATCATGCTGCTTGCTGGCTTGCTAGCTGGTCATTCCCAGGCTCAGAGAGAGTTATCTTTCTTATAAAGCCAATGATAAACTCCCTGGGATGTGCCACCGACAGTTGACTGGGACTTCTTTTATAAATTAATAATCAAGACACTCTCTCACAGACACATGCACAGACCAATGTAACAAAGACAATTACTTCAGTTTCCTTTTCAGGTGATTCTAAGATGTGTGAAGTTGACAGTTAATGCTGTCTTATACAGTAGGTATCTGAATGTGTGCTTGTGCATTTTTCAGTATTTCTAGTCTGTTTTCTTTCCTTTTGTTTTCTTCCTGAAAATTTAATGTTTCTCTTATTTATTTTAAGTGGTAAACTTTGCAATTTTACCTTAGGATAAATCATAGTCCTTTTCTATTTTTAGACAGCATGGTATTTTGTTTTTGCTAGGAATGTTCTTATTATGTGTTGCTATTCCCCTACAAAATTCTAAAACCTGATAGCATACATTTAATAATATTTTACTATATCTCATAATTTGGGGCCATGTAGAAATTCAGATAGGGCTCAAATGAGCAATTGATCTACTTTGCATTTGGCCAATTGGGATTGGTTATTGGTATTCAACTGTTACTTAGGATTCCTAAAGATTTCAACATAGTTTGACTTATATATTTGGTGGCTTAGTAAAAGAGTTAGGAGTATATAACTTCAGTGGGGTCCCTCTCTATTCTCATGGAGTTTCAGGGTCTTTATCTGAGCTATTTCCTGCAGACCTACCATCAGCCTCAAAATTAGTTAGCTAATGTTTCTATTACATCCTATTGGGTAAGAAAGTCAGTGAGATTAGCCTTGATTTGAGGGGAATAGAAGAAAATAATTTGTGTTCATATATAGTACACCATCTATATTCTGGCCACAGATTATTTATTTTTTCTATTACGTAAAATGCATCTTCTCCCAAACTCTGTAAGGCCATATCATCTTCTTGCAGAATCAACTTGCAATGCAGATTTTTTTCACTGATGTTATATTTGCATGTTCTTCCACTCCTTTCTTTGTGATAGTATGCAATGGTGGGAAAGAAAATGATAATCCAGTTGAATATGGCTCATTGCAGTTCTGAAATCCAACATTCCTTAGGGTTAGCTACCATGTGGGTGCTGGGAACTGAACCCAGGTCTTCTATAAGAGCAAGAAATGCTGAGCCATCTCTCCAGGCCTACTTCTTAAAAAATTTCTTTTGTAGAATATTTAAGGTCCAAGGTCCTGTTTTTATCATGTACAATTTCTGTCCATTTCAGTACAACCCAATATAATTGTTTTGAAAACATTTGAGCGTTTTTAATTATCTATTAATAATTTACTCCATTAGTCAAATGTCATATCTGCAAATCTCTGTGACAGTAGCACTTCTTCCTTTTAGGATTGCTGTGAATTTGTTAAGGGATGACATTTTTAAGAGTTTTTGAAATGTTATTGTCTATTGAAGGATATTTCTATGTAATCCAAGCTTGACTCAAATCTTCTCTTAATTTTCCTACCTCTGAGATTACAGTCAGAAGCTACTATGCTTGGCTTAAAATTTTCTCAAAATTTCTTAAAATTTCATATTACTTTCTGTGGCTTAGAAACTATTCTTCAACTGCTTTTTTTCTAGTGATTTCTGAAATGCTTTAATATCTTTCATATTACCATCACAACAGATATGAAGTCCCTACTGAAGTGATATATCTTTGGCTCTAAAATTTCAGAGATTTACTACTACTAACTAAACAGGTCATAAATCCACCCCACTTAAAATTGTTTTTGACAGTTTCTTAAATTAATATATTTAATTTTAGTAATTTTTACCACGTATTCCTCTCATCCCCTTTCTGCTCCCTGGAGACCACTCTCCCCATCCCTTTTACTTACCCACCTTCTTTTTTGTGTGTGACCTACTTACTTTAATTAGAATTACACGTCTGAGTGTGAGAGGTTATATATTGGAACAAGGGCAATTTGTCTGTGGTTACAGCATTTAAGAAGAAAATGGCAAGCCTTACCTCAACAACTGTTAACTGACAATAATCTCTCAGCAAGATGTGGGACCTTATTTGTCCCTCCCCAACTCATGATGGCATGTTTATGGGCTCAATCTTAAACAGGTCTTGTGTGGATAACCACAGCCTCAACGAGTTCATGAATGAAATGGTTAGATCATCTGCCTAAGATCTCCCTCCCCTCTGGTGTGTATATAATCTTTATGCCTCCTCTTTTGCAGGGTTCCCGAAATTCTTATAGGGAGCTGCATAGCTGTCCCATTTACAGTCAATAACTCCACAATCGTTATTCTCAGCACTTTGGCCAGCTCTGTGTTTCTACCTTGACTGCTGCTCATGGTAGTAAAAAGCTTTTATGTTGAAGGATAGGCACACCAGTAGCCAATGAGTATAAACATAAATATTTAGAAGGCAGTTTGACAATATGGACATTTTGCAATATGAACAATACTAGTAGTCTCCCCTCTAGGGCCACTGACTTCCCCAGCCATGGGCTCTTGCCTGGTTTACAGAATCGGTCATGGGTTCTTTCCTGTGGTTGACTTGGGCCTCAAATCCAGGCAAAAAGTAGTTGGCTGTGCCCATTTTACCTATGGTATTAGAGAGCACATCTTGCCTGGCAAGTCACTATGGTGACCTGTAGGATTCCCAGCTGGGTAACACTGTTAATGACATTTTTCTTCCAGCATCCTGCATAGCACCTTTTGGCACTATGAAAGCTAGCCAGCATGGAGGAAGCTTCCAGGTTAACTCTTCATCTTGTGACCAAAGTGTGCAACATCTTCAGCAATAAAGTCTTAACATCAATTTCTGTGCACCATCCTACTTGGAAAAAAAAATCCTGTAAATCTTATCACCTCTTTCTACAGGGACTTCTAACAGTCAGTCAACCTCTGCAGCTTTAATTGCATTTTGGATGATTTCAAATTTGTTTTCTGACTTCCTAGGAAATTTTGATGGGCTTTGTTGTTGTTGTTTTCCATGTTGTATAGATTTCAGAAGAGAGAAAAGTCAGCTTTCACCTGCTATCATCTCCCTATTGAAATTACAGTGCCAGGTGTGGTAGTGCACACTTCTGATCCTAGCACTTGGGAGGCAGAGGCAGGTGGATCTCTGAGAGTTCAAGGCCAGCCTGGTCTACAGAGTGAGCTCCAGGCCAGCTGGGACTAAAGGGAGATCTGTCTCAAAAATACCAAAAGAAAAAAAAGAAATTACAGTGATTTATTTTTAATATTCTCATGTGTTTTTAAAAATCTTCACCTTTAGGAGCCATGTCAGTCTGACAAAGGACAAAGCAGAACTTCACAAAACAGCCAATTTGATGCACCTTAATTTGTATGGACACAATTTATTGAGGCCATTTGGGGTTCACAATTTTTACTAACAAGTAATATGTCAAATGTAACACATCACTGTTCATTTTAGAGAAATTAGTTTATAAGGGGTGAGAGTCAGGGATAAGATAAGAAAGTATATCGCATACATTAACCAGTAAAGGGGAAAGAAGTAAAGTTTGCATAAGAAAAGGATGACAATATCTAACAGTTTATAAGAAAGTCACAGCATGAGGTCGAAACAACTAAGTTAGGTACTAATGGGCATTGAAGTAAATATGACAGTAATACTTAGGAAAATTCAGTGTATTTACATTAAAAGAAATTTTTATGACTTCCAAAATTTTAAAATGAAAGCTAGATATGGTATTAGCTTAGATCTGGAAGTTTTCTGAACTCTCTTCAGCTCGAACTTCAATATCTCATTCCTGTCTTTCATGCCTGGGTTAAATGTCACCTGCTATGCTAGGTTTTCTATGAATTTCACACCCAACCAAAGTGGCCTGTTATATTTACCCTAGCACCTTTTATTCTCTGATTTGTTTCTTATGTATTTACTTTTTATTTTAATAACCTCAGGCTCCACTCGCTCCAATAAAGTATAAGTTCTGTCAGAATAAGATTTTGTGAGTCCTCTTCCTTGCTTTATCTCTGCACCTGGACACTAGGAACAATGATGATTTAGCTATGGATAAGAGAGATGCCATGAAGATTACAGAAGGGTTGAGCATAGAGGTTTCCACTTCCAGGGATCCTGTCATTCTTTTCTCCTTTTAGGCATACCTAGATACAAATGGGACTCGTTTCCAATAATTTATTCCAATAATATGTAATAATTTCTTCCAGTAATTCCTAATTAGGTATTAATTATGAATAATGACTTTATTACTTTTCTCTAACATGATCATCTTACTAGAACTCATATTTTGAGAGTTTGTGTGTTTTGTGTTTGATTTGCATGAAGTCAAACTACATTATCTCCTCCTTTTCATGTTTCTTAGTAATCTTTTCCCTGTTTAACTTTCAGGGCCTTCAAAACATGCAATAACAATTGTGGACTTTCTTTGCTTGTTCCTGAACTTAATGGTAACTAAGTAAGATGAAGCTGACGAACAACTCAGGAGTTGTTCTATATCATGCATGATGACTGCACAGTGAGTCTTATCCAATTAACTAGCTTCATGATTTTTAATCCTTGAATTACTTGTACTTTTATTTGGTGTTTCCACATGTATAACAAATACAGAATTTTTCATCGTTTTTTTTTTCTTTCCAAGTTTTATATACCAATTATTTAATTTTTAATATATTGTTTTTTATTTTTATTTTATGTGTAAACATGTATTACCTGCATGTATGTAAATGCATGTAAAGGCCAGATAAAAGCATATGATACCTGTAACTGGAGTTTGGAATGGTTATTAGCCACCATATGGGTGCTGGGAACAGAACCTGGGTCCTCTCCAAGAGCACATAGTGTTCTTAACTGCTGAGCCATCTCTCCAGACCCCTAATTTTTAAGTTAAAATATTATCTTTTACTTTGGAATTTTTGGTATATGGGTAGGGAATATGTATGCATATTTTAGAGTAGTATAAAATCAAAAGAATGAGAAAAAACTAGTTTGTAATGACATTGTGTCTAACCACAGTATTTATTTTATGGGAGTGCTTCTTAGTATTTCTTATACAAGGCTGCTTGAGCTTTTGTCCAAGCATTTTCTAAAATATACTATCAGGCTGGTGTAACTTAGCTTTTCTGGATGCTTAACGACCATACTTAATGCCCACACCAATTTGGCCGAGGGACTTAAGGGATAACTTTGTTCCTTGCCCTCAGAGGTCAACTAAGTCCCAGGGGGACTATGTATGGAGGCATCTCTTGAAATTTCCTGGAAAAGTGAGTCACCAGTCTTCCTGTGCAGGGAGGACTTAGAGATCCACTAATGGGACTTCAGCCAATGTCCAGTCTATAAAGAGGAAAGTCTGCTCATGCTTCAAAAAGGGAAGCCTGGTCTAGGAAGCCCTGACTTCATCCTCAAGTGGTTGGAACTGGTAAATGAAAAGTCAGAAGGAGCCAGGGGCTCCCCTCCCCCTCTCAAAACCTGAGTGACCTCTGAGGACCGGATCCTCAACTGACCTTGAGAAAACAAAAACTTTGGTTAATCTGGGCTGTGTGGCCTTAAACACCCAAAAGGAAAGTATAACCAGAAATAAGTAATTAGGAAGGCCTGAGAAATTGCACTTCAGGTGTAAAACTTGAGAGTTTAGTAAAAAGACAAAAAATAAAAAATAAAAAGAGCACAGTTGTTTTTCCTGTCTTACTGGCAAGTGCAGCTACCCTGAGGCTGCCACTGCTTTTGCCATCCTTCAAAGACATGAAACACAGCTTTCCTTTATTTTTTTTTTTAATTTTATTTATTTCTGTATGTGTATGAATGTACTGTCTGCATGCAGGTCTGTGCACCCGTGTCATGCAATGCCGCGGAGGTCAGAAGAGGGTGTCGGATTCCCCTGGAACTGGAGTTCTCCTGGAATTGGAGTTCAGACGGTTCTCGGCTGCCATGTGGGTGCTGGGGATCGAACCCGGGTCCTCTGTAAGAGCGGTCGGCGCTCTTAACCGCTAGGCCATCTCTCCTGAGACACAGCTTTTTAACCTTCCAATATGGACTGAAGACTCACGTCTCTCCAAGAATCCTCCAAACTTTCAGTGCCAGATGGGGACTACTGAGATATACAGCTTGTGGACTGAGCAAGTACTGGGGTTTCAGCCTCTTCAGCATATAGACTGCCATTGTTGGACTACCTAGGCTGTATCGTGGAGACTAGTACAGAAGATCAAGACAGGACGTGGTGCTTATTGGACCTCATTTGGTGACCATGGGAAGAGAAGATCCCAGTGTGGAGCACAGGGGCAGGACTGATGGTTGTTTGGGCTTGGCAAGGAGGAGCCTTCAAACAGTTCCTTAAGGCAAACATGACATCTTTCAGCCTAATAAAGAAAAAAGCAATAATAATAAAAAGAAATCATAAGCTGAAGATGCTAAAACATATGATGTCATAATCTTGCTATATGTGTGGCATGCATATTTGCATATTTTGGAATGATGCAAATTGGAAGGAACAACAACAACAACAACAATAACAGACTGGGTCAAAGAACTGACTGAAACAGTGAACTTCTCCCCCAAACAGTAAACTTCTGCATCGAAAATTTTAAAAGAGACTGAGAAAAAGATGAAAAATGTTTGGCAGAATGCATGAGTTCTGGTGGGGGGGGGTGCAAGGAAGGGGGCATGTGTCTAGATTTGATTGGGAAATTTTGTATGAAATGCACAAAACTTTAATTAAAAATTGGCTTTGAAAAAATATTATCTTTTATCCTTTTAGGGTTTAGATTAAATAATATGGAGACTGCAGAGGTGGCTCCAGGATTAGGAGCACTGGTTGCTATCCCAGAGAACCTGATTTCAGTTCTCAGTGCTCAAATGGTAGCTACCATCTGTGGGTAACTCTCGTTCTATATGACCTGACATCCTCTTATGGCCTCCACGTGTATTACATGCATGTGATGCACTTACATACAAGAAGGCAAACACACACCCACATCCACTCACATAAAAGTAAATAAACCACAAGAAATTATTGGAGTTTTTGAGACAGGGTCTCCCTGTAGCCCCAGCTGCCCTGGAACTTACTATGTAAACCAGGCTGGCCTTAACTCAGAGATCCACCTGCTGAAGCCTCCAGAGTGCTGTGAATAAAGACATGTGCTACCATTCTTAGCTAAAATGTTTTTAAGAATAAATAACTGTATTTCATAATATTTTATTGTTTTTATATAGTTCATACAGAACATCTCAATAAATCTTAATCCCCTTCCATACAGCCTTCCCCACTGCACTCCATAGTCCTCCCCACTGGAATTCATACACTTCCATTTGTGCCAAGTCCTGTTGTGTCAAGTTTGCATCCCTACATGTTCCTCAGTGCAAGTTCCATTGAGGTCTAGTCCAACAATCTAGAGTTCCTCGCTATAAGAAGATCAGCTCTTCCTCACCAAGCAGTAATCAGCTGCCGACATTTCTGTTAAGACTAAGACCTTCCTTCCATTTCTACAGTCCTATACTGAGTTTTGTCTGCTTAAGTTGGCATGGGTCTTATGGATGCTAGCATTATTGTTGTAGGATCATATGAGCAGGGTCCCTGAAACTGGTAGGATTCCATTTCCATATGGTCAGCCATCTCTTCCCTGGCTCTTACAATCTTTCTGTCCCCTTTTCCACAATGGTCCTTGAGCCCTGAGTAAATGAAGCTTAATATAGGTGTCCTGTCCAAGGACCCACAATTTGCACACTCCTAATCTCCAGGCTTTGACCATTTGTGCCCTCTGTTCCATGACTGAGCTTCATTAGTGAGAGTTGAGAGATTTATTAGTGTCCTCTTTATCTCTGTTCTATGTTGTGTGGGCCTTGGGTGTAGAGGTTGCCTTGAAGATGTGCCACTTTTTCTTGGGAAATTCACAGACAATGTCTGTGTGGAGACAGTTGTGGTATACTGTAACAGCAAACTGTTGCATCTGTGGCAAAATAAGCTTCTTTGATGGGTGGCAACTGAGATATTTAACTGTAAATATAGGGATACATATTTTTCATTTAATAAGAAATTATATTAGTCTATGGATATGACAGCCTTGGGTTTTCTCTGAGATCTATGATCTCTCCAACCCTGTGTATCTGGCAATGTTTATAACACTACACATGAGTTTCCTCTCATTGAGCGGGCTTTAAGTCAAATTAAGTAACCACTGATTGCCCTAAGATAAAAGTACCACTGCTGCAACAATGTCATATGCTGTACCTGTCATTGATGTGGTTATTTGGTCTTAAATCTTGTGTTGGACCATGGATTGATGTTCTCCTTTAGCAATTTGCATAGTGCTCTCCAAAGTTATATGAGAGCTAGCCTTCAGGAGATGTGGCTTCCAGGTCAGTTCCTACTCCACTGCTACAAAGCCTGTCTCCATGTAAGTCCTATCTTCAGCAATAGGATCTTAACTTCAAGTTCTGGCAGGCAATCAAGGACTGTGACTATAGCCTGTGTAATTTGGGGAATCTCTTGGACTACCCTGGCCAACATTCAAAGGAAGGTTTCTCCTGTCTGCCACTGTATCTTGTGATATAGCCTTTAGCTATATGAATGCACCCCTGTAGAGATACTGTATGTGTAATTTGTCACTTGGTTGTTAGAATAATATGATTCCATTCAGTTTTTTATTTATTTATTTATTTATTTATTTATTTATTTATTTATTTATTTTATTATTTTTTTTGTCTTTTCGAGATAGGGTCTCCCTGTAGCCCCAGCTGTCCTGGAACTCACTCTGTAGACCAAGCTGGCCTGGAACTCACAAAGATCCGCCTGCCTCTGCCTCCCAAGTGCTACGATTAAAGGCGTGCGCCACCACATCTGGCTCCATTCAGTTTTTTTTTTTTAATTTTATTTATTTCTGTATGTGTATGAATGTACTCTCTGCATGCAAGTCTGTGCACCCGTGTCGTGCAATGCCACAGAGGTCAGAAGAGGGCGTCAGATTCCCCTGGAACTGGAGCTCTCCTGGAATTGGAGTTTCAGACGGTTCTCGGCTGCCATGTGGGTGCTGGGGATCTAACCCAGGTCCTCTGCAAGAGCAGTCCGTGCTCTTAACCGCTAGGCCATCTCTCCAGTCCCCCATTCAGTTTTTTTTATACAACCTAGGAATTACTTATCTCTCCTCTCTCTCTCCCTCTCTAACCCTGTCTTCATACCTTCCCTGTTTATAGTGTTCCCATTTTCCCCATTTCTCCCTTGATATTACCAGTCTCCGATTGACCCCTCTCTTGAGCTCCTTCATTCCATTTATCCCCAATTTCCTTTTATATTCCTCCGTTCTTTTTATTGCCTATAGTTACTTATTTAGATGTGGAATCTTCTGAAATTTTCTCCATCTACGTTGGCATGTCAACTAATGCTGTCATTATGCATATCTTATTTGAGCGACCATATCATTATTTCATAGGTGCAGCAATTTCCCTGTCATGTCTACAAGATACACTGTCTAGCAGTATGTATCCTGTTCCTCTGGCTCTTGGAACTTTTCTGCCTCCTCTTCTGTGATTTTCCCTGAGCCTTAAATGTAGGGCTTATATTGCAGGTAGTCTAAAGAAAATTCCAATGCCAGCCACCAAAAATCTCTCTGAATTTTGGTCAGTGAAGTCCAAGAGACTGTAAAAACAATAGAGGCTAATGCCATTGCCATGGTTGGCTCCCAGAAAGGGAAGACTCTGTTGCTGGAGACCCACAGACTTCACACACTGGAGTCTAAGATGTTGAGCTGGAACTCATCTGGTAGCTTTCTCCCTGAGGACTACATCTCAGAAAATTCTGAAGGTGCTATTGAAACTGCCATGATAGAAAAGCAATCATAGACATACCTAGCTGTAAAGCCTATGAACCAAAACAATGACTGGCCCGGCAAGATATCTCCAGTGGTTCAGTAGTGGCACTTTTACATTGGAGGTAACAAGTATCTATCTAATCAGACTTATGGCTTACTCAATGACAGGGTAATGGCTGATACTGTAAACCTAGCCAAATACTCCTGGCTCCCTGATAGGGTATCCAGTCCCAACTGGTCAGCCTTAAACACATGTACATAGAGGAAAACATCTAGTAGAACCTCTCTCTCTCTCTCTCTCTCTCTCTCTCTCTCTCTCTCTATATATATATATATATATATATATATATATTCATTCAATTATGCATATGTATATAACAGTAATGAAGCAAAGGTCTTGGATTTGAGAGGGAACTGAAGGGGAGAGAGACGGGTGGAAATTATTTAAGTATGGGCCTAATATATGGAACTATAAGAATTAAATTTAAAAGTAAAATATTTTTAAAGATATAAGTAGTTGTACCCTTTAAAAAGTTTAATATAAGAAGCACATTTTCTATACAAAGAGTTTTTATGGTTAGATTATATTTCCTTCAAGTATCTTTTGCTCTAAATTAATACTTCATCCATAAAATTGAACTTTTATATAACTTTTCTGGGTAAAATGAAAGCTGTTTGAATAGAATGAAAACAAATCCAAATTCATTATAAATTTAGAGTAGGTTATGTGTTCTTTCTTTTCTGGAGGAAGTCTGTGCTTGAAGAATTTTCTACTGATATGTAAGTGATAACCATAACATTGGCATAGAAAGTTGGGAGTAGGAGGGCTTTGCTTTTGACTAGTTAAGAAACATATTAATGCTTCTTAAGCCTCATAAGATTAGACTTTAATAATTAATAATCACTGAATTTGATCCTATGAGGAATGGTTGTAATTAGTAGAAATGTTTTGAAGCAAGAAAAGAAAAAATAAAAAAGATTGTGATGAGAGAACAGTGATATGAATTGAAGGCTACACGAAAGGAAGGGGAGGCTTGATTGGCAGCTCTTTTCCTAGATTCTTTCACATGGCTCTTTACAATCCAAGTCCTCTTACTTATATCACACTTTGATAGACTGCAATTCAACTCACTACATACAAGGGGTTCTTTTTTTTTCTTTTTATAATATAAACCCTTGCTTAATGGTCCTTCATTTGTTCATGTCCTCCAGATGATAAGCTTCTAGAAGTCAGGCCTAGCACAAAAGCACAAGACAGATGCTCAACCTATCTCCTTTTATGGATATTTCCAATTGTCAACCCCCTTCAATTTTTTTTTCAAAATAAGCAGAATAATTGATATTTGTCAAAGTCCTATATAGAATCTGAGACAGAGGCTAAAGAAAGTTTCATTTTCCTTTAAATTTTTAATTGTGAATCAAAATTTTTCCAGAACTGTATTTGACAAGGCCTGTAACATAAATGTAGCTCAAAATGTTTTCATAAAATTTGCAATTGCATAGCTAATAGGACGAAGCATAGTAGCAGACAGTTAGGCTAGAAGTAAGTTGCTGTGTCATCTCATCAAAGGGATCTAAGTAGCCTCTTTGTCTCAAGATATCCATTAATTTTCATCTACATTTCAGCCACTTTATAATCTACTGATTACTGAATGAGCTATTATGTATATAGTCTGCTATTTGGGAGCCTTAACAAGAAAATTGTCTTGAGCATACAGTACCTGGTAGAGGCTTGAATAAAATAATGCCAAAATACCCTGCCTCTATCTCAGGATATCTAGGATTTCTGAATAGTCTGTAATTAAGGAGGAGTTGGGGAGGAGTGGCACTTGCATTATGTAAAGGAGAGATACATAATTGAATTACACAGTGGGGGAGGGAAGAAAACAGATCAAAGCTCAAGCTCGCATAACAACCGTTCCTGTTCTTGGCAACAATACCAATGATGAAAAGATTTCTTTGTTCTTTTGCATATTATATCACCCTCCTTAAAATGAACACACTCTTGCAAAATTTATCATCTATACAAAGACCCTGACTAGAATATAAAAGAGAAGTTTAACCCAGTTTAGCTTTAGGAGGTTTAGAAATCTCCTAATACTTCCTATGTGGGACTTTATGTTGGAACATGGAAACAGCTGAGCAGAGTGAACAGTTATTGGTGTCTAACACATAAACTATGCAATTGGGAATTGTCCCAGGAGGCCATTTCCAGAGAAAGCCTCACCTGGTGAGGTCAGAACCTCTGGATTTGAAAAGCAAGGGGGCATGCTTCATTACAACATGAGCTGGAACTGAGCAAACATGCCATCAGTCTTCCGAGAGGCTGTTTCAAGGCTCACCCAAGTGCCCAGGCATAAGACCACAAGCAGGACACCCTTCAGAAGAGTGTAGCACTACCTGAATGTGAGCCAGGCCAAACTGCTAGGGCCCAAATTAAAAGGAAACAGTTTATAGGCTGTGGGCCTCCTTACCCATCCATCTTTTTCACTGGGGAGAAAAAAAAAATCTCTTTTGCAGAGGTGATGAAAACTTGTTTGAAAAAGTGACACAGCAGGCTAAAAAGGGCTGAGCTTATTGGTGGGCTATTAAAAAAAAAGAAAGAAAGAAAAACAGGCAATAAGGTTTTAAAACTAAGTGGGGAAAGGAGAGAGGGAATGGTTGTTAGGGTATATTTTGTGATTAATAGTTCCAGGTCAAATTCTACTGACAGTAAAGAATATTTAGAAAGTTCAAAAATTTTAAAATGGTTATGTAAATCTCTGTTTTTTATTACAGCTGTGTATATGAATATGTTGAAGAATCCTTTACAGTGGCATAAGATATGAGGTGTGTGAAACTCAAACACAGCCAATTAAGTAGGCCTATAGCTAAAGCCAGTGTTTTTTGTTTTGTTTTGTTTTGTTTTGTTTTTTTCTGCCGGTGGTAGGAGGCAGGGATTGCGATGTAGCCCAGACTGGACTCAAGCTGCTGATTCTCTTGTTTCTGCATCCATAGTGCTGAGATTATAGGGATGTTCCAGCTCATCCAACTCAAGGCAATGCCTTGATAAGGCTAGGAAAGAGAAACTCAAGACAAAGCACTATTTCTCTGAATTTGATGATTAATACTTTCTACTATGCATATTAATCTTAAATGGTCTTTTACATAGTTACACACACAAGCCAATAGGTAATATAATGCATGTGTACTTCAGTGCAGATTATATATGCTTATTAGCTGGCCTATTCTAGTTTGAAAGTAGAATGCATGGCAGTTCAGACACATTAAGATAGTGCAGTTGAGAAAGTAACCATGCAGGATATAGCTTATTTTTGGTTTAGTATAAAAGACACAAGAAAATTTTATATCTGGTTCTATGATTTCAAAGATTTGTTCAGATACTCCCCAAAGACAGGACATATTGCCCCAACTACTGGTGGACATCTTCCATCAGTCACCCAGCCAGTGTTCGACAGTTTTTATGAATTACATATTTTTTTCTCTGTGCTCTTGACTCCCACTCCCTTCTGTCCCATGACTGATGAAGGCAGATGTAAATATTCAGCCATCTCCACCAAAAGGAGGGCAACCGCGAGGGACACAATAGACTGCAGAGGTATTCTGAGGTTTGGGCCAAGTTTGATTTGCTTCCAGAGGTTTTAAACTTCTTTGTCCAACCCTGTATCCTCCAAATGCATTCTCTGCTTCCAGAGAAATCAATCTAGGAATAGGACTCTATTAATACTATTCTAAGTGTTCTTCATCTTTTTTATACAAATTGGGCAATCAGAGTTCAAAAAGGAGAGTGTTGAGTAGTTGAAATGACATATTACATTATTCACTCATTGTGATTGTGAGGCTTGTTAGGGGTATCCACTAAGAAACTGGAGCACTAGCAATTTAGTTTTTTGGGTAAGTAAATATAGAGGCTCACAAGTAATTTATTTATATAATTACGTAGAGAGAAGCTATATGATTCAAAATGCAAGGACATAAGACATAACTGAAATTACCATTAAGAACCTGCTTTCCCCTATATTTTCAGTAAAAGTGTGGGAAGGATCATGGAGACTGAGCTGGCTATGGTGTGAGTGTCCCTGTGACAGTCCTGTTGAAATTTCACCTCCAATGTGAGTTAAGAAGATAAAAATGTATGCAAGGTGTGGTAGCCCACATCTTTCATCTCAGGACTTAGGAAGTAGAGTCAGGCAAGTATCTGTGAGATAAAGGCCAGCCTGGTCTACATAGTAAGTTTCAGACAGGTTGGGGCTATGAGAGACCCTGCCAAATACTAGTAATAATGAGAAAATAAAAATGTGGGGCTGCAGAGATGAGTCAGTAGGTAAGAGCACTGGCTGTTCTTGCAGAGGACCCAGATTCAGCTCTCAACATCACATGACTGCTAACAACCATTTATAACTCCACTTCTTGGGGTCCAATACCTTCTTCTGACTTCTGTGGGCATTGCATGACAGAAGTGTACTTATGTACATGAAGAAAACACACTAATACATATGAAAGAAAAATATATGAATTTAAAAAAAGAAAACGAAATCCCGGGGCAGGAGAGATGGCCTAGCTTTTAAGAGCGCCGACCACTCTTACAGAGGATCCAGGTTCGATCCCCAGCACCCACATGGCAGCCAAGAACCGTCTGAAACTCCAATTCCAGGAGAACTCCAGTTCCAGGGGAATCCGACACCCTCTTCTGACTTCCGCAGCATTGCACGCCACGGGTGCACAAACCTGCATGCAGACAGTACATTCATACACATACAAAAATAAAAAAAGAAATCCCAACGTTAATATGACTATGGTGTCTATCCTATGCTAGGATCTTTGATACATGATTAAATTTAAATTGGACCATCCGCTTAAGCCTAATCTGATGTGGGTGTGGTTTTTGTTTGTTTGTTTGTTTGTTTGTTTTCGGTCTTTTTGAGACAGGGTCTCCCTGTAGCCCCAGCTATCCTGGAACACACTCTGTAGACCAGGCTGGCCTTGGACTCACAAAGATCCGCCTGCCTCTGCCTCCCAAGTGCTAGGATTAAAGGTGTGCGCCACCACACCCGGCTGTAGGTGTGGTTTTAAAGAACAGAAGACATGGTGGGGGGCATGCCTTTAATCCCAGCACTGGGAAGGCAGAAGCAGGCAGATCTCTGTGAGTTCAAGGCCAGCCTGGTCTACAGAGTGAGTTCCAGGCCAGCTTGGGCTATAGGGAGACCCTGTTTCAAAAAAACACCAAAGAAAAAAAAAAAAAAAAAGAACGGAAGATATCTGATCTAGACCGATCTAGAACATTCAGCCTCTCCTATTATATGATACCCTCCCCACTATTCTGAATTCTTGAAGGAGCTTTCTGATGTTATCAGATCATGAACTTTCCATTTTTGGAACTATGAGACAAATTAACTTTTCCTTATAAAATACTTGGTCTGTGGTATTCAGTTATCTCAGCAGAGAATTGGCTATATGATTATGTAAATCTTTCAATGGCATACATCCAGAACCTGAAACTTTATGATGTTGAAGATAAATATAAAACATGGTCACAATACTTTACTAAGCCAGAGTGCATAAACCCAAAGAGAGTCAATACTTTATATGATATTTAGAGTAGTTATGAATGATTAAAATATGGATGAGATAAGGCATTATTATATTCAAGTCAAATAGTTAGGTTTTGTTTAACTACTTCTAAATATATGTTTTCTTCCTTTAATATGGAAAATGTGAAGTTAAACTATATGGCATATCCTGCTACTTATTTCTATTTATTTCAAATGTATAAATGACATAAAATAGAATCATTTAAAACATGAATATTTCTTTAGTATGTACTTTATGATAAACAGTGTTCTAGGTGCTGGAGATATGGTATTAAGCATACATACAAAACCTCTGATATCATGGAGATTATATTTCTGGTAAAGGCTATAACGCTCACTTTGCAAATTGTAATTGAAAATTTGGTTGATTACATAAGTAAGCACATGTGGCCCATAAACATGACAAAAACATTTAAGAAGACAAATTGAGTAGGATAAAAGAAGGGTGTGTTTGTTCTTTAGAAAAACTTGAGAAAAAGGCAAGGAGACAGAAGGACAAAGACAGAAGGACAAAGATAATGAGAGAGAGAGAGAGAGAGAGAGAGAGAGAGAGAAAGAGATCAGTTCTGGGCAACTCTGAAGACACAGTTGCTAGAAACATCCCTGTTTCTGGGCAGGGAAGAGAAAGTGGATATCCCAGCTCAAACCAAGATAGTCATTTTGCTTTTCCTCCCTTTTGGCCCTATTTGTGATTAAATAGTTCCCACCTTTATTGTGGAGGGTATATACTTATATACTTTATTCAGCTTATCAAATCAAATGTAAATCTCATGATAACATGTTTTGCATTATACCCATAGATTAATGCATTTCTCAACTCCCAACAGAGAATCTTTCTCATGCAGCAGATAATGACTAACACAGAAACCCACAACTGGAAAGTATGCAGAGAATAAAATACTGTAGAGTACATCTGCCCTGGGGAGATTTTGCCTAAAGCCAAGACACACTCATGAAGAGCCCTCAGCAAAGTCACCATCCCGCCATCATTACCTTCATCAGGATATTGGAGTAAGAATCATATAGGGTAAGATGATATAGAGAGTATTTTTAATCTCTCCCGTGCCACACCTCATCTTTTAATATGGATGAGCAGAGCTTAGTGATAGTAATAAAGCCAAGCTTAGTTGATGAGGTACTGTAGTGTGCAGTTTATAATGTAATAACCGATGTACAGAAGGAAGTCACAGTCTTTAGTTATTATGATTATGGTGTCTCCACTGACTGATCTGTAGAGCTATTTCATTGAGCATCGAATTTGCAATACAGGTCAATTAATGTCATATTAATTGTAGCTATTATGTTGCCCCAATTGACCTATTTCATATTTTTAAGACTTCCTTTGAAGCTATTGTAATGTCCCATCTTTCTCAAATTGTGTTCAGAGACAGGATTGCATGGAAAGAATTCAGGAAGTTACAAAATGCCTCTACATAGCCTGTTGGATCTGTGTACAATTTCCAGCATTACCCAGAATAAATACCAGGAGACTGGTGTGATTTATACAAGAGTTTATAGAGAAAAAGAAATCCACCCACTAGCTCCCATGTTGAGGATTACAACCAGGTCCTTGCTGCCAAGTGCTGTGTTTAGGTAAAGCATGAGAAAATCTGCCATTTCTTTAAAGTCACAAAAGGGTTTCTATAGTAAGGAGCAGTGAGAAGCTGACAGCTTTTTATGCATAAAAGGCAGCTGTTCCTTCTCAGGTAATATTATTAATGAACCCTAAGGTAATGTTTGCTCTGAAATATGTCTAATTGAAATAATTTACTCTGACCCTTGGAGAATTATGAAACTATTTTCATCATGTTCACACACAGGAAAATAATTATGAGATGCCATATGGAAAAGCCATCATGTGGTAGATGTATTTCTGAATCTATATTTTTTAAATGTTTCCCACAGATAAATCATATAGCTAATTTACAAAGTAGAGGTGAACAGAGGTGAATCTCCACTTTTACATGGAGATTTGATGTGAAATGTTTGCAGTTCCAGAATATTAACAAGGGTGTTGACATCAGTAATTACAATAGTTACATGACATTTTCCACAAAGTATTATGAAAATAATGCTTAGTTATACAGGGAGGAAAAAAGGTAAGAGAATTTGTAAACAGCATATGAAATCTAAGGGTTTCGTCGGTTTTAGAAAATTGTGCAGGCACATTGGTTACTGAGGAACTTTTTGCTTTTAGTATAAAACTGCCTGGAAAGTTCCAGCAGTTTCCATTGAGATAGCACATTTTGGCAAGATGTGGAATGTAAGGACTTTTGGGAAAACTTGTCGGCTTTCACAGGGAAGGGTCCAAGTGTTTATGGGAACTATGAAGTGGTGTTGGGTGGCTCTCAAAGGGAATCTATGGGGTCATTTGGGAAGGGAATTTGAAAGCTTTTTGATTGAAGCTCTTCTGAACTTATCAAGATGGTTAAGAGTCTGGCTGAGACTCTCATGAGAACAGCGTTTCTTGTGAAATTTCTGGTATGGTACTTTCCTGCCGGGGTGAGAACATCTTTGTAGGATAGACTTTCTCATAGTGTTTTCATTCTCTAGCTCCACCTCCTTGCTTACCCAGGAAATGGAGAATCATAGCAAGGTCAGCTGCATTTTCATACTGGGACATTAAGATAACATTTCATTATTGAAAGCCCTTTCCCAATTCCCCCACCTCTGCCATCACGGAGGGAAAGCAGGGTGTGAGAATAAATAGAAAAGGGAGGGAGAGGATGACAAGAAAGAGTAAGTAATATTTCATTTTTCCTTGTTCTCCAGACTTCCCCTAAGGAACAGTAAGAACAAGGACAACAACAACAACAACAACAACCAGCCAAGAGCACAATTAACAAAACTAAACAAAAGATAAAGTGGTAAAAAAGTCAGTCTCTTAATTGCACTTCAACACTTTCCTTGCTGTTTTTTCTCTCTCCTTTGTGGAATATGACTTCTTTAATCTATGACATCATCAGTTATTTGAGAGATCATCACGTCTAAACTTCTACTCTTGGATTTTAGAGAATTTGCCTGTAGTTGTAACAAATGGCCATCTTTGTTTACAGGCCCTTTTCAAGGACCTTGAGAATTGGATTGTGAGTCCAGGCAGTGAGTGTCATCCTCCTAATCAGCTTATAGTTGTCACGTTGAGGTCCAACTTCCTGTCCCCTGGGTCCTCACTGGAATTTTACAGTCTCATCTTACTTCTACTGTCAATGTTCAATTATTCTTGTACTTTCGAAGAAAAACAAATTTACATAGGAGCTCATGCATGTATGTTGAATTCACAAATGTTACATGATTGCTTTAGAAAGCACCATTATTTTCCAATATTGCAGTTCTAACTTCTAAAACAGACAGTAGAGTTTACAAAAGAAATCATGAAAAGGGAAATCAGAAACCTGACAAAGCAATGAAGTTGCTGCTGTTTTTCAATATGTGGTCATGTCGCACCTTCTACCTCCCATCCTCCCATTTTTATGTTTATTTTTATTTAAAAATTTTTTTTTATTTATTTCTGTATGTGTATGAATGTACTGCCTGCATGCAAGTCTGTGCACCCGTGTCGTGCAATGCCGCGGAGGTCAGAAGAGGGTCTCAGACTCCCCTGGAGCTGGAGTTCTCCTGGAATTGGAGTTTCAGATGGCTCTCGGCCACCATGTGGGTGCTGGGGATTGAACCTGGGTCCTCTGTAAGAGCAGTCGGTGCTCTTAACCGCTAGTCCATCTCTCCAGCCCCTATTTAAAAAAAAATTTTTTTCATGGGCTGACAGTTTGTCCAGGAATAACCTTTCGATCCTACTAATGAAGAACAAGCAATTAGATATATAGGTATTTAAGCAGCACTAATAGTTATGGTAGGTTACTTTAGCATAGACACATGTTTGGATATGTTAATCCATGAATTACAATTTTCCCCCGTTAAATATGATAGGGTCTTACTGTGGCTTATAACATCTCCTAACCTGTAGAGGATGTAAGCTTGTGGCATCAGCCATGGGTTATTTCTCCAAGGGGAGAGCCAATAGCCAATTAGATTTGGGATATACAGGCACATGGCTGCCTCTGCTGCAACAGGCTTTCCAGGCAGGTGAGGTGTGATGGTGCTGAGTGGAGTCTTGTTGACTCAGGGAGCCTATTGCTTTATTGGTTTAGTGGCCTTGGTAAAAACTTTGGCAATTCACAGAGGCCTCTGTACACTTTGATGTGTGGTCTCAATACATCCTCCCATGTTAACATCAGGTCTTCGGCACAGGGTCTTATTGCCTCTCCTCCTGTGGTATCCCAACTTAGAGGCAAGGAGCCTTACCTTTTGTGGGGCCTTGGATCCCCTGGCCAACACCCCTGGTAGAACAATCCATTGCTGATCAGAGCCCTGTATTAATATATTTGCCTGGTGCATAGCCCTAGGACTTTAGATATATTTGTTCTGACAGGAAACAGCCAGGATTGACCAACGTCCAAGTCAACAGCTCCAGAGAGGTGGACTGTTTTACCTCTCATCCACCTGTGCCCCTTTCTAAGCCTAGGGAACAACCTGCGGAAGAGGGGGCTGGTAAATTGTAAGGGCTGCATTGGGGTGAAATGGTGAAAACTACAGCAATGTAGTCTGACACTCATTTGATCAACTTGATTGAACACAACCTGTCACCCCCCCACTGGATGGTGTGGGCTGTAGGGGTTTGGGCACACAGCCTGCAGATAGGTTTGCATGAAGGATGCTTGTACTCATGGATTATCACTTATAGCTAAAAATGAAAAAAAAAAAAACTGAGAGAAGATGCAGACAGTTATGGCAGATGCAGATTCTGGGATGGGTGGGGGGGGGGGAGGGAAAGGGAAATAAGCCTGAACTGAATTGGAAAAAATGTATGAAATGCACAAAAGCATCAATAAAACTAATTAAAAAATTTTTTAACATGTTACTGAAGTTTTGTGCATTTCATACATCATTTCTCATTCCAATTTAGACTCATCTCCCCTTCCATATGTCCGCGCCCACCCGAGTTCATGCTCCCTGCTATTCCTGCCCTGTATCTTTTTCTGATTCTTTTCACCAAAAAAAAAAATTCTTTTTTTTTTTTTGGTCTTTTCGAGACAGGGTCTCCTGTAGCCCCAGATGTCCTGGAACTCTGGAACTCACTCTGTAGACCAGGCTGGCCTTGAACTCACAAAGATGTGCCTGCCTCTGCCTCTCAAATGCTAGGATTAAAGGCGTGCGCCACCACGCCCGGTTCTTGAAAGTTTTTTAAAGCAGAGGATTATTGTCCTTGGGAACTTTACTGCTTCAGTCCACTCCCTGGCCCAGTTCCTCTGCTGTTGTTCCCTCCCATCTGTATTGCTTCAACATATGCAAATATATGTCACACCTATATTAAACATATCACCTGTTTTTTTAAATTTTATTTATTTATTTATGTGTATGAATGTACTGTCTGCATGTAGGTTTGTGCATCCGTGCCGTGCAATGCCGCGGAGGTCAGAAGAGGGTGTCGGATTCCCCTGGAACTAGAGTTGTCCTGGAATTGGAGTTACAGATGGTTCTTAGCCGCCATGTGGGTGCTGGAGATCGAACCTGGGTCCTCTGCAAGAACAGTCGGTGCTCTTAACCGCTAGGCCATCTCTCCAGCCCCTAAACATATCATTTGTACACAAGCTGTCATTTCCATATCATATTTCAGGATTCACATTTTTTTCTTTTTGAATTTATATTATTCTAAAATATGCCTACATATCCTCCACCCATATACCAAGATTACAAAGTCTAAAAATAAGTGGTGGGTTAATTCTAGAGCCTGTTAAGGGATTTACATTATAAGAGCACAGTTGTTTTATAGGAAAGTGTATATAATGTTGATGTTGCTCAGTTTGCCTTACAACTCGGTGCCGGGTGCTAGCATCCACAAATGAGGGATGACATTCATCATTTGCTCTTCTGGGACTGTTACTTCACTTGGCATAATACCTTCTAGTTCCATCCATTTACCTGCAAAGTTCCTGATGCCATCTTCTGCTACGTAGACCTCCCATTTTTAAACAACTGCCAAGAATTAGTTTTTTTTTGTATTTCCCAACATCTGTGTTATTGTTGAGTACTATTTCCAGCTATAGATGGTTTTAAAATAAGGGTATCATTTTTTCCTGTGATTTATACTCTATCATTATCAGACTGAAGCTTGCATCTTACCCCGTTCTTGTGGGGTAGAGGAAAGGTTAAGTGACAAGGCCTATAGGAGTTCCTTTCTACCACATATGCCTGTTTTGGTGTGGTGCCTGCAGCTCGATTAAACAGATAAGGTTCCTGGCTAACCTTTGTCTTTTATAGTTTTCAATAATGTGCATTTTTCACAAGGCCCTTCTCTCAGCTAAAGTTGTTTCCACATAAAGTCCTCAAACTGAAAGAATGGTCATCTTAGTAGCTCAACAAATGATTATATTTAGCCTTCTGCTCTTGAGTATCTACAGTATTTTTTCTTCTAACAGGGCTTAGAACAAATGGATTAATGAGATTGTCTGTATTTAATGAGTAACTTACAGTTAATCATGGACAAATGGATATTGAAATCTTCAGATTCACAAGGATTCTTAAGAATGAGAATTCCCAGCCGGGCGTGGTGGCACACGCCTTTAATCCTAGCACTTGGGAGGCAGAGGCAGGCGGATCTTTGTGAGTTCAAGGCCAGCCTGGTCTACAGAGTGAGTTCCAGGACAGCTGGGACTACAGGGAGACCCTGTCTGGAAAAGACCAAAAAAAAAAAAAAAAAGAATGAGAATTCCCCATTCCCCATGCCATTTATTCTTTTTCACTCCCATTTCTAAACCTGCACATGACAGGCCATCAATAGGGATGGTGCCAGATCCTCTCCTCCTAAATCCATGGTCACTGTAATGTTAGTTTATGTAGATGGCAAAGGTATAAAGAAGATATTTTCTATAGAAATATATTTTCATATTATGTCATTGTACAGAATTTTTAACAGACATCAGATTAGGTAAACTGCACAATTGTCTAAGAAAGTGAAGTAGTTAGTATTGCATGTGTGGAATTATGAACAGTTCCTATTCCTGATTATGCTTCTACATGGGAATGACTGGTTTCTGTTGGGGATAAAAGCATGAAAATATATCTAAATTCACAAAACTCAAAACTAGGCTGCTTTCTCATCTTCCTGCCTGCCAACATAGTACAGATCAAATCTTATTTTATATTTTTATCCTTTTCTGAGGTAAAATTTCCTCACTTATCTTGCCATTTCTGAATCAGGTAAAATGCTTTGTAGTAAACCTACAGTTAGAAAATCACTAAATCTTCCTGGAGTTTATTTTACAGTGAAAATATTCCCATAATTCCACTTTCCCTCTGCAGGGTTAAAACATTTAAAGTAGTTGTTATCTAATTACTCACAATTTAATAGCAAATGAGAAACTAAAGCATGAAAAAAGGGGCTCAATATTTCCACCAACCTCTATGAAGCATCTGCCACCGAGTGAAATCTGTTTGCTATCCTACACCAAGGCACACGTCTAAAGTCAAATTTTAAATGACTTAAAATTTTAATAAAATTTTTGTTTTAATGGATGCATAACACATTAAAATGTACATATTAATGGATTAACATGTGATGATCCCACACAGGTATACCTTGTAGAATGTTTAAGTCAGTAAGGAAAAATTTATCTCCTCAAAATTTTTTTTTTTTAGACAGGGTCTCCCTATAGCCCCAGCTGGGCTGGAACTCACTCTGTAGACCAGGCTGGCCTGGAAGTCACAGAGATACACCTGCCTCTGCCTCCTGAGTGCTAGGATTAAAAGCATGCACCACCACACCTGGAAGCCACATGCGTGCTGGGAATCGAAACCGGATCCTCTGTAGGTGGCACTCTTAACTGCTGAGCCATCTCTCCAGCCTAGTCCTCAAATATTTACCATTTGTTTATGGCAAACATTTTCAACATATTTTCTTCTGACTTAAAAATACATTGTTTCACTGTCTTCTGTACTATGGTACTGTGTATCACTGTTATCTGTACTACAGTACTATGTACTATTGTCATCTATACTACTATACTGTGTATCACTGTCATCTGTATTACAGTACTGTGTATTTCTGTCATCTGTACTATAGTACTGTGTATCATTGTCATCTGTACTACACTAATGTGTATCACTGTTATCTGTACTACAGTACTGTGTATCACTGTCATCTGTACTACAGTACTGTGTATCACTGTCATTTGTACTACAATAATGTGTATCACTGTCATCTGTACTACAGTACTGTGTATCACTGTCTTCTATACTACAGTAATGTGTATCACTGCCATCTGTACTTTAGTAATGTGTATCACTGTCATCTGTATACAGTACTGTGTATCACTGTCATCTGTACTACAATAATGTGTATCACTGTCATCTGTATACAGTACTGTGTATCACTGTCATCTGTACTACAATAATGTGTATCACTGTCATCTGTATACAGTACTGTGTATCACTGTCATCTGTACTACAATAATGTGTATCACTGTCATCTGTACTACAATAATGTATATCACTGTCATCTGCACTACAGTACTCTGTGTCATTTTCATCCCTACTAGAGTACTGTGTATCACTGTCATCTGTACTACAGTACTGTGTATCACTGTCATCTGCACTAAAGTACTCTGTGTCATCGTCATCCCTACTACAGTACTGTGTAACTGGCATACTAGTTCAGGGCTGCTTGCTCTTGTCTATCTGTAACTTGATACCCACAACTTTTTAGATTTTTCATTTTCATTTGTTTCCTCTGTATTTTGATACTCTGTTTTGCTTTTTATTCCTGGCTGTCCTGGTACTTGCTGCATGGCTCAGGCTGTCCTTGGACTAACACTGATATTCTTACCTCAAACTCCCACAAGTATCTGATCTCCAATGCTTTTCTCCAAAGTCCTTCTTCCCTTACCTAGTGAATCTCAATACATGGAGCCATAATCTATGAAGCTCTCCAATGAAAAACCAAGCATCCTCCTTGATCATTTTATTTTCTCAACATCTATAAGTTACACATTATCACTAAATCCTCTATTCTCTTCCAGTTTCCCGGCCCTTACAGCTAACACCATAGCTCTTTCTTTTATTTAAATCATTGCCACTTTTCACTTGAATCCAAATAACTTCATGAACAATCAAGAGTGAATGAAGAACACAGTAAACTCCTTGTTATTTTTTGTGAAAGCACACATTGTTTTGCCAAGCTTTTAGAAGTGCGAAATGCCAGTCAAAGACTGTGTACTAATCCACATATTAGCTATTTCAGTGAAGGGCTATGATGCCCAGGCCTGGAGAGCAACAGGAGAAAGGGATCTGGCCAAAGCCTGGGACCAAGAGTTAGTCACCAGGCAGGGACAACACAGTGGGGAAGGCTGTTTAGAGGCTTGAGTGGTTTAGAAGTGGAAACAGGACACTGCCAGAGATACTACCTGAAGCAGAGAGTGGGGTGTTGGGCCTAGAATGGATATTTATATATTTATATATTTATATAAATATATTTATATATTTATATATTTATATTCCAAAGTCACATAAAGCTTTCTTGTTTACTCAACCTAGCTAATGGCAGCTGACAAAAATGGCTTTGGAAATGTTTTCAAATCCAATTCCTGGAGAGCAGTACAAGAAGGGCAAGTGAAACTATGAGTGGAAGTGCAGGTAGCTGTCACCGTCCACTGCAAAACAAAGCAAAATGAATTCACATCTCCCCACAAAGTACATATGAGATTTTACTCTCAAGGTCAAAGGCCTTTTAAGTGACAACTCCAGATGTGGTTCCCCATGGTGTGGTGACAATGAATTAAGACACAAAGTTGTACATCACCAATGTTCTTCACAGAAGAAGAGAAAGAATGGAGGGAAAAATGAAAAGAAGTTGTTAATACATGCATAGTAAAAATAGGCACAGGTGGGGTGACCCTCATCTGCATCTGTAACCAGAATTATCTCCCATAATTCTTGTCATGTCTTCAAGAAGGTTATCTGATGGTCAGGGAATACTTATGTGTTTTATCTAAGACTTCTTCCTCATGCGTCAGAGATATGAGTGTTCAGATGTGATCAGAGAGTCACTGTAATCTTTACTGGTAGACTTGGAAGTATCAAGGGAGAACTCCAGGAACAAACTTGCAGCAGCTGAGTTGACAATTCACAGTAATTTTTAAATATTCTGACAGGAACTGCCAGTTTGTACTTGATATTTATCTTGAAATATGGAAAGCATGCTCTAAATCCTTTAAAAATTGTTATGAGAAGTTGGGCATGGTGGCCCATACCTTTAATTCCAGCATTCAGGGGGCAAAGGCAAGCAGATTTCTGTGAAACTGAGTCCAGCCTTGTCTACCTGGTGGGTTCCAGGCCTGCTGGGACTACAGGAATAACCTCTATCAAAAAGACTAAAAAATTGTTATCTGAAATAGAATAGATAAATGGGTTTTTATTCTCTCACACTTAGTTTGTTATTCTACAATGTTCTGGTTATGTATATTCAAACTTTAACTTTGATTATTTATTTTATTATTTTAAGATGATTAAATTAAATGACTAACCCACAAAAATACTGCTTTCCAAATCTTGCACAAAGGAAAACATTTTCAAAGGATATTTATTATAATCTCTCCTTTTTAAACAAAACCTTTCTCATCATTAATGGTCAGTGATCATCCTTACAGTGTTCTAAGGACGTAAGTAGTCTAAGGACTACTTATAATCTCAGTATGTGTATAGAAATGTTTTCTTTGAGAAAATGGAGATACCAGTCTAAAATCATATTCATTTGTTGTTGATGTGTTTTGTTTTGTTTTTGAGACATTGTCTTCCTGTAGTCCCAATTAGCCTGGAACTTGTTATGTAGATTAGGCTGGCCTCAGTCTCATAGACATCTCTGGCCTCTGCCTCCTGGGATTAAAAGCATATGCTACCATACCCTGCTTAAAATTATATTCTTACAGTGAAATAACTATGGGTAGAAAACAAAATTTTCTCTAGTTACTTGATTTCATATATATATATATTTAGAGTCTCTATAAAGTAACAAAGTGATCACACATTTTTGCTTGTTTTAAAAATTTATTAGCTACCACATTTCTTTCTTTTTTTTTTTAGCTATCAGTAGCTTTTTTTATTGGTTTCATACATTTCTTTCCCCACCCTTGTCCCCACCCACACATGTACCCAAACTCATCCATTCTGCCACGCATATTAAGTCTGGTTTTGCATCTTTCCCTCAGTCTTTTTTTTTTTTAATTTCAGGTTTGTGCATTTCATACATCATTTCTTTGTCCAGTTTAGACTCATTCCCCTTTCCGTGCCCCCCCATCCCACCTGAGTTCATGCATTCTGCCATACATGTCTTGTATCTTTTTCTGGGTCTTTTTAAAGTTTTTCTATGGAGAGGATTCAATAATCCTCTCCATAGAAAAACTCCATAAAAAAATCATGAGATTTTACTGTTTCACTCAATTCTTTGCCCCAGTTCTTTTGTTGTTGTTGTTGTTCCCTCCAATTTTTATTGCTTCAAAACATGTGTATATATATATATATATATATATATATATATGTCACACATATACTAAAATTATGTCATCTTAAAATAAACTGTATGTTATTTCCAAATCATATTTCAGAATTCACATTTTTCTCTTAATATCGGTTAGCACGCAGTACTTATATAGCAGTATATGTGATCTCATATTTTAAAAATATCATTTTCACTGATATTCTTAGAAACAGTTAGGGTAAGATGTATTTTAAATTCATCTTGACAGAAATAATTTGTCACAATTACATCATCAA
This sequence comes from Rhizomys pruinosus, assembly GCA_009823505.1. NCBI lineage: Eukaryota > Metazoa > Chordata > Mammalia > Rodentia > Spalacidae > Rhizomys > Rhizomys pruinosus. The sequence continues at coordinate 1,739,708 of VZQC01007425.1, read as the reverse complement.
CACATATATATTACATATATGTCACCTTGACTTATAGTAACCTGAAGAGGAAATTTGGAGGTTTAGCAAATCCCTTTTAGTAACACCCACAGCACTGAAAGCTTATCCCATTTCTTGGTGGTCTCTTACCCATCCAAAGCTCCCGAGGGCCATAAAAACTATTGGTTCCTCTCCTAAAGTGCTGTAAAATATATCCTGTGAGGCCCAGGGGAAAATCTTTCTGAGGCTCAGCACTCCATGGGGGCTTCATATTCCATAATTTTGAGTATAGCTAGGAATGGAAATAGATTTACTTCTCAGACTCTCCTTCATAATTACAGATATAAAACATGGATTTCAGAAGAAAGTGAAATATAGTTCAAAAGAAAAGCCTGATTTTACTGTAAAATTCCTTTACCAGATGGGTGAAGTGTAACTTAAGATACTACCTAAAACTAAATACCAATGTTTAAATTATAAAATATAAAACTTCTGACACTCACAAACTGCTTACTAGAAAGGTCATCTTATGTTTTTAATGCATTCACCTTTTTAATCATTGTTAATATGTTAAATTTTACATATGACATGAAACTTATACATCATTTGTGCATGATGTTAGCAAAAATTTAGAACTGATCAGTAATGGCAGTGACAATACTTAATTTTGTTATTTTCAGTTTTTACCTCAGTTCACTTGGCTTTTAAATTTCTGAAATATACAATTATCCCTAAGTAATTTAGGAAATTAATTACTGAAATATAAATATCTTGTTTCAAAACGTATTTATAATATGTGCATTGTACTAGCAATTGAGACCTGCCTTATAATTTGCAGATGCACTGTTATATTCTCTTCCCACTAAGAAGGAAAACTGTTATGACTTCTTTATTTTCCTTCAGTAAAGCCATCAGGCATACAACACACTGTCTCATATGCTCAGTTCACTATCTCTTTGAAGTCACTGTCCTTAGTAACATTTAGTTTGGACATGGGTCACAGTAGGATAGAGTTATTCATGTCCAAACTGGATTGGGTATGCCTTCTTTCTCAAAACACACTTTGGAGGAAAGGGAAGTTAGAACATCTTTTGAGACTCTGTCATACAGATTTAAATTCTTTTCACTTTTTTTCAATAACCCCTCCAGAAATTTTCTTTTTTTTTTTAAACTTCTCTATTTGAAAACACATGTATTCAAAAAATAGCCAGGTATGGTATGCATTATTGTGCTACAGTCTGGTGGGATGAGATGTTAGAAGGTAATGAGATGGCCAAATTAATTGTATTGAGAATGCCAACATATTTGTAAAATTTCTGCTGTAATGTTGGTTAAGTGTTATAAGTTCTCACTTGATATTTCCCATGGTCAGACCCTAATGTACTAAGTCAAATTCAATTGATGATTTTTTTGGGGGGTCAGTGTCTTCCTGTAGCCTCAGCAGGCTTGGGCCTTTCTAAGTAAACCAGGTTGGCCTTGAACTTACAGAGTTCCACCTGCTTCTGCTTCTTGGCCACCACACCCAGGTTTTCATTTATAATTAAATTATATGCAAACTAAATGGCAACAGCCAACACTACATTGATGGTGTCTTATGACACTGTCATCCATGGGAACAGGTTTCTATGCTGTCTGATTCAAGTTGAGGGTCTATAGGTCATGAATCGTTAGTGTGGACAAGTGGGGTCAAGGTCAAATAAGGATATGGCTCTCAGAAACTACAAATGTGTTAATGTATAAGTTCCTTAAGTAGCTCTTCTAATAAAGAAAATTTTCTCCTATTTTATTTGTAAAAATAAGATAATTTATATTAACTTTCTTCAAAAGAATCAAAATTTTATAAATGTATACCCATATAGTTCTAGCAATTCCTAAGTTACTGAACTACTCATCTAACTACTCATCACTTAGCCATAAGTCAAATCCTTTGAGTCATACTATTGCTCTACTCCATGGGGTCTTCCTGGGTCTTGACCTTTATCCCTTCCTGATCTAGCAACAGGGAGATGCCAGTAGCCTGCCCAGGACAAGGAAAAGATTGATCCACTTGCTTTGTTTCCTTTCTCTTGTAAGTGGTAAAACATTTTGAATACCATTTCTTGAAGATGCGGAGATCCATTCATACTTTCAAAGCCCTATAATTATGAACCCACTCTTAAAACAATTCCCATTGTTAATAAAATTGGATTTGGGAAAAAATCCCCACTGTTTTTCTAGAATCCATTTACTTTGGTTTAATAAATGATTGACCTAAATGCCCAGAGTTATCAAGAGAAACTAGGCCAGCCTCAAGCAGGTATACAAGTCAAACAGTTGTTTATGACATTCCTTATATTATAGTCCCTGACTTTCAGAGTCCTGGGAAAGAGGGAGAGAGAAGGGGGACTAGAGTGTAGTTAAATCTTCTCTCTTTAATCATCATGCTTGAACAATATAAATTTTAAGAAAATATTCTTCTTTTCCATCCTTCTCAGTTATGAGGCAAGGTATTAATTTTTTATTGAAGATTTATGTGCATTTCATACATTTCTTAGTCAAATTTAGACCCAGTCCCCATTCCTTTTCCCCCACCCAGCAAGAGCCATGCATTCTGCCATACATGTCTTTCATCTTTTATTCAGTTTTTTTTTTTAATTTCAGTACAGAAGTTTACTGTTTGGGGCAGAATATTACTGTTTCAGTTAGTTCTTTGACCCAGTCTTTCTGTTGTTGTTCTTCCAATTTCTATCACTTCAAAACATGCATATATGCATTCAAAAATATACCAAAATTTTGACATCTGAAAATAAACTATAGGTTAATTCCAAAACATGTTTAGGGATTCACACTTTTGACAGTAGAGTTGTATGCAGATAAAGAAAAAATTATCACTTTACATTCCTATATTACATAGGAATTTGATGAGTAACATCAGGTATTACATTTACTAAAAAAGAAAGAAAATAAAGAAAAAAAATAATTATTCAGTTTGCCTTACAAATAGAGATTTGTTGCTAGGATCCACAAATGAGGGACACTATAGGTCATTTGTTTTTCTGGGACTGTGTTACTTCACTTAGCATAATGGCTTCTAGTTCCATCCATTTACCTGCAAAGTTCATGATGTTGTCTTTCTTTCCTTTTCTTTTCTTTTTTTATACTAGATTTTTTTTTCCACAAACCAACTTTTTATTGAAGTTTTGTGGATTTCATACATTTCTTTTTTTATTTTAAATTTTATTCATTTATTTATGTGTATGAATGTATTGTCTGCATGTAGGTTTGTGCACCCGTGTCGTGCAATGCTGAAGAGGTCAGAAGAGGGTGTCGGATTCCCCTGGAACTGGAGTTAAAGACGGTTCTCAGCTGCCATGTGGGTGCTGGGGATCGAACCCGGGTCCTCTGCAGAGCAGTCGGTGCTCTTAACTGCTAGGCCATCTCTCCAGCCCCTCATACGTTTCTTAATCAAATTTAGACCCATTCCCCCTTTCTTGCCCCCAACCCCACCGGAGTTCGTGCATTCTCCCATACATGTTTTTCATATTTTTCTCAGTGTTTTTAAATTTTTTCAATGCAGAGGTTTACTGTTTTGGGCATAGATTTACTGTTTCTGTCAGTTCCTTGACTCAGTCTTTTTTTGTTGTTGTTATTCCTTCCAATTTGTGTCCCTCCAAAATATGCATATATACATGCCACTCATATACCAAGATTATGACATCTGGAAATATACTATAAGTTCATTCCAACACATGTTTGGGGATTCACAGTTTGACAGTAGAGTTGTATTCAGGTAAAGAAAAATATTACTTTCATTCCTACATTACATAGCAAGTTGATAAGTAACATCAGGTGTATTTACTACAGATGAAAGAAAAGAATTACTTAGTTTGCCTTACAGATAGAGATTTGCTGCTAGGATGAACAAATGAGGGATAACATATATCAATGGTTTTTCTGGGACTGTGTTACTTCATTTAGCAGAATGGTTTCTGGTTCCATCCATTTACCTCCAAAGTTCATGATGTATAGAATTCCATTGTGTAGATATACCACATTTTCTTTATCCACTCATCAGTTGAGGGGCATATGGGTTGCTTCCAGCTCTTCACAATTGTGAAGAGAGTTGCAATAAACATGGATGTGCATGTATCTCTGTGATAGGATGAGTCTTTTGGGTATATACCCAGGAGTGGTATGACTGGGTCAGGAGATAAGCTCATTTTGAGTCTTTAATGAGATCTTCACACTGTTTTCCATAGGGGTTGCATGAGTTTGCATTCCCACCAGTAGTGGGTGAGAGTTCTCCTTTCCCCACAACCTTTCCAGCATTTGGTATCCTTTGTTTTCTTGATCATAGCCAGCCTTTCCTGAGTAAGATGAAATCTTAAATTGGTTTGAATTTGCATTTTCTTAATTATTAGCGATGTTGAACACTTTTTAAGATGTTTCTCAGCCATCTTTACTTTTTTCATTTGTGAAGTCTCTGTTCAGCTCTTTACTCCATCTTTTGAATGAGTCATTTGTTTTCTTGCTCCTTTGTTATTTGAGCAATCTGTATATTTTGGATGTTAATGCTCTGTCAGATGTTATTACTGAAGATTTCCTCCCAATCTGTGGCTTTTCTCTTAACTTCTTTGATTGTTTCTTTCACTGTACAGAAGCCTTTGAGTTTGATGAGGTCCCATTTGTCAACTGTTGACCTTATTTCCTGCACAGCTGCTGTCTGATTTAGAAAGTCTTTTCCTACACCTATATCTTGTAGGTTGTTGCCAACTTTTTCTTCTATCATCTTCAGGGTTTCAGGTTTCATATTGAGATCTTTGATCCAGTTGGAGTTGATTTCTGTACAGGGTGAGAGGTAAGGGTTTAATTTTGTTTGTCTACAAATAGTGATCCAGTTTTGCAACAAAATACTTGCAAATCACATACAGACCCACATCAAAAAGATCATCCATCATGATCAAGTTGGATTCATACCAGAGAGGCAGGGATGGTTCAACCTATGTAAATCAAAAAATGGACAGAAAGACAAAAACCACAGGATCATCTCAATTGATGCAGAAAAAACCTTTGATAAGATCCAGCATCCCTTCATGTTTAAAGTTCTAGAGGGAATTGGACTGAAGGGAACATTACTCATCACAATCAAAGCCATATATAGCAAACCCACTGCCAATATTATCCTAAGTGGAGAAAAATTGGAAGCATTCCCCCTTAAAGGCAGGAACCCGGCAAGGATACCCCTTACCATTCCTCTTCAACATAGTGCTTGAAACGCTTGCTAGGGCAATAAGACAAGAGAAGGAAATTAGCCAGGCGTGGTGGCGCACACCTTTAACCTAGCACTTGGGAGGCAGAGGCAGGCGGATCTTTGTGAGTTCAAGGCAAAGCCTGGTCTATTTTTCTTCAGAGCGATTTCCAGGGAAAGCTGGGGTAACAGGGAGAACCTGTATCAAAAAGAACCAAAAAAAAAAAAAAAAAAAAAAAAAAAAAAAAAAAAAGAGAAGGAAATTAAAGGATCACTAATCAGAAAAGGGGAAGTTAAACTGTTTTTGCAAATGATATGATACTTTACCTAAGGGATGCTAAAAACTCCACCAGAAATCTCCTAGAAATGAGTAAGAGTTTCAGTAAAGTGGAAGGATACAAAATTAACCTAGAAAAATCAGTAGTCTTTCTTTACACCAAGGATAAACAAGTGGAGAAGGAATAAAAGAAAACCTTTCCACTCAAAATAGCCTCAAAAAATACCAGGAACAAACCTAACCAAAGACACCAAACATCTCTACAACAAAAACTTTAAACCCCTGAAGAAGGAGAATGAAAATGACATCAAAAGATGGAAAGATCTCCCATGCTCATGGATTGGAAAAATTAATATAGTAAAAATGTCCATTTTACCCGAATTGATATACAGATTCAATGCAATCCCAATCAAAATCCCCATGAGTTTCTTCATAGACTTGGAAAAAAAATCCTTAAATTCATATGGAAAAACAAAAGACCTTGAATAGCTAAAGCAGCCCTGAGTGAAAAGTGCAATGCACGGGGATTGCTTTACCAGACTTCAAGCTATATTACAGGGCTATAGTCATAAAGACAGCCTGGTACTGGCACAAAAACAGACCTGTTGACCAATGGAACAAAATTGAAGATTCAAACTTGAGCTCATAAACTTTCAGCCACCTCATATTTGACAAAGGGGCAAAAAAAGAAGCTCAATGGAGGAAAGATAGCATCTTCAGCAAATGGTGCTGGCAAAACTGCATCTTAGCCGGGTGTGATGGCACATGCCTTTAATCCCAGCACTTGGGAGGCAGAGGCAGGTGGATGTCAGTGAGTTCAAGGCCAGCCTGGTCTACAGAGCAAGCTCCAGGAGAGCTGGGACTAAAGGGAGACCCTCTCTCAAGAAGACCAAAACAACAACAACAACAACAACAACAACAACAACAACAAAAACTGGATCTTGAGATTCTTAAGAATTGGAGAGACAACTCAGTGGTTAAGAGCATGGGATGCTTTTACAGAGGACCCAGGTTCAGTCCCCAGCACCCATATAGCAGCTCACAGCCATCTGTAACTCCAGTTCTAGGGGGTCCAATGCTCTCTTCTGGCTTCTGCTGGCATTGCGTGGATGGATATCCTTGGATACATGTAAGCAAAGCAGTCATGTGCATAAAATAAGAAAAAAAAATAAGAGTGGGAGTGTAGTAGCAAGTATGCTGAGAATTATGCATGCGCAGAGCTTACAAGCAGCTGAGTTGCAGACCTGGGCCAATCATAAGTTGACAAGAGGAGAGCAGGAATGCGAACAGTACATAACCCCTAACCTTGCCCCCAATAAACGAGTCCACCACAGGCTGCCCTCTGTCTGCATTCGCCCAACTCCCAGGGTCTGTGTCTTGACTCTGCGCCTCTCACCCCCTTTCCTTCGGTTGGACCCCGAAATTCCCCAGCAGGCCTGGGGGATTGTCTACATGGGAGATATACCAATAAGCAGAACAATCCAGCACACTGGTGTTCCTTGAATACCCCTGTTCACCAGCATCACCCTTCCTTCAAGGTTAGTGGTGGCTCTTTCACCCTCAGTTATTTTTCTGGTCTAGGTGGCATTTTTGCATTAAAAAGATAATCCTCTGGTATTATCTGTCTGTCCATCTCGGAGGAAAACAGTCTTTAGTGTTGTATTTTTAATAATTTGGCTCATATTTGCTTATTTGTTCTTGTTACATCCCTGAACATGCCTAAAAGCATTTTAATATTTTATAACTTTACAAAATCGGTGTCATATACTTCTACTCTGCTGAAATTTTCCCTTCTTCACTGAATACTGTATTTCTAGGATTTGCTCATGTGATATGCTTAGAGGTAATTCATTCATTTGAATTTTTCTCTGCTGTGATATATCCCACTGTGTGAATATAGCACAATTTGATATTTTCAGGTCATTATTATATGAATTATTCAAAAGTTGGTTTAAGATAACTAGTTTTGTTCTGAGTTATGATTGTGCATGTAGCAATCAAGAATTTCAGTTGGAGGTTCGAGTGTATGTTTGTTTGTGTGTGTAGAATTGCTATACAATTAGTTAATGCTCAATTTAAAAAAAATACAATGCCAAGGGAACTTATGAGGAATTAACGTTGGTTTGTTTCTTGATCTGAATGTTAATTGTAGATGTATGTTAAGTCTGAAATTTCAGAGAGCTATATTATTGCATGCAGTTTGGTATTACATTATCATTAGGTAGTTTAAAAGATAATGTCAATTTGTTTCCCAAAACATTTGTACAAATTTATATTCCCAACAGCAATTTACTTAGCATACTCTGGTAAAGGAAATTTTAATAGCATATAAGATTATCAACAATTTTTTATCAGCAAAATACAATTAAAAAAATTCCTGTATCCTTTAGCTAATTTTGGTAACTTAAAGATTCAGTTTTTGAGATAAGAAGTAAAATGGCTTGTGGAGTCAATGTGGAAGTCATGGTGTGCCTCTGAACCCACACCAAGAGGGAGCAACTTGTGGCCCAGGTACATGACACTAGACTGACTGAGCAGCAGCATACAGGGGTGTGAGACTGGGGTCTGTGATTGGCTCTGAGAGATGACATCGTTTTCCTTATAAAAGTGACTCGCAGCATGCAATAAATTGAATTCTCCATTTCCATCATCACAGACTTCTCAGATCCATTATTTTACATGTATACAGGCCAGGGGATCAATCAGATCACTAACCTGGTAAGCTAGTGTGGGGTTGGATGGAGACTAATCAGGTCACCAACCTGTGGAGTGGATTGTGAGTGGGTATAGGCTGAAGATAGGCCATCAGTCGGGGCAGTCTGAAATTCCCGTCCAGAGACCAGCAATGTTTGGACAGGTGGGATAGCACTGACAGATGGGAAGCCTTCTGCTTCCCAGGCTGAGGACCTGGGTTGGAAGTACCTCTCAGGTTGGGTTATGAAAGTGACCAACTGACCTCTGCATCTAGGGGTTAATTCTCCACTGCAGGCAGCCACTACTCCCCTTCCCTTAGCAGGACTGCACTGTATCTGCTCATAGCAAGAGAAGTTTCCTGCAATGGCTGGATAGACAAAACTCAGCTAGCTGAATACCTAGATGCAACAATTGTTTGACATCCCAGATAAATCAAAAATTGAATGTGGCTGACAATGTTTTCAAAAGATTTGGAGTCTGTGTTTAAGATGGTCTGACATCAAAATATAGTTTACTTGACATGTGAAGAATGCCTCTTATAATCCATTAAGTTTCATGAAGAGATAAGTTATTATTTTCCCGAGCAGCTCCTCACACCCCAATACAACCATTGGTGACAGAGAAAGCTGTTTGCTTTCTCATGAAAGTTGTTTGCAAAGTGAAGCTTGGCTTCTTCATGGTCCTTCCTTCACGTTAGCCTGCTTTCCTCCTTCCCTGGCATTTTGATTTGCTTTTTTGCCTCTTTCTCACCTTATCAACTTAGTTTAGATTCTCCCAGGCTCTGACCTAAGCTTCCTTTCTTCTACCACACTTCTTCTCTCCTAAAGGACACTCATTTTATTATTTGTTGAGATAGGGTTACTCATGTAGGCCAGGTTAGCCTCAACATCACTTTGTAGCTGAGGATGACCATAAACTTTGAATTTTTCTACATTTACCTTGATGGGGTCCAGAGATTCATGCATGAAGAAGCACCCTACCATTTAAGTCACATCCTGTACCTTAATAGAAATCTCGTGTTCCATTTTCAAATGCTTGCTGTGGGTGGATGCTTCAGAGCTGCCTCCTCCAGACAAATATTTCCTCTGGCCTCATGCTCTCCTCAGCTCTTTTTCACACACTATTGCCACCTCAGGGGCTTGGAAATTAGCATCTGAAACTGACTGTGATTATTTCTCTTCTGCAATCCAGTCCTAGTCTTCCTTTGATTTTCTCATTTTGTAAATGTTACTGTGATGTCAATGATACTGCCTGCCTATTTCCTTGATCCATCTCCTTCTCACACTCTTTGTCAATGCCATCATCAAATCCTGAAGACAAGGCTGCAGATATCTAGGAGCATGCCCTTTCCATTCTGTCCAGTGCTGCCATCCCAAGTTTGCAACTGTCCATTGCTCAGCAGAATTAATGGACTTTTTTTTTTGTTTTGATTTTTCTCTAGTCTCCTTATTTGTGTATTTGCTCTTTCTAATCCATTATTGACTGCAATCGGTAAGGTCCTAAAAGGCAAATTAGATTTAAAAAACCTTGAGTCACATCATAGTTCATAAATCATAAAGTTAAAAATTCTCAGTGTAAACCCCAAGCCCCACATGGTCAGACATCCAGGCTGCCTTCCTGCATCTTCTTCCCTCTCTCCTGCTGGTCTTACCTTAGTGGTTCTTTCATTTTTGCAAATGGTCTCAGTTTTCCTTGGTTTTCTCAACCCTAGATATTTCCCACTTTCTTGTTGGCATAAAATGATGTCAGTTGCTCAGAAAACATGTTCTCATCCTCATCTACAGTAGATACCTACTATAGTCTCTCTCAGTATCCTGAGCTGTTCTTTTGTTAACACTTATCCCTGAGTGTGTGCATGTTGGTATTTCTGTGACTATGGAACTAATATGTATTTTGCTCCAGGAAATAACTTTGTTGCTTGATGACAAGGATACTGTCTTTAAAAAATTTTTTTTTTCTCAAAGAGTAGTTAATAAAATTTACCTAGTGAATGAATAGTCAAATATTTTGTAAACTTCTGTGAGTAAAAGCAAGGACCTTGAAGGGTAAAAATTCCTAAACCACTAAACCTCTAAATAATTAGGGGATAAAAGAAGGCATTATAAAATCAAGTGCTGAAATGTGTGATAAAATAAGATTTCCAGGAGAATTCAGGGGAATGATACTCTAGAGTGCCGACAACTAGGTGAGCTTGCTGTAGTGGGTGGGAGTTCCAACACACTTGTTGTTCAGAGAATTTGATACTTCAAACAACAGGTATACATTTTCACTACTCCACAGGAAGACTTAATTGTTGTAAACAATTATTAATTTTTCTACAGGAGTTCTTTTGCAGTTGTAAAGGCCCGTGCGAATATGTTATTATTTAAAATTCCTTTTTTCATCTTAACATAGTCATCTGTTTCTCCACTTTTTGTACCACTGGTTTGAGTGGCATGCAGAAATGTTGCTTTTGCTCTCGAGAGGCTGTCCCAAACGGGAGCCTCAGAAGGAATGGTGTTCAAGGCACCAAAGTGACATGCCCCACCCCCACCAGCAGATGAAATATTTCAAAGGGGACATCTGCCACCACCACTGAGATTTTACGGAGTACCCACACATGTAGACTTGCTAAAGTGGGCATGACAGCTGAAAAATATTAAAAGTGTGTGTGTTTTAAAAAACAACTTATGGTTAGGAATTAAGAAATGACTTTTAAATAAGAACAGAATTTTTTTCTGCAAGTGTGTTTTTTTTTTCTTTTTTCTTTTTTTTTTTTTTTTTCTGTTGAGACCCCACACTTGCAAAAATCTTTTAGGTCATGTGTTTGCTTTATAAAACATTTGGCAAGTAATAGGTGCCATGGGAATACATCCACTCCATCTGGAACCAACAGACCCTCCTGGTCTCGCTCTACCTGAATTACCAGCAGTCCCTATGGCTCACAAATGTTTGTGTTTGCTTTCTTTAATAAATTTTCATGCAACAATTAGATGGAGGAGACTTCTTGAAGTTCCTCCTTAAATTTTGTAAAGGAAAATCCTGAGTAAGAAACTAAATGCATATTTGGCAGTTTGATGTTTACAGAAATGAAACCTGCTTAGACTGTAATTACAGCTCTTCTCAGAGGACATTTCCTTTCACAAAATGAGGACAAGTGAACTCACGTTATTTATGACCTACTCCCACGCCCCGCACTTCAGCAGAAAACATTTAAAAGGTATTTAATTTTATTTAGATGATCACGTTATGGGTCATGTTGTCCTAACTTTTGTGTTTCTCTTAAAAACTGAATAAATACTGGAACTGGAAAAATAATGTATCTGTTTCATTTGCTGTCAGTGCAAGATGGCTTCTTGATACGTTGGTGTTTAGTTGTTTCACTTCACAAATAGCCTTGTGAACATTCATGAGTTATAACATTTTGCTTGTTTTTCCTTTATTTATTTGATTTTAAGAAGGTGGGCATGGAGGAAATTGGGATTTAATGGCATAAATATAACATCTCTTGCTTGATATTTGAAGCTTTTCTCTTCAGTTTTGGCAATAAATTCTGTAGGAGTATTTCTGCCAAGTCCCAGCTATTTAAATATTTCACTACCTCAAAAAATAAAAAAAAAGAGTGAAGAAGATAGCTTCTCTAAGACAACTGGACAAATTCTTGATCTATCTGAAGAGGTTTTTTTTTGTGCCTTTTGCTTAGAACAATATTAGGAAGTTTAAAAATCTTTGTAAAGCTCTGGGGATAATCATATTATTAAATTAATTCAAGTGATAAAAATTGAAGATAGATTTTTAGCAAATTATTTTTTACCAATAAATGATTTTTCTATAAAAAGAAAATAAAAATAAAATGGAATATCACTCATAAATGTAATTAAAAGTTATAAAACTACAAATATAACATAATATACTATTAGAAGGCATACACATAAATGATATTTCATTAGTCTTTAATACTCTCACCATTTTTTTTTTGCTCATATATTTCTATTTAGAAGCACTTAGGGCATCAGAGTCAGAACAAAAGCTCAGTGTGTGATCAAGACATTTGTAGAAACTATTTTACATGTATTGACATTTTTTGCTTAATATCTACAAAATACAACTTTATTTTTTGTGGAAGGGTTATAAATTCTTATGCTCCTACAAAGATTTTGAATGTTAAATTTAGTATAAATCTATGTGACACCACGTGTATCTAACTTTTCTATTTAACATATAATGTCTGATTTATTGATGAAGAAACATACAAATCATCTTGAACAAAGCATGTTCTAGTTGCTTACTTATTTGACCTACCACTGTATATATGAGTTTCAATATGTTTATCAACCAGTTTGTTGAAACATGACTTTTAAATGAAAAAAAGTGAAAGAGAATCATATTTTACATGAGGAATCTGATTAGAGGTCTGAGATGGTGGGAGATTTGGTTCAATATTTCCTCTTTTGGATCTAATGCAACGGTCTAAATTATGGACATTTTCAGAATGTCCTTGACTTTAATCCATGTCAGACATCTGACAAACCCTTAATATGAGTGTAAGGGAAGCATATTGTCAAGTTCCAATATATTATTATTTAATTATATTTTAATTGCCCACTGACAGATGGAATCCCTTTTATATGCCAGTCTGTGGCTCTTTGCCTCCTCTTAACATTCTCTGTTGAAATAAAGTCAGATTCTCTACCTCAGTCTAGGACAAGTGGCTTCTGAGTGAAGAAGACTGAGCCTTTTGGAAGGTGGAGGGATTTAAAACTCTTGAGGGATAGCTATCTCTATGAGTCCTCAGGGGTTATTTAAAAATTGGTGATTTATGCTCAGCATATATATGCAAAATATGATGGTTGATTTTTTTTTTACTTCTTTATTTTTTTCATTTTTTAACAATAAGTAATAACTTATGAGTACAAGCATCCTTCATGTAAAACCAATTTGCAAGCAGTTGTCCCCAAACCCACACAGCCCATGGATCCCACCATCCAGTTGGGGGACTTGTATGTTCAATCAAGTTGATCAGATGAGTGTCCAGACTATATTGTTGTAGTTTCACCATTCACCCCAATCGCAGCCCTTACATTTTATCATGCCCCCTCTTCCGCAGATTGTTCCCTAGGCTTAGAAAAGGGGCACAGGTGGACGAGAAGCAAAACAGTCTACTTTCTCTGGAGCTGTTGTCTTGGACTCTGGTCAATTCTGGCTGTTTCCTTTCATGGGATGACAGTTTGTCCAGGAATAACCTTTTTTTTTTCTTTTTCTTTTTTTTTTTTGTCCATGAATAACCTTTCAATTCTACTAATGAAGCACAAGTAATTAGATATATAGGTATTTAAACAGTACTAATTGTTATGGTAGGTTACTTTGGTATAGACACAGATGTTTGTATGGTATGTTAATCCATGAATTACGTTTTTTCTGTAAAATATGACAGGGTATTACTGTGGCTTATAACATCTCCTAACCACTAGAGGATGCAAGCATGTGGCATCAGCTGTGGGTTATTCCTTCAAGGAGAGAGCTAATAGCCAATTACATTTGGGATATACAGGCATGTGGCTGCCACTGCTGCACAGTATTTCCAGGCAAGTGAGGTGTAGCTGGTGCTGATGGAGGAGTCTTGCTTGACTCAGGGAGACCTATATTTGCTTTACTGGGTTAGTGACCTTTGGAAACACTCTCTGGTATTCCAGAGACCAACTGTACACTTGCAAGTGCAGTCTCAATGAATCTTTCCCATGCTTACATCAGGTCTTTGACAGCAGGGCCTTATCGCCTCTCTTCTTGCAGGTATCCCAGTTTATAGGCAAGAAGTCTTTACCTTTTTTTGGGGGGGGGCTTGGATCCCCTGGCCAATATCTCCTTGGTAGAATAATCCATTGCTGATATCAGAGCTCTCCTGTATTAATATATTTTGCTTAAGTGCATAGCTTAAGGAGACTTTAGTATTCTATTTGGATCTGAATAGAGAATAATCCTTTTCACAGTTCCTATGTCTATTAGTCAATTAAAGAAGGCAGTTTTACCAGTTTTATAAGAGATTACCTCTATAACAGTTGGCTCCAATTTACAGTTAGAAATCCTCCAATTTCATTTGGAAAAACAAAAGACCCTGACAAGCAACAACTCAAGCAAACCCTGAGTGAAAAGAGCCAATACAGGGGCGGGTTGGGGGGGGGGGTATCTCTCTACCAGACATCAAACTCTACTACCGGGCTATAGTCATAAACCAGTCTGATACTGGCACAAACTTACTGGCACCAAAAACAGATTCAGTTGCCAATGAAATAAAACTGAGTCCAAACCTGACGCACATACCTTTCAGTCCCACCTCATTCATATTTGATTCACCGTGGGGCCAGAACGAAGATAGACCCCAAGAGAAAAGACAACCTCTTCAGTACAGGGTGCTGGCAAAAAATGCTTGTTTGGCTTGCACAAAAAAACGGATGAGCTACACGTTCGTATAGGAAAGAATGCAATGAATAAAATTTCAACCCCCTGACCTCATCACCTGGTTACCAAAAGTCCCCAATCTCTAGATGGATCAAAGACCTTCACGTGAAACCCAAAACTCTGGATTTGGTGATAGCAGAGCAAACTTATGCAGCGCCTACAACATAGGCATAGCTGACGAAAATACTTCCTACATCAGACAGCAGCTGCATAAAAAAATAAGGTCAACAGTTGACATATGGGACCTCATTCAACTCAAAAACTTCTGTACAAAAAAACAATACCATTATTTAAGTGAAGAGGCAAGAAAACCCCACATTGTGGGAGGCAAGGCAACCTTCACTCGCAGTAAATTACTTTGTCTTTCTCCGCTTCCCCCCCCTCTCCCTCCCTCCCCCATTTCCTTCCTTTTCTCCTAAAAGCATTTTTTACTTTTCAGAGTACACAGGCTACTCAAAAAACAACACAAGAAGCCCGAACAACCGCTCCCTCAAAAGATGAGTAGTAAGCACTGAATAGATGAACAGAGACTTCACAAGTGGAAAATTAGAGATGGCTGAGAGAAAAAGAACACATCTTAACAACTCGTTCAACGTATACTAATTAGGGAGGGAAATGCACTTAAAGACCATTTAAGATATTAATCTCACTTGATAAGGGATCCTGGCCCCAGGATCAATGGAAAAAAAAGATACAATTGCTGGAGAGATTGCCGGGTCCCCTGGGGATTAAGGGGATTCGCACGCACTCACCAGTTGCTGGTGGGAATGTACACTTTTTTTACAGCCACTATGGAAGCTGTGTGGAGGAACCCTTTCGACATTCTTCTTACGAAGACTCAATTAATGAGCTCTGCCATTTTGTGGACCCCTCCAGTTCCATACCACTCCTGGGCTATATATCTCAAAGACTCATCCTAACTGCAGAAATATTATCCTGCAAGCTTTATCTTTATGCCGCCTCTTCTCCAACAATAGCATTCAAAAGCTCCTGGAAACACACCAAATGCCCTTCAAATGACCTGACGTAGGGACCCCGCGCCCTTCTTCCGAGTCAGCCCCTTTTTTCTCCTCTTGCCGGTTTTTTCCTTCTGAGATTGTCCCCCGCACACCACATTGTCTTCCTTCCGGTAAATGCCTAAAAACATGGCAGTTCTTTTTCTTTCCATCTTTGCCAGACAGTAAAGAAAGACCCCTTAAGGCCTAGGAACCTCCCTCTCCCTTTCCTCCCCCCTTTCCATTGGGTAGGCAGATCCTTTTAGTATTTAGCGCCCATGCTTCGTCTTCCGATCTTTTTTGTGCTATTTTCCCTTCCCCCCCCCTTTCTTTTTTCCCGTTGTTTTACCCTCGCCGTTTGCCCGATTGTTTTCTTGTCTTTCCCTTCCCCCTTTTTTTCCCCTTTTTTTTTTTTTTTTTTTTTTCTTTCTTCCTTTCTTCCCCCCCCGCCCCCCTCTTTTTTCCTCCTCCTTCCTTCCTTTTTACCCTGTTCTTTTTTCACCCCGGCCTTGGACGCTTACGGGTAGTTTACCTTCTGGGACCTCTTTTTTTTCCTTTTTCCTTCCTCTTTTCCTTTTTTCTTCCCTCCCCCCCTTTTCTTCCCCCCTTCCCTTCCCTTGTTGATCCCGACTTTTTTTGTTTTGTCTTTCTT
>VZQC01007425.1:1607218-1719749 GCA_009823505.1 Rhizomys pruinosus | reverse complement strand
GTCTGTGCACCCGTGTCGTGCAATGCCGCGATCAGAAGAGGGTGTCGGATTCCCCTGGAACTGGAGTTCTCCTGGAATTGGAGTTTCAGACGGTTCTCGGCCGCCATGTGGGTGCTGGGGATCGAACCCGGGTCCTCTGCAAGAGCGTTCAGTGCTCTTAACCACTAGGCCATCTCTCCAGCCCTTGACCTATATTTCTAATAAATTATGATTTCCCTTTTACTTTTGTGTTACTAACTGAACTGATTTCCATTTCAGAGACTCACATACCTTTTTGTTGGGTTTTAATATCTGTACCTTATATTTTATCTATGTATTTATGATACTTTGTGGTTGTAAATCCAGACAGTAATGCTGTGTTAATGAGGATTCATATTTCCACATGAAATGTAGAAAGCAACCTGATTATACACAATGCATTTCCTGTCATTTGGCCCTTTGACATTCCCAGTATGCTCTCTATAGTTGAGCCTGGAAGGGTTTTTTTGTTTTTTTTTTTTTGTATGTAGTTTAAATCACTTGAAGAAATAAACAAACCAGCAGGTCTGGAATCTCATTTCTTTTTTCTCTAGGGAATATCCATGTTCTAAATTGACATCAACACATGATAGAAATTGGTCCCTCCCTGATACAGTCATTCAGGAATTTTTGCTATTTTAAGGCCTATTATTATTTCCAGCAGTTGCTACTTCATCATTCAGCAAAATACAGTCATTGAGAATGGCCTGACATATCAGTAGTTCAGTTGTTAGCCTTAACTCCCCAGCAGCCACAGTGGTACTTAATTCAGCTATGATGAGGGCAAGAGCTTATGGCCTTCAGAGCTAAGAAGAAATGCAGTCCAATCTGTTTTTGTACCTCTCCTTTGACTTCTCCTGGAAATCTAGGCTGATAATCTTAAGCAGCTTTATCTAAATAAAATCAAACATGTTTCGAGATCACGTTCCTCAGCCAGTCCAATCATATCATAGTATCTTCAATGATTCGTGTGTGTATGTGTTTTGTGTGTACATATGTGTACATGTCTGTATGTGCCTGTGGATATGTGCATGACTAGATGGCGTGTATGTGTGTATATGCCTGAATGCTTGTATGTGTATATGTATGTATGTGTGTATATGTGTTTATGTGCATCCATGTGTGTATGTGTGGGTGTTTATCTGTGTATATGTATGTGTGTGTATATGTATGCATGCATGTGTGAGTGTCTGTATATCTATGTGTATGTTCCTGAAATAAGGGAATAAGAATAATGAAGACAGTAAAGAAAAAACAAAACAAAACAAGCAAAGCTGTCAGATTCACAGGAACAATCACTAGGAAACACAAGCAGGAAGGAGAAAAAAGATGGGGCTACAGAAATAAGCAAGGAGGGGTTAGACACATATTTGCTCAGTCACAAGCTTTCTTTTCAAATGCCTAAAGACTATTTTGTGTTTTTAATAGAATTGTCTTAATTTTAAATGGGGATAATCAGTAGCATTAGTTTTTATTTAAATTCTGTTTTTATTTTGTTTTGTTTTACATTGATGATATTCTTAATCAAATTCTTATTGGCTTCTTTCAGGGTACAATTTCTTAATCACCTTTCTATTATGTACTAAAAACTGTTCTTAACCATGAGCAAGACAAATGAAACTAGCATCCACAGAAGGCTTAGAATTCTAAGAGAAAGAAACATAAATAATCTAATAATAATAAATAAGTAAAGGAATACAGCAATCATGTCTATGTGAAGGGAAACTAAAGAGAGAATGTAAGGGTGGAGGTGGGAATAGGAAAGCTATAATTTTAATTTTAAACTGGTAAGCTAGGGATGCCTTCATGTAGGTGATTTGTGAATGATGAGATGAAGTGAGCCAAAGTGGTAAAATAAGGGGAAAGGACTTCGTACGCGGATGCTTGCAAATGCAAATGACCAGGGTAGGAGTGGGCCTGTGTTCTCTGTTTATGGAGGAGCCAGGCTACTGTAGTTTGAAAGATACAAATCTGGTAAGAATACCAAAAATCTTGATTCCAGTGGTAAGGCAAGGAGAAGCACTGGCAATCTTATTGAATCTCAGGATGATTTCAGTTTCACTCTGCAGGAGAGGAGTGGGAAGGAACTTATAAAAGTGCTTTGTTTGGTGCTGGAAAGTTGGAAGAGGGTAAAGCTGAAGGTGAAAGCCAAAGAGTCATTTATGAGGTTCCTGCCAGCCACCGTCCACGTATAAAGGAAGTCTAAATATCATTATTGTTTTCTACTTTGTCACAGTTGAGAATTTTACTTAACTGCCTTCACAGAGAACATTGCCATCAACCGGAAGCTCTGAATGTTACTCTGTTCATCATACCTCCCCACAACATAGACACAGCCATCAAGAACGCCTCCCAGCCAACCCCGTGATATTTTGGTAAATTCGTAATTATAATAGGCAGCATCTTCACACACTCTTTCCAGTACAGAATTAATAGAAGCCAGATGTGTGGTGAGCTGAACGCTCTCTGAGGTGGTCCTGAGAATGCAAAAACATCTTGATTTAGTGTCCACACCTGTAGCTCTTGCTGCTGTTTGTTGCATCTTTGCTATCAGCTGCTTTAAAGGAATGGTCAGCTTCCAAAGCTGAATAAGAAGAGAATCACAGAGTCAAGAAAGTGGCTTAATTCCAAGCCTGGGGTGTCATGGCATACTATTATAGGTGACCAATTGCAGCAATAACTTTATGCTTTTTTGTGAGCATAAAGGCACTGAAAATAAAGGACAGGTAACAACATTTGAAAGCCAGTGAGTTGACATGTAGCTTTGGTCTCTGCTTACCATAAGCCATGATATATGAGCATCTATGTTCAGTTAAATTGCATTATATGGCATTTAAAAGAGATACAAGAGGAGCTGGAGAGATGGCCTAGCGGTTAAGAGTGCCGACTGCTCTTACAGAGGACTCGGGTTCTATCCCCAGCACCCACATGGTGGCTGAGAACCGTCCGAAACTCCAATTCCAGGAGAACTCCAGTTCCAGGGGAATCTGACACCCTCTTCTGACCTCCGTGGCATTGCACAACACGGGTGCACAAACCTGCATGCAGACAGTACATTCATATACATACAGAAATAAATAAAATAATAAAATAAAAAAAGAATAAAAGAGACACAAGAAAGAATGGCTTTATAATTTGACAAATAATCATAGGATAAAAATGTTGGAATTAAATTATCCATGAGAACAACCCTAAACTATAGTCATACAAACTTTTAAGAGGTTTATACCTAAAGGTATTTTTGCTGTGTTATGTTTTAATTTCAATTTTTGCTGCTTAAGTAATGAATGGAATTGGATGATTAGTGAAAATATACTGTTGGAACATTTTAATAGTTTAAACATCCAATAACAGAATTTTAGCAACAAATATCCTACTTTGGACACTGGCTTTCTTCATGTTTTACTTATGTCCATCCAAATAATAGTATCTAGATTTTAATACATAATCATTACTTCCAGTAGTAACTTTATTAATAAAACTTTAGTTAAGCAAGTGTGTGGTTTTCAACATCATGTGTCTTTGCGTGTACCAGGAAACCCTGCTGTTCTTGGCCTCTTGTTAAATCATATAGGGTTCAAGGTATATTTACTTACATACTTAATAACACAGATGATATAGACTGGCTATTATTGGTCAAGATGAACTTATACTTCTTTTTTAAAAAAGTAACTCAAAAATATTTTGTCAATGGAAATGACAGAGCCAAGAAAGCCCTTGGTGTTTTGGATCAGGAGAGAAAATACACTGATATACAGAAGAGTCAAAAGTGGGGATTATAAAGTCAGCATGGCCCCATTTCAGCAGTCTGAATGTTGATGTTCATATAATGTAATTTAGCCTCTCAAGATGACAGTATTGGAAAATGATGTCTTTGATGCGTGTTTATTTCATAGGAAGTGAATCATTGTGATTGAGATTNAAAAAAAAAAAAAAAAAACCCACTTTTTTTTTTTTTTAAAATTTTTTGTGTAAATTAATTTAAAAGATCATTTTCCAATACTGTCATCTTGAGAGCTAAATTACATATATGAAAATTCAACACATTTTTGAGAGACACGAGAAGCAAGCTAGCCTCTCACCACAGTCAGGACATAGTAAAAAGATCCCAGAAGACAGAGAACAGGCTGTCACTAAACCTTGGGTCTGCCTTTATATTGGATTTCCCAGGCTCCAGAACCACAAAATTTACAATTTTTTATATTCCACAAAGTATTCTGCCTTAATTCTCTCTGTTGTCCTTAGCAGATATAACTTGGACCTGTGCTCTTTCATTTCCTTTTCTAATTAAATATGATGGCTTCTTATTTTAAAAATTATGAAGAATGATGCAAGTGATAATGTTTTATGTTTTAATCTTTGGACAAAGCAAATGAAATGCCTATTTTATTCTTTCTTTTTATTTTCAAGAAAATAAGAATAAATTAACTTTATTTGAAGAAACCCAGATGTCCTCAGAAAAGGTCTGATCTGCCAAGAGAGTCTTTAGAAATTCTCTGAGTCAAAATTCTAAGTTTTTTTCCCACATTGGCTTGGGCAGTTCCTTAACATTGCCCTGGGTTAGGTCACACCGATAAGGCATCTCTCACTAAAATGTTCCTATAGTCTTCTCAGTTGTCAAGTGGGTTCCCTGTATGCAGCATTTCTTCAATCTAATCCCATTAAGTCATTTTTTTCATTTCTGACTTATGCTTGCACACAGACACACACTGGTTGAGGGGAATAATATTTGTGTGAATGTTGATTGATTAAAATACTAATTGGTAATATATGTGTGCAGCAGTTTCCTTCAATATGTGGTGTATTAAAGTTAACTAGTCTTCTGTCCAGAATATCAGATGTTGTACATTTGGACCATATTTGTTATACTTTGTTTAATTATCTTTTATAGATTATCAATAGAGCATTTAAAAATGAATAAAATTTGTGTTCTGAGTGGTGTTCCATAACTGAATGAATGTGTATAATTTTCTCCTGGCTAAAATTTCCCAGAGACCTTTCTCTGAGTAGTCATTTAATGATAGTGATCTTTGGATGGTGCTGCTAGGATTAGATAATAAGGGTATGACTCATAAACATGTCATTTAAATCTGGGAACAAGTAACTAGAACCAGTCTCTCTAGCCAAAAACCTCTCATTTTTATGGGTTTTCCATCCCCACATGAATGGAATACACCTCCAGCCTTTAAACTGGCAGGTTTTCTTAGAAAAATGACCCATTCTATGATGAAGAGTACCTAAATCCCGCAAGTAAAAGGAGCAGCCTGTTATTACTCTTTCTGTTCAGCACATGAAAAGCACAAGTATGTGAGAACCAGACACAACCTGTAATTTGGTAGCCAAACAACAGATCTCTGCTGTAACAGGGAAAATAAAAATATAGCTCTACTTTGGTATTCTTGGATGGTCTTCCTGGGAGGAATGAAACTTGGTTAGGTTTTCTCACTTCAAGAACAGTGTTCTTGCCCGACATGAGATTCTGATTGGAACAGACTGCATACATTGGGAATTTTGTTTGCTTCCTTCTAAGGATTGTGTCAGGGATACAAGGATGTGCTTCCTCTGTCACATATAAGGCCTTTGTCTCACACACACACACACACACACACACACACACACACACAAAGAAAACATTTGCACAGCCACACATTTTTATGAATGTATTTTAGGCCTTAACTGTTTTAGAATGTCCTTTATTTACCTCCAGATTAACACAGTTATCACACTATTATTTGCATGCTCACAGTTACTCAGATGTATGATTGACTTCAACTCTTATTGCCAAGAAAGGATAGTTCTTTCTGCTTTAGCCTATAATACAATAAGAGGAGATTAATGACACCTTTGTTTAACAATACTGACATGTGTTGATGTTTTTCAAAAAGGTAAAATAATATTAGGCACGATTCATACACATATACATAGATGCAGATACTTATACCTATGGTGGAGAGATGCTGTATTATGGTGGTGCCTGAACAAAGACAGCCTGACCTTTGGCATCATTTAGAACCCAGTCCAATCTGATCTCAGAATCTGTTCCTTCTGATTTCTCTCTGAACTGCTCTTTGAAAAAAGTACTTACTTTTATATTTATTGAAATAGTACATCTAGCATGATATAGGAAAGGAGTGAAGAATCTGTCTTATTAGGCATAAATTTTACCATTCTAGCCCCTACTGGCCCAGAACAACATACAAAATCATAAACAGGTGTTCTCAATCTGATCTCCTCTGTTGCTTCCAACATAAATGGGATAATTCGTTGCCTCCATGACATTCAACAATTACTGCTTTTGGCACTATACACACCTTTTCACAACACACACCATATATTATTATAGGTTTAGGGGTAAGGTAGGGTCATGAGGGATTAAAATTGTGTGTTTAGTTTACAAAAGGAGCCCAAGGCCTGATAAGAATGTTTATAAATGATCTCAAAACATAAGATTAACTTTGGTTACAAGGTTAGGTAAGATTCTCATTTGTAATTCCAGGAGTCATTTCCGTATATACCTATGTACTTATAACACATAATTTGTGCATAAATATGTCCATAATAGATATATTACTTTAACTGGAAATACCCTGGCTTTGATCTCTATAAGAAGAACAACAGGGGGCTGGAGAGATAGCTCAGTGGTTAAGAGCACCGACTGCTCTTGCAGAGGACCTGGGTTCGATTCCCAGCACACCACATGGTGGCTGAGAACCATCTTTAACTCCAGTTCTAGGGGAATCTGACACCCTCTTCTGACCTCTGCAACACTGCATGACACTGGTGCACCAACCTACATGCAGGCAGTACATTCATAGACATAAAAAATAATAAATAAAATTTTAAAAAATGTAAAAAAATAAAAAAGAACAACAGATTAATGAAGATGTTATTTCTGTTTACCTGTCACTGAGGTAAAATTTTTGACACAGTTGCAAGAGGAATCCTTTTTATTTATTTATTTATTTATTTATTTATTTATTTATTTTTGAGACAGTGTCTCCCTATGGCCCTAGCTGGCCTGTAACTCACTCTGTAGACCAGGCTGGCCTTGAACTCACAGAGATCCTCCTGCCTCTGCCTCCTGATTGCTAGGATTAAAGGCATGCCTCACCACACCTGGCTTAAAGATGGTTCTTGGCTGCCATGTGGGTAGTAGGAATCAAACCTGGTTCCTCTGCAAGATTAGTTGGCGGTCTTAACTGCTGAGCCATAATCCACAGGAGTTTCCAACTCACAAGTCACTCCAGGAAATGCTGGGAATCTAGAACTCAAATGGTATGTTTAATGCACTGCTGATAGCCTTTTCTCTATTAAGTCACCTAGAGCCTAACCAGGGGTTTGCCTTCTGGGCCACTGAATTCTATCCTCTCAAGTTGCCTTGTATTTGAGGTGTTTAGATTTCAAGAATTGCTTTTATAATTTTCTTAGTGCTCAGATACAGTGACCTTTTATTAAATAGTGTACATGCATTAACAAAACCACAGAATGCTAAAAATATGCAGAATTATTTCTAGAATTGTTCAACATCATGTTAAAATGTAAGATATACTTTCATAAAGGCAGTGTCACAAGACAAATAGTAAAGAGTTTTCCTAGAAGACAGGAATCTTAAGCAGTATTTTTGTGAGTTCATGTATGATAGGAAATAAAATATATCTAATTCCAGATAACTTTTGCTTCGTAAGTGTTAACAACAAGTCGAGGAAGCTTCTTTTTCTGGCTTGAGTGAACCTCTGAGTTTCTGTAGGACTGACCTACCATTACTGCCCTATGTCACCTCTGGGCTAGGAAAAGGATAACAGGTAGGTCAAAGTGAAAGATCTTTGGGTTTTAAGAACGCAAGGAAGGTGATTGAAAATGGTGGGGTTGACCCAGTCCTTTGGGTTGAGAAATCTATACAGTGCGTTTGGAAAAGAGAGGTGTTTTAGGACCTTGTAGGTCTTCCTTAAATTAGGAAATGGGCTGTAACTATGAGGGATGCCCACATCATTCACTAGATATTGCAGAAGTCTGAAGTTGGGTGCTAAACATCAGTAACTACTTTGATGAGGGCAACGTTGAAAAGTACCTGTGCCCTACAGAGAAAGCCTCTGATGCTCTTGTCAACAGAAATGTAGAGTCTGCACTGTCCTGATGACACATTGTGCTTTTCCCAATCCTCTAGGAAGGCCCAAGAAGAAATCATGGAGGAGTCACAACTCCTCCAAAAAGCGAGAGAAAATTCCGAGCGGATTGCTTGATAAGAAAAATTGAAGGAGAAAAGCTTGATTACTTAATTTTATTTGCATGACAAAAAATCCTTTGGAAAGGTGTCTTTTTCCATTTGATACCTATCTGCATATCCTTCAAACAAATTTTGTTTGAGGTGAGAAAGATGAGTTGAAGAAAATAACATGAAAGTTATTTTCTGGCATCTCACCCAGGAATGAGTGATGAATAGAGCCTGGAAACAACTTTAAAAGCCATTTTCTTTGCTCATGTGAGGTCATGAGGTTGCTCAGTGCAACTCTCTGGGCACCAGAATGAATGTAAGTGGCACAAAACACACCCAAGGTCTATCATTGATTTAAAGTGATTGATGGCTGGTCTTGTCTGATTGTGCTATATTGTCAAATCATCCATCATTTCAAACAAACTCTGCACTCCATAGTCTAATATACAGTTACACATGGCCACGGGGTTTAGAATTTTTCTTTCGCTTTCTTTCCCAGAGAGCTGTTGATGATGGAAGAGTGGGGAAGGAAGAGAACATGTTTCTTTTTACAAAACTACAAAATAGCTGTCTTTTAGGAAGAAAGCACTTTGATTACACATGCCAAATCCTTAAATTTATGTAAGAGCGTGTTCATGTGTTCATTTCCACCAAATGAACCATATTTTCCACATTCCTCACCCTTTCTCAGACTGTGCCATATGAAGCTTTTTCATAAGGTCTATTTTGCCCTACTTGGAAAATCAGCCATTTTTAATTCCCAGTCCAATTCTGATTTAAGACAGCTTGTTTTTTGAAGAGTACCTAAAAAGTGATTAATTAAATACTCATCACCCAAAACATGGAAGATAAAGTGTAAAAAAAGAAATAAAAAAAAATCACACAGGATCCCTGTTTAATCTTAACATCTTTTTTTTTTTTTTTTTTTTTTTTTTTTTTTNTACAGCCACTATGGAAAGCAGTGTGGAGAACCCTTGGAAGACTTGGAATGAACTTGCCACCCGACCCAGCCATACCACTCCTGGGCATGTACCCTCAAGACTTACGCCACCACAGAGATACATGCACGGCCATGTTTATTGCAGCTCTCTTCACAATAGCAAGGAGCTGGAACCAACCTAAATGCCCCTCAACTGACGAGTGGATAGAGAAAATGTGGTACATCTACACAATGGAGTTCTATGCAGCAGTAAAGAAAGACGACATCACGAGCTTTGCAGGAAAATGGCTGGAGCTAGAGGACATCATGCTGAGTGAAGTAACACAGTCCCAGAAAGGTGATTCTTATGATAAGCTGGGAATATGTCAGCCTCTTTTGACTCCCTCTGGTAGGCTATGTGATGAGTTGGTTCATTTTAGCTTAATGGGATTTAGATCCACCATGGAAACAAATCTCCAGGCATGTCTGAGAGGGATTATCTAGATTACCTTAACTAAGTCTTGAAGACTTTTCCAGAATGTGGGCAGCAGCCTTTTCTGGGATGGAACCTGAGGTGGAAGAAAGAGGAGGAAGCCAGCGAAGCCCAGCGTCTGCCGCTGTTTCCTCCCTGACTCCAACTGCATCATGACCTGCCTCTTCTAGATCCTGCTGTTGTGCAGTCTCTGCAATGATGGACTGCAGCCTTGAATTGTGAGCCAGAATAAACCCTTTCTGCCTCAAGTTGTGCTTGTCAGATTTTTGGTCACAACAACAATGAAGGTATACAAGTGAGATGCTTGGGATGTGTCACTGGGGAACTGCAAGCTGCCTTGCACAGCAATACCCACTTTGTATATCTTACCCATAATGGTTGTCTCCTGTTTATTTTTGTATTCCAGGGTTGAGCTAAGAATTTGCCTTGCCCCCAATCTATAATAGTTCCAGTTACAAAACTTAGGTCTAGTCATGCTCTAGGTGCCAGAGATTCTAGAATTTAGACTTTTCCTCAGCCATTCAGGATCCCGTTTTCACTAGGAGGACCAGGCCTTTTTGATTGTTGGGTATGATGTTTTCCTACACTCCTTTTCTCTAAACCTGCCTTTCTAGCTTTTAAATCCCTTGCCTAGGTCCCACCTATCTTTCTGATACTACATATTGAATACCTCTTAACAAGCTCCACTGTGCCCTGCACCCTGAGGATGTGTCTGTATTGTGCATGCATGTTTCTTTTGTCCTGGCTATTTAGTTCACTCATGGCTTCTGTCAGCATCAGCTCCTAAGTTTTATCAATAGAGATGCAAGATGGAATCAGAATCCGTTTGTAATTTGGTCAAAGAAATTGGTTTCAGTGTTTACCATTCTCGTCAAAACTGTTTTACTTGATATGAAGATTTTCCTTCATGGGTAATTTTTTCAGAGTGATGTTTTGTCTAATGCTTTGCATGATTTCTGGGTTAACATCTCTCAAGGGGTTTCATCTTAGTGCTTGTCTTAATCCAGTAGTTCATAACCAGGAATAAGTTTGCCTTTGTAGGAATATTTGGCTGAAGCTATCTTTTGGGGAAATGTTGCTGGGTATAGAGAGTGGTGTGAAGCCACATAGCTAGATAGTATGTAACTCACAGAGCCTGCCCATATAACCAAAATAGCTACTCCAAAATATATGTAGTGCTGAAGTTGAAAAGTCTCTTAAATTTATATGCCACAACTTAGAAGCATATGGCCCTGTGACCAATCTTGGCTCTGAGGATGTACATCGATCTCCCCTCACTCTACATCTCTCTCTCCACCTATCTACTCATTAGTATACAGATATACCAAGCCTTGAATAATATTTATTGAAGGTAAAATGTCAGGCCTTACCAATGACTCCTTAACTATGCATTGCTACATAAAAAGTGCTAAATGAACCTCTGTGAATAATGCACAACCTCCATGCTCCAGAACTTTCAGGCTAATATGAAAATTGAAATGTGTTCATATATGACTACAACATCCATGTCAGTGCACTTTGACAGGAATCTGTCCAAGTAATCAAATTCATGGAATATGACTATTCCCAACTTCTTCCCACCCTTCCAATTCTTAGAAATAGCTTCAACATTGGATTCTCTCTCTCTCTCTCTCTCTCTCTCTCTCTCTCTCTCTCTCCTCTCTTCTCTCTCTCTCTCTGTCTCACAAACACACAATTCTGAGTAAAACTGAGTTAACATTCAAAAATAGCATATGGAAGATGCCAAGCTAGTAATTTCATATGGAAGCCAAATTCCTTGTGCTGCCAAAATTCTTATCTGTTGATATCCTTCAGTTCACTTAATAATTTATCTGTTCTAATGAATGGAAAAATGGAAGAAGTTGGTTCCGTTCTCAGTGCAGAGTACATTTGCTCTCCATTATTGTTTCTCTCCCTTTCTCTGGGCTTGTCCTTGACTCATCTATGTAGCTGAAATTAAAGGCTTATTTCTCTAAGTCACAGCTTTTCCTTCAAACTCCTTTCCATCAAATGGTCTTAATCTCAACACTCTATCTTTTTCTTCATTAAAAAGCCTGTACATTTTTATCTGGCAATATAAAAACTACCAGACACACAGATGAAGAGATTTCACATTTATCTGAGATAGAAAGCACTCACAATGGAGATGGCACCAGGTAGAAGGCATTAGAAGAGGGCGTAGTCATGGGCAAAAACATCTTTAGAAAGAAGTATACCACATACTTGCAAAAAGAACATTTGGTCTTTCAGTACAGTTTAGTTGTTATGACAAGGATCAGTGAGGAGAGTCTAGTAAGAGGAGATTTAAGCCAGATTACCACAAACTTTGGATTCTAAGGCTCAGTGTTCAGGCTTTATTTTATAGGCAGTAAAGACCCATTGAGTAGAGGGTGTTATATTCATAGCTCTACTATGACAAATTAGGAGCTTGAATAATAAGAAGCAGCATGGATTTCATACTCCGAAGAACCAATGTATTCTACTACTAGCATTAGTTGAAATGAACTAGGATAGGTCACCAAATATTCTTACAGCTATTTCCTCATATGTCAATGAGGATGCTTATTCACATCCTGCATAGCTTGAATATAGCCTACAGAGAATGAATTTAAAGTACTAGTGTTGAACCTGACATTCTTAATAATTATTCCGTGGGAAAAGGTAACATTGGGAAAAGAGATGGAAGAGCATTGCTCAACAATGTGCATAAAATCTCTAAGGTTGGGGAAAATGGAATGAATAGGGAATAAAATATATAAGAAGACTCCATAAAGCTTGCACATGTGGAAAAAAACAAAATAGGAGATAAATGGCCTGTTGGTAATCAGTGACAAGATGATGATGCCACTTCAAGCAAAGCAGGTAAGGAAGTTATTTGGTACAGCACACAGAATTTGACCTCATAGCTAGCTGAGTCTCGAAATATCAGTCATTATGGTAGTGATGGAGTAAATAACACTTAATCCTCATAAATATCCATAGATAGTATATTAGGGATATATATAATCCTTACTTACTTAATTAGTTTATGTCTTTGATAGTTTGTTTATTTGTCTGAAAGAGGGTCACCCTGTAGCAGCAGCTGCCCTGGAATTCTCTATGTAGTTCAGTCTGGAGGCTGGCATTGATCTCACCTGCCTCTACCTCCAGAGTGCTAGGATTAAAGGCCTGTATCAACACACCTGGCCTCTGTATTTTGAAGAATGCCTTTATATCCTGTCCCTCACAAAGGCACCATGAATAATCTTCCAATGAGCTCAAACATTGAAAGTGAGAGAAAAATGTCTATACTTTTAGAAATGTAGAACTACAACTTATGTAACAAGTAAAATATTGCATTAATAATTTAGAAAACTTCTCCAAAATATATCCAAAACCCAACTTGCTTCACTGATTAGTTCTACCTAATATTTAAGGAAATGGGACCGACTTTTCACTTAATCTTTTAAAAATTAGAATAGGAAAAGACACTTCACAACTCATGAAAGATACAGAATAATTGTTCAGTTTGTAGTTAAAAAATTCTCAACAAAATACTAGTAAATCATATAGACTGACAAAAAATTACTCATTATGAGCAATTGCGATCTATTCAAGGAATGCAAAATCGGCTTGACATCTGAAAACAATAGAATGTCAATAAAAGACAAAGACAACATGTTCAGCTCAGTGGATAGAGAAACAGCATTTAACAAAATCCAACACAGACATGGCAAGGCAATCAATAAATTAGGGGGAAAGTGAATTTCACCATATTGATAAAACTCTGAAAAACCCTCATAGCTAACATTATAACTAATGGTGTGAAGGTGAATGTTTTCCCTTTAAGATCAGAACATGACAAGGTATCACTTGAATGAATTATATGAAACATTTTACTAGCAAGGGCATTTCAGTCAGGAAAAAGGGAGTGAGTGACATACTGATTTTAATCAAGATTTTAGAAATTTGTCCAAAATCATATTTTACCTAACAAAACACAAAATAGTAAAAATAATCTCAAAACTGGGCATAGTGGTATACGCCTATGGTCCCAGATACTAAGGAAACTGAGGTAGGAAGATCACTTATGTCTAGGAGTTCAAGACCAGCTTCTACAATATAACACAACTCCATCTCAAACATCTCAAAATAAATCTTGAAAAAAAGAAAAAAGTTGAAGGATTCATACTTCCTCTGTTAAAATGTGTTATATAGCATGCCTTTAACTCAAGAAGCACTTGGGAGGCAGAAACAGGCAGATCTCTGTGAAATGGAGGTCAGCAAGTTTCAAGCCACTCGGGTGGTTTAGGAAGATCCTGTTTCAGAAACAATGTAAAACCATTTATAACACAGCTATGGTAATCAAGACAGTACTAACATAAAGATCCCCAAAGATAACCAGAGTATAATGGTGACTTCAGATACATGAATGATTAATAGGGCAGGAGTTGCCATAGAAAAGAATACTTGAGGCCACAAAAGTGTTAACAGATTTGGGAAGAACTAGACAGGATGGAGACAGGAACACTAGAATCCATGTCTTAAGATAAAGAATAAATTATTATATGTCTATTCT
This sequence comes from Rhizomys pruinosus, assembly GCA_009823505.1. Classification (NCBI taxonomy): domain Eukaryota; kingdom Metazoa; phylum Chordata; class Mammalia; order Rodentia; family Spalacidae; genus Rhizomys; species Rhizomys pruinosus. Next base: position 1,705,549 of record VZQC01007425.1, on the reverse strand, counting down.
GCTATAATTTGTTTTGCACAATTCCCTATGGGCTTATTTTGGATTGCATAGGATCAAATGGAATGATTTTTCCCCAATCAGAGTTTGGCAATTGAATCTTCTTGTCACTGCAGAGAAAATATTAGAATTTTCCTTCTCCACTTTACTGTATGATTTCCCATTCTCTCCCCTATTCTGGCCCCATAGTCAACCACCTGGTCAGTCTCTGGAAAGGACAACTGTTGGCTGACTTACATGCACATGAAGGTACAGACTTCCTATCTGATCTGGTCCTGAAGCACAAAGGCCCTTTGGAAAGTTACTGTCCAGAGTATGTCAAAGGAATTTCTGCAACCTCTGGCTCCAAGCCTGGACAAGTAGCATGTTCACCCAGGACTGGAATTTAGAGCAAAGAGGACAGTGTGGTAAGAGGGGTTGCCTAAGCTCCAGCAGTAAAACCGTGGTTAAATCAATAAGGTTACTTTATATTAGCAACTTTTAAAAGTTATGTCTTGACTAAGAGTCAGTTAGGAGAATTAGTAGGAGTTAGTGAGGTCTAAGAAGACACAAGTAAAAGAATAATTAAGTTTTAGCTCAATAAAAGGAAAGTAATTTTAAAGAAATCATCATTAGAAAAATGAAGTAGATTGCTAAGTTTCAGAGTGTTTAAGGACAGGACAAAACAAAAGGAATAGTTAATCTTTTAATAAGTGAGACTTAAGGAAATTAAAATAAAATGAACCTGAGTTACTTGAGTTTGTTTTGGAATAGAGACTTATTTAATAAAGAAGCACCTGCTCAGACTTAAAGGAAAGTTTAGGGAGAGAAGAAGTGAAATTTATAAAGATCAAATTTATTGAACCTTTAAAATATGATCATGGAATGGATTCCGGAAGTGGTGATTATGAACACTGCTGGCTATATGCTTCTTGTTATTTTTTTCTTGCCAAATCCTTCCAATTTACGAACAGAGAGATTAACTGTTGCAATTGAATTTAAAAACTCCACAAAACATCATTAAATGTTCTGAAAACCACACCGCGTTAAGTAGAAGTCAGCTTTGTCTGTCTTTCCAATATTCTCATTTTAAAAAGAGTACAAATACCATACACGGAGTAGTAACAAAAGAAAATCTGGTACGTTGTAACTGGAAATGTTGTGATAGTTAACTACACTAAGAACATACTTCACATTGTGCTTTTCCTTCTCTCTAATATTCCAGCAAATGCAGATAATTTGTGCTACAGGATCAGAAAATCCCAATAAGATCATGATTGAAATATCTAATCATAATTCATAAAAACTTTCAAAGCGTGACTAAGAGATGGCTCCATTGGTAAAATGCTTGCTGTGCAAGCATGTGGAGCTGAGTTCAGATCTCAAGTGCCCATCCAAAAAGCCAAAGTGCTTCTAGGGGAACTGGCATGGACGGGGCAGTTCTGGTTCTAGGGAGGGTCATTAAAGCTGGCTAGACAGCAAGCTCTAAGTTCAGTGGGAATCTGTGTCTCAAAGTGTAAGATGGAAAGTGATTAAGGAAGTCATCCAACATTGAACTTTGTCGTTCTTATATATGTACCCCTGTCCTTGTACATATATGTATACACATATGGAGAAATACACATATATACACCACACACACAATATCTGAAACAGCTGTTTCTTCTTTTGAGAAGAAACTAAAATCAGATGAATTTAGAAGCTAGGGTTAATGAAACTAGTAAGATATGAGAAGGATGGGAAGACAGGATTAGGGCGCCTTTCTGGAAATGAACTGATAGATTAGCAGTTAAAATGTAACTACAAAGAAACAGCACACAAACCTTTTCAGCCATCTGATTCAAAAGTGGGACCTATAGTGGTCAGAGGGCACAAGGGAAGAACATTGTGAGGACTTTCTTAAGACCACATGCTCGCAGGACAGATAACTCTTCAGCATCTCTGGGTTGCCTTGGGAAGACTTGCCATTCTCTGCAAGGTTTTGTTCCCTTAGCTCAGCAGCAGGCCCATGTTGGTCAAGGGAATGTAGGCTAAATGGTATACATTTCTGATGGTGTAAAAGTAAATTAGAAAACAGGGCAAGTTATTACACGAGAGAATGTGAGACAATGGGGAATAATAAAAACCAGGCTACTCTAATTTCCTTTGAACAACTAAGTATATACAGGTCATTATTTCCTATAATCTGCAGGCCTCCCAGCACAAGTCCCCATGTTGTGTTAAGGCCTCTGAGACAAAAACAGCGAAATGCTGTGTGGAAAGAAATGAACAAGGCTGCAATGCTATTTAAAGAATGGATTAAATACAGTTTACAGATGCTGGATTTCTCCTTCTATTAGAATGTTGAGATGACTTAGGAGGGAAACTCATCTTGTCTAAAAATTCTAATGTTTGCTGAATAAAATTCCACTTTCAGTCCCTGTAGTTTGTTCCTGTACATTCCTGAGGTGGCTCAACTACATTTTAACTTCTCTTTGCTAAGGACAGACCATAAAAGGAACCAGGATGTCTTTTTTTTTTTTTTTTTTTTGAGACAGGGTCTCCCTGTAGCCCCAGCTGTCCTGGAACTCACTCTGTAGACCAGACTGGCCTTGAACTAGGATTAAAGGCATGCGCCACCACACCCAGCTCACAATGTCTTCTTAAATGAGGTTCAGGTTATACTTAACATTATTATTTCTCTGGAAACTGGTCTTAGTCTTTAATGTCAAGCTTTTGCCAAAATTAGTATGGTTTTTCTGGGATACTCTCCATGCCATTGCTATGGAATGAGGTTGTCCGTTTTCTCATTAGCTCTGTACCTCACTCCTGATACAGGAGGAATTCTATGTAATAGGAAAACACACATGTTCCCATGATATACTCTGTGTAGGCTGACCAAGATGGAGCCTTTAAACATGTTTCACTGAATTAATCCTTTAGGTTCAAATTATCAGATAAGTTAATTATGTAGGTTCATTCTTGGGTATCTGATGAAGTTTGCTAAGGGTTACACTGTCTATTCTCAATCAGAGCCCCAGGAGATTGAGTTTTTTTGGGAGGTGGTCTTTTATATTACAGGGTATCCCTTTCGCCCCAGAGGGCCTGGAACTCACTAAGTAGACCAGGATAGCTATGTACTCACAGAGATACTCCTGCATCTGCCTTCCAAGTTCTGGGATTAAAGTTGTATACCACCACACTCAGCAAGATTGAGATTCTTACATATACTGAACCTTGAAAACCACTAGGATCCATGCTTGATATGTCAATAAAATTTAGTAAAAGTATTCCTCCAGATTACCCTATCATATTTGTCTATGAAGAGGTTTAGATCTAAAATTATCATGGTCAAAAGGTTTTTGATCTAAGTACTGTAATATTTTAATGTTACTTTCTTTCCATGATTTTAAATGAGTTAGTAAGACAGTCATATGTTCATGTTAATATGATCAATGATTTAGAACAACATATCTTACAGGCTCTATTTTGCCTGTGATTCTTCTGGCTTAGCCTATGTGACTCCATTTGCTGTTCCTTTGCCTAACGAACACTGCATGTCCATGAGGTCCTCCCATAAGGACTCATGGCTTCCTGGAGCTGGGCTGTGACAGAGGGGCTGAGAGATGAGAACTCTTACTCAGACTGGCAAGGAGTCACCAAAGTCTTACAAGGTCGTAGCAAATCTGGAGAAGCTATAAACATCTGGCGATGGCAAAAGTTGAAAGGAGACTCTTAAGACCCTAGAAGGATAGATTCAGGGGAGGCAGAGGGACAGGATGGAGAGTACTTCAAAGAGAGGAGAAAATATAGTCAGCAGAAGGAAAATCCTTAACATGATCAATGATTTAGAACAACGTATCTTACAGGCTCGATTTTGCCTGTGATTGGTCTGGCTTAGCCTATGTGACTCCATTTGCTGATTGCCCTTCTTTTGTTCACAAAGATATTCAAACTTGAGTTCAAAAGGAGAGGTTGATATTTCACTTTATTCCCTTTGTCTACCAGGACTGCCAAGTTGCTCCCTTGGAGTGTCTGCCGTTCCTTCTCCACCATGAAGACAGTGGTATGGAAGGAAAGAAATAGCACATGCAATTAGTACCACGTGACATGGGAGTAGTGTTAATAGCACAACGACTGCAAGAAAAGCAAATTGTGTCAGATTCACAAGTTTGCTTCAGGTTACCTCTGGTGTTACCAAAAGTCTATGCTACTTCTAATAGTTGTCATTTCCTTTAAAAAGTCATGTTTGTAATTCAGAGAATCTAAAATATTTAGAAATTATCTTCCTACTAAATCACTACTTAATTTTATAACTTTTCATGATTGGCACACATTCAAATGTCAAACTTTTGCCCTGATCCTTCTAATATTAATGTTTCTAGCAACCTTACCCAAGCATTGTCCCCTATTAGCTTTAGTAATAGGCTAAATACTAATGTTTTGTGAAATTTTCTACCTTTTCAGACGATATTGTTATTATAAAATTAGAATATTTGGCACCTAATTTAAAAAATAATTGTCAGATTTTTATTAGATTTGAAAGAAAATAAAGTGAAGGAAGGGCTAGCTAATAATTTTAAAAAACACTAAAAACTAAAACACTTTAATAGAACCGAATTCCCACTTGGCTGTCAGAAAGTGTCTCTGAGAAAATAAACATATCCCTTCCAACAGAAAAAAAGTGAGAACAGAATTTTTTTTCACTTAATTTTCTGTTTGTTTCTAAAAAAAAAAAAAAAAAAAAAAAAATCCACCCCCACATAGGTCACTTGGATTTCACTTTGTCTACATCCTGGCCTGCACGTAGGGAAGACAGGAAAAAAGGCCTGGGATCTGAAGACAGGAATGCGCCAGGGCATGGGAACTGCAGTGTCGCAGTGCTCACCAGAGCAGATTTTAGCCTTTCTTAAAACAAGCAAGCACCGTCGGACCTCTGGAACCCCAGCACACTGGTGCAGCTGTCGGCCACCTAGCAGAGGCTGGCCTCAGGGAACCGTGCGTGGGCCCTCAGCTCAACTTGACCCCAGCCTGGGTAGCCAGTCCGCACCCGGGCTGCCTGGTAGAACTGCTGTAACCTCTGCTCCATCCGGTGTTCTGTTGCAGTTCATCTCAATAATTAAACAGTTTGGAGATGGCAGGACTTCTGTGTTGTCGAGAGAAATTCAGGGTAGTTGGCTTTTGCCTAATACCGAAATCAGGAGTGTTTGGGTTTAATTATATTAGCTGGTGCCTGTTCATTAATTTTCCCAATCATGGGGAGACAGGCTTGCTGGAAAGATTGGCAATGGGTTAAAGTGGTTATTAAGGGAGGGCATTTCAAAAGGGAGGGATCCGAACTCTGACAAAATCACACGTCTGGAATTTCAATCAAACGCCCTGGGTTCCAGCGGCAGCTTCACTTCACCAAGTCAGACAGCTATGCTCTGATTGCACTCCCAGCTCGCTTAGAGAACCGGGTCAGTCCCCATGCCAGCTCCAAATGTGCTGATTCTCAATGCCAGAAAAATAAATGTTCATTCTCAACTCCAAGTAATTGGTTGATGTACCATTTCTGAAGTCTAGTAGGGTAGGTCCTCACTAGTGCTCAGTGAAGCTTTACCACCTCCCCGATTCAAGAAAGAAGGAAATAAAATGTACTTAGCGAAACCAGCAAGTTTGCCATTTTTGCTACTTTAGCAAAAATGTTAATACTTCAACTTTTTGTTAGAGATGTCTTAGAAATTTTGCTTATTTTCCCCTTTGGAGAGATTAATACGTACCTTAATGCCCCCTTTCATTATTGGCCTGGCCCTCTTCCTGGCTCTCCCATCCTGCCTCTGGCTTTATTTGTGGTCCTGGCTGGCTCTTGGTCATTCAGACATGTTTGTGGCCTGTGTGTCAGGCTAGACGGTATATTTTTCTACACTCCTCCTGCCAAAGTATATTTCGCTCACAAATCTTAACTGGTCTCCCAATATTACCTATCTGCTTCCCGAGTCTGAGAAAGTTGTAAGAACTGCCTCTAGACACAGTGATAATCTCTAAATCCTTCACAGATACACTGATATTTAAATATGCATTTTCAACTGATACATAGTAATTACACATCTTTATTGGATAAAATATGACATCTCAGTATGCAGTCTTTGCTGACCCTGCTAGCCTTTTTTAAACTTTGAGCACACATTTCATGAAGGAATCCTCTTCCTGAATCACTGCCAAGGTGGTGACTTGCTTGTACTGAGGTTCTGGAAATGTCACAATGGCTATGCAACCCAATTTCAGCTAAAAGGTTAGATTTATCTCTGAACTGCCTGAACATCTGAGTAGATAAGACTATTTGGAATTTTGCTATATTTGTCATAGGTCAGCTCTAAATGGTTCATGATACCTATACAACAGATGGTAAGAAAATGCATTTTGGGTCAGGCATGGTGGAGGATGCCTTTAATCCCAGTACTCAGAAGGCAGAGGCAGGAGGATCTTTGTGAGTCTACGTAGTGAGTTCCAGGAAAGCTTGGGGCTACAGGGAGACCCTGTCTCAAAAAGACCAAAAAAAAAAAAAGAAAAAATAAATGCATTTTTGAGTCAGAATAAATTAATCTTTACAATCAGTCTTTTGCCAGCTGTAAAATTTTGAGTAGGATTAGATATATATATAGATAGCATATATATATATATATATAATGTTTATATTCCTTTGTAAGTATTTTATTTACTTTTGACTTTTAATTATGTGTATTTGTATGTGTCTGTGTGGGAGTGTACATGCACATGAGTTCAAGTGCCAGTGGAAACCAGAAGAAGATGTCACATCTCCTGGAGCTGGAGTTACAGGTGGTTGTGAGCCATCTCACATGGGTGCTGGGAACCAAACGTTGGTCCTCTGCAGGAGCAGTATACTCCTTAATCACTAAGCCATATGTCCAGCCCTCTTTGTAAACTCTTTAAGAATTTATACTAGAGCCGGTCGTGGTGGCACACGCCTTTAATCCTAGCACTTGGGAGGCAGAGGCAGGCGGATCTTTGTGAGTTCAAGGCCAGCCTGGTCTACAGAGTGAATTCCAGGACAGCTGCGGCTACAGGGAGACTGTGTCTCGAAAAGACAAAAAAAAAAAAAAATTTATACTGGAGCCTTCTGCATCCTTAGTACATCATTGTAACATCTTAGTCAAAGACATTCAGCAAATACTTCTTAAATTGGTAGGCGGAAATGGAGCGAGACAGTAGGAGGTGTGGATGGATATATGGGTATTTAGAGCTAGGGTTCTTCCTGAATTGCCATTTGAAGGTCAGGAATGGTGTTCCTTCATTTATTTGGGTTGTGTTCCATTCCATGCCTCAGCATGCTCCGGGTCTTATTTCCCTCCTATGTCCTATCATAATCCCTCCCCTCTTTAGTCCTTCTAAGTGTCTGTTTATCTAATTTGATCAGTAACCAAAATAGGCTTTATGTGCTACAACTTTTAGATAGCTTGTATGTTTTATCAGAGTGTTTTTTTTTTTTTTTCCCCTCGTTGCTTCATTCCAAGGAAATGACTAATATGGGAATTTTAGCAAGGCTATTAGGAAAAGTATTTTCTGTAGGAGGCTTGTGAACTTTCTTTAAATAATATCCCATAGACATCTGTCTTCTCTACCTGGGGCTAAAGCTTACCATGAACAGTACTTTGTTCCAATAACTGAACAGCTAACTAAACTCATTTTGAGTGTAAAGAGAGTAAATATTGAAAGACTAGGGATGCCACCAGGAAGCCCCCAAGCACACTTTGTGTTAGCCTTTAGGGACAGATTTAATACATGCAGTTCAGCCTTCCTCCCTTCCCTAAGGGGATTCGAGGTCAGAGTGTTAGCATGAAATATTCAAGGCTCTCATTTTCCAGGTGTTCACAAGCCAAATCTTGCAATGCTTCTGGCGACTTAACATAGTTGCAAAATAATGGAGAAATTTTCAAATGAATGATTCTGTGGCTGTTTCGGGAATATCCTTTATCCCTCATTATTATTTCAAACTTGACATTTCACTACTGGTAGAAGGAAGGCCAAACTGAAACTCCAGTTCAGGTCAGTTAGGCTGCTGACTTTTCTAAAGTCTTTTTAAAGGTAACAGTACAATTCGTGAAACAAAACTTGAATAAAAACTGAATCTTAAAATATTCACACTGCTAAAGCATTTCTTGATCAGGTTAGGAATGTGCATTGCTAGTTTTCCAAATGCTTGGGTAATGGCTGAGTTTCCCAAAGCAGATGTAGAGCAGGGTAGAAAGCTTCCTCAAAGAACACTTCATGATATGCAGGTAAGAGAGGTTTCCACTAAGGTCAATATCTTATAGTAAATAACCTCTGTTCAATGTGGATGCTCTGAGAGAAGTTTGTGAGAAGAGAGAGAGAGAGAGAGAGAGAGAGAGAGAGAGAGAGAGAGAGAGAGATTGGTAACAGATAGAAAAACAAGTCAGAGAGGACAAATGAAATCCAGGATTTTAATACCATAGGTACAGTGAATGAAAGGAAAGCTATGACTGGTAAAAGATGGAAGAGTGTAAGAAATGAGGAACCAAGAGAAGACAGACGCTTATCTCTACATTCTATGCAGAGTCTATGTAGAGTTGGCCATATATCCTGGGACCAATAATAGGCCAGTGTAGATAATTTCGTTCCTCATTTCTTTAAAGAAGAAGCTGCAACTCACAGAAGTAAAGCTATGCACCTCAGGTCAGTGTGACTGCAGTGCACAATGCCTCGTCCCATCTAAATGTATTTGGGATCTTTTCTTTTCATCAGTATCCTCTGCCTTTCAACAAAGATTTGTTTCTAATATGTCCCTTGGTTTCCTAGGAAAAAATGAAGACTCAAGTGGGAATAATGCAGTATGGTGATGAGGCAGCTACCATATGACTGAGGGATGCCCTAGGCCCCTTGCAAGATTTGTCACAACTAGGCATGCTCTTTTAGCTACTTCTCTGGGTTTTCTTCCTCTCTATGAAATAGGAGGCTGAAGATTCAGTGTTGTCTTAAGGTAGCTTTTGGAGTCAACATTCCATGGTTCATTTGAGGTAAATCACAGTGAACATAACTAGGAGGAGCTGGTTCTAGAACTAGTGTATAAATATACTTACTCGTGAACATGTAAGTGCTTTTAACATCATTAGAGGAATGCTTACAGTTGCATGACATAGATGAACAAATTATGTGAGCAAATATAAAATTTAGAGAACAGATATTTCAAAACATTTTGGAAAATATTTGAAACAAAAAAGAAGGGAAGTTGCTGGGAGAAAGGTTGAATCAAAGTTCCTTCCCCTTTGGGGAAACAGCTGCGCACTGTTGTCCATTATTTGTAATGGATTGTGCTCAGATTTCAGAATTATGGAATCACATACAATGTTTTCACTTCACTGTATTAGTTCCAATAAGTATATTATACTTATGACTAGGAAATTTCATATTCTGCTTTCTATCTTATAGTAAGTAAATATTAACAATCTATTGTCTTATTCAATTCAGAGACTGCTACAATAAGGTAACATGAGTCTTTACCAACCCTACTTATTCATCAGACCTAAATCTATACTACCTTCTCAAAATTTCTAAGCTACTTTCTTATTTATTTATTTATTTATTTATTTATTTATTTATTTATTTATTTATTTGTATGGTTGTACTGTCTGCATGTAGGTTGGTGAACCCGTGTGGTGCAATGCTGTGGAGGTCAGAAGATGGCATAGGATTCCCCTGGAACTGGAGTTAAAGACAGTTCTTAGCTGCCATGTGGGTGCTGGGAATCAAACCCGGGTTCTCTGCAAGAGCAGTTGGTGCTCTTAACTGCTGAGCCATCTCTCCAGCCCCAACTACTTTCTTCTTTAACCAGACCTCAACTCATGCCTTATGCAGCAAAATTAGTCTGAATGATAGCTATATTGTGTGATACAGAATTTTCTGAACACAATTGCTCACATTCCATGGATTTCATTTCCATAAGTCAGAGGTATGTGAGGGATGGGAATTATGCCACCATGTTGGTTCAAGTTAAATAGTAAAAGTGAAAACCCAGAACACAGGTAGTCCTAGGGACATTGGGTTTTCCCAGGAACAATGGTTAAGGAGTTCAGGTTTATTTTGATAATAATAAATATTATTAAATGCTCACATTTAGTGATTAGAAATATAACATGGTCATATTACTCAAAGGAAAAGGAACATTTAAAACTTAATACTCTAACCCCCCCCAAATCCTTCAATACTCTCTATCTTTTCTTCTTTTGTATGTTTGAAGAGAATACTTAGATTTGAGCATTGATTTCTAAGTGTGATCCATGGCCACTCACATCAGTACCACTTGGAATTTGATGGTTTCTTCTTAGACTTACTGGATCAGAACTGAGGGAGAGGCCCAGCAGTAGTTCAGTCTAAACACTCCAGGAGACCTTGAATTACACTAAAGCTGGAGTGTAAAGCACTCTCTGAAACTAAATATACCATAACTCATAAATACTCACTGTAGATCAAATTTAAGTTTCTGTGCACAACCAGAGGAAAAAACACAATGCCATTATTCTTGCTTTGAACTTCCATAGTATTTAAGAGAGAGCTAGGGAAGAAAAAAGGATTATGGAAAGCCATGTAATCATTAAACATGAAGTCTAGCATATCTGGCCTAGAAATGGCAATAATTTCAATTTAGGTTATAAGAATTTCTGTTTTGGGGCTGGAGAGATGGCCTAGCAGTTAAGAGCACCGACTGCTCTTGCAGAGGACCTGGGTTCAATGCCCAGCACCCACATGGCGGCTGAGAACCGTCTTTAACTCCAGTTCCAGGGGAAACTGACACCCTCTTCTGACCCCCGCGACATTGCATGACACGGGTACACAGACTACATGAAGACAGTATTCATACACATAAAAATAAATAAATAAAATTAAAAAAAAATTTCTGTTCTATCCAAGACATCACCCAACCTCAAGGGCAGGGTCTTGGTAGGATGTATTCATCATACATATCCCAGATGAGGAATCAAGATAGGAGAGAGGAAAGGAGGATGGGAGGGAGGGATGGAGAGATACAAAGAAAGAGAAAAAGAGATACAGGTAGACAGAGAGATAAGGGTGAGGGATGGAGAGAGAGGGAGGGTAAGGGAGGGGCATAGAAAGGGAGAGAGAATATTTAGTCTCAGGATATTTCTTAGAAGGAAACCTTTTCAGTTTCTCAGCTCCTTTAACAAAATTGAGAAGCAAGACATGGCAGAAGAAAGAGGTCACAGAAAAGGAAACATTTTGCTGCTACCTGCAAAGTAAATCAAGTCCAAAAACAAAACTGAAACATAAACCTCGTGGTAAATACTGAACCAGGTGCATCTCTGTGAGGTGAGGGTATCATAGTTGGAAATCTTTGTTTTGTGTGTTTATCAAGAACAAGTGGAAGCTGGAAAGTGACAAGGGGTCTTTTTGTGTGTGGGTCAGATGAAGAGAATAGGGATAGATTGTAGGTAAAATCAAAGTAGAGAAGGAGAATTCCCAGGGGGTGGGGGAGGGGGTGGGCACTTAAGCAGTGAGGAGTGTTCAACTACAGGGGAAGCAAGGGAGTAGAGGAGAGGCCTAATCCAAAACACCAGTTATGAAAAGTTATGTGGAAGCCACACCCGCTGAAAAATATAGTTGGAGAGGTTGTAGAATATATCTGAAATGAAAGAAGATAGAGGAATAAATGGCAGTTAGTGTATTAAACGGGTGGGGGTGGGTCAATGGAAGACGAAAACTGAGGATGTGTGACAAGGCTTTATGAAAACTCACTTGTTAGTAAGCTAATTTCAAAATACAAATTTATTGTTTTAAAGTTGGAATGGCCTAATGACGATACTCCACTAACTGAGCAGTCGGTAGTTGGTCCTTTGATTGCATATGATGCAGTTATTAAAAAAAAAAAGTTGGAATGGAATTACTTTGCATGAATAGATAATATCACTCCCAGCCTACATAGATTATAAAATGAAACCTTAAATACAAAGCATGGGATATCTCTGTATTAGTTAGTGTTAAAGGAGGCTCCAGTGGTCTCCAAGCAACACAGGTTATTCCCATGGCCCCCAGTTATCCACCTCAATTGCATGGAAAGACCCTGTTGCTCAGGATACCATACACACTTAGGCTACAGGACATGGACCAATCATTCTCTAACTGAGCAGGAAACTCCCCTTGCTGGATAGTTTATAGTGCCAGAAAGTGCTTTGCAGGTTACTGGGGGAGGCTGGGGAAATAGCAATGCTTCTACTCAGTGCTGGACACTGCATGTTGCAAAACTGACCTGCCAGGCAAGATGTGGCCACTGGTGCAATTGTGGCAGGAATGTTATGGGGTAACTGACCACTTTCTGATTTTAGGCCTGCTCTGTAGGGAGGAATTTCATGCAGGGTGCTGTAATTCTGGTCAAAACTAAATGGCAGGGCAATTCATAAGCTCTAGACTGCTATTGTAATTTTGTTAAACCATCATGGTATCAATTTGTTTTCTAAATATTTATGTTTATACTCATAGACCTGAGCTGCTCTCAACCTTGTTCAGAGAAACTTCTTCTCACAATGGGCAGAAGGCCATGGAGAAATATATGACTTGTCTAAATGTTGAGAATAAGAGACCAAATACCCGTCCCTATATGGGATATCTACATTAAATCCCCCCACCAGGAAGGCTTGGGCACTGTAGTGAGAGTGGAGGTGGAGAGAATCTAAGAGGGGAGGATGGGAAGGAGTTCAGGAACAGTTTAACCCACATGCTGTGCTTATTGTACTTATGACATCACAGCAGCTGTGATTACCTTCACAATACCTACACAGATGAACCTCACCAAAATTCCTGCACAGATGTAGATAATCTCCTGGTCTCTTGCCTTATTGAGGAGCCATTGGCAGTACTAGTTGCTGGAAGAGGGAGAACCAATCTGCTTTTAAGGTATGGCTTCTGGTAAGTTTTCCATGTTGCAATGGATGATCCTAATTATGTTCATATATGCAACCCAAGGGGACTAAGTATGTTATCAAAAACCAAAACCGTGGGCTGGAGAGATAGCCTAGCGGTTAAGAGCACCGACGCTCTTGCAGAGGACCCGGGTTCGATCCCCAGCACCCACATGGCGGCTGAGAACCGTCTGTCACTCCAATTCCAGGAGAACTCCAGTTCCAGGGGAATCCGAGACCCTCTTCTGACCTCCGCGGCATTGCACGACACGGGTGCACAGACCTGCATGCAGACAGTACATTCATACACATACAAAAATAAAATAAAAAAAAAAAACCAAAACCGTGAGGCTGGAGAGTTGGCTAAACAGTTAAGAGGACTGGCTGCTCTTGGAGAGGAGCAGAGTCCAATTCTTAGCACTCACATGGAGGCTAACAACTATCCATAACTCCAGTTCCAGGGGATCCATCACCTTTTTCTGATCTCCATGGGCATTACCATATACAGGTGCACTTACATATATGCAGGCAATACACTCATACACACAAAATAAAATAAGAAATAAAATATTTTATTTATTTATTTTTTTATTAATTTTATTTCCGTATGTGTATGAATGTACTGTCTGCATGCAAGTTTGTGCACCCGTGTCGTGCAATGCCGCGGAGGTCAGAAGAGGGTGTCGGATTCCCCTGGAACTGGAGTTCTCCTGGAATTGGAGTTTCAGACGGTTCTCAGCCGCCATGTGGGTGCTGGGGATCGAACCCGGGTCCTCTGTAAGAGTGGTCGGCGCTCTTAACTGCTAGGCCATCTCTCCAGCCCAAAATATTTTTTTGAAACACAAAAGTCTACCTCTAGAGGAAGAGATACTGGAAAACAGTGGAAACTGAGGAGTGTGTTTTTCTCCAGGCACTAGCTTGCTGAGAAGTTATCCAATCTCCAGTGGCCAACCCTAAACATAGGTACACACAAACACCATTAAATTGACTCAATGCGGGCCGGGCGTGGTGGCACGCGCCTTTAATCCTAGCACTTGGGAGGCAGAGGCAGGCGGATCTTTGTGAGTTCAAGGGCAGCCTGGTCTACAGAGTGAGTTCCAGGACAGCTGGGGCTACAGGGACACCCTATCTCAAAAAGACCAAAAAATACATAAATACATCAATGAATAAATAAATAAATAAATAAATAAATAAATAAATAAATTGACTCAATGCATTATATGCACGCATATGTAAAATGCATGCAAGTATATGTGACAATAATGCTCATGAAAGAGTACAAGAAATTAAGAAGGAGTGTGTTGGGGGGATGTGGAGGATTTGGAGGTGGACTGGGAGGTATGAGAGTGGGGTAAATACAGTACTCATTCATGAAATTCTCAAAAATAAAAAAGAATATGTATGTAAGCAAAAAAATAAAACACAACAAAAGACACAAATTGGGAGGTAATATGTTGGGGGATGAGGAGAGTTAGAGATCATATTTTATTGTATTCATGTAAAATTCTCAAAAATAAAATAAAACTTAAAATATGAAGAAGCACTTTTACATGTATATTTGTTTGTATGTTTTTCATAAACGTACAACATAAAACTCATACAACAAAATTTCAAGGGTAGCAGAAAACACAGAATTTCTAATTTTTTTCATACAAAACTGCATCACTCTCCTTGCTCATTGTTTGTGGAAGTCATTCATAAGACTAAAGTGAAAACACATCGTGGTCATTTAGGGAAAGGAAATCTAGATCTACCTGTTCATTAGGACCTGAGCTCCTTAGATCCAGGTTGACTTGAGGAATACATGGACTGATGGTAGATGCATACTTTAACCTAATGTACCCCTATCAATTCTTCGTTCTTTTCCTCTCTCAACAAAACCCACCCTGAGGCTTTCTCCAGCTTCTGTCCTGACCCAGGAACCATCTAGGGACAGTGTGGTCACCATGGTGTAAGGAAAGGAATGTGCAAAGAACAATTTAAACTTACTTGGCTGCACATAACATCCCATCCCCATGACTCATGAACCCACAGTTCTAAAAAGAAAATATAATAAAAACAGCAAAATTAACAATGTGTGGTTGCTTTCCGAAGGTGGACGGTTAAAAGAAATGGTTCTGGGAAACTCATATAGGTTTAAAGTATAGCTTTTAAAAATATATTTTATTTATTCTTGAAAATTTCATGTATGAATACAGTATATTTTAATCATATCCACTTCTCACTGCCCCATTTGAACTCATCTCAGACCCCACCCTGTCACATTTCTCTGTTTATTAATTATTATTATTATTATTATATTATTTTGGTCTTTTTGAGACAGAGTGTCCCTGTAGCCCCAGATGGCCTGGATCTCACTCTGTAGACCAGGCTGACCTTGAACTCACAGAGCTCTGCCTGCCTCTGCCTCCTGAGTGCTGGGCTTAAAGGTGTATGTGAGCCACACACGCACTCAGCAAAATAAAAATAACACTAACAATAAAACGGCATCAACGAATATAAATAAAGACCCGACACATATCATTTTTTTTTTTTTTTTTTTTTTTTAATGCACTGGGCTAGTTAGTCCTGGCAGTATGTGTGTGGGTGTAAAGCCATCCACTAGATTATGGGTTAGCTACTTGGGGGCCACATTCTTGCTGAAAATGAACTATCCTCCAGATGACATCAATTGCCAGCAGCTTCCCAGCTTGGAGTTTTACTTTGTGAGACCCAATAGAATCCAGGCTTGAATTTTAAAAAATTTATTTATTTTTGTTTTATGTGAAATCATGTTTTGCCTGCATGCATATAAGTGTACTTCTGTCATGCAAATGGCTGTGGAAGAAGAAAGCAATGGATCCCCCTGGAACTGGAGTTACAGATGGTTTTAGCCACCATGTGTGTGCTGGGAACTGAATCGAGCTCCTGGAAAGTCGGCCAGTGCTTTAACCATCTGATCCATCTTTCTAACCAGTCTACACTAAAATTTTAAGCAACTCAGTGAGCAAGAATTCAGAGGATGCCAGAAATCAGAGGCACAAATTATTCAATCATTTGGAGAAGCATTGGATAGGGTTTTAGATTATTTGTTTCTATAGGTCATTAGGATAGGGTATGTGTGTGTGTGTGTGTGTGTGTGTGTGTGTGTGTGTGTGTGTGTGTATTTCTGTCCAGTATGAGCACACAGTACATATGTGGATGTGCATCTGTCACAGCAGATAGGTGGAGGTCAGAGGACAACCTCCAGGAGTTTCTCTTCCAAATTTGACTTGGTGATCAAATTCAGGGTAAAGTCAATTAGTATGACGTCTGAGTCATCTCACTGAGCCTATAAGCCTAGAAAGAACTAGGAAAAATTTGTGCAACTCAGACTGAACAGACCAAGACCATCAGTTTTAGCCTGTGGAAAGAACTGAAGGAGAGTAAGTACAATAATGCCATATTTAAAATATGAAACACAAACACACAAGAATGACAGAAGAACTTTCCAATGCTTTGGACCAGTGTTATTCCAAGGTCCAAGTGTTACAGAAATGGTCCTCCACATAGTGCTGAGGATGTTTAGAAGGTGGAGCCTGGTGACCTGTATAGGTCATTAGGGGTGTGGCCTTGAAGGTTAGCATTCTGCCCTCTTTTTTTTTTTTTTTTCTATTTATGGTTCCTGGCCATGAGGTAAGCAGTTCACCCTATGACCTCATCTTTTCATATGCCTGGTATGCCCCCAAATGCCAAAACAACAGGTCCACCAAATCTTGGACTAGGATGTTCAAACTATGACCTTTTTCTCTTTATAGTTTCAGAATCTTCGTTATGTTATAATAGTAACAGACAGATGAGCCTTTGTTTGGTAGTTTGAAAGAGAAATGTACCTCATAGGCTCAAGCATTTGAACAATTTGTCCATAGTTAGTGGTGCTATGGGGGTGAGGGGTGTGAAATCTTTAGGAGCTATGGCCTTGCTGGGGGAAGTGTCACTGGAGGCAGGCTTAGAGAATTCAGAGCCTCAACCTACTTTCACTTCCTTCTCTCTGTTGGTGTTTGGGGTTGAAAATGTTTTCTGACAGCTTCCTGCTCCTGTTACCATGCCTGCCACTTGCTGCCATCCGTCCACACCATGATGGACTCTTACCCATCTGTAACCATAGCTAAAACAAACTTCCTTTCTTAAGTTGCTTCCTGTCTTGCTATTTTATCATAGGAACAGAAAAGTAACTAATGTACTTTGTAGACACAACTTCTTCAAATAATGAATTATTTTAGATTACTGTTCCAGTTTCCTTTCAATTGCTGAGACAAAACACTCTGATCAGTTCCAATTTGGTGAGGAAAAGAGTTTATCTGGGTCAAAGTTCATCACTGAGGGAGCCCACCATAGGAACTCAGGGCAGGAACCTGGAGGCAGGAGCTGAAGCACAGGCCATGGAGGAATGCTGCTTACTGGCTTGCTCCCCTGGCCCATGCCCAGCCTGGTTTCTTATACTGTGTGAAACAACCTGCCAGGGTGGCACCACCCACAGTTGACTGGGCCCTCCCACATTGTTCAACAATCAAGACAATACTCTACAGACATGGCCACAGGCAGTCCAATGGAGCCAATATCCCAACTGAGGCTCCCTTAACCCAGGTGTGTCAAGTTGACACCAAAGCTATCCAGCACAATTGACCCCTTGTCAACTTGACACACAAAACACAACACTATTAAACCATCTTTAGGGAATGGAATGTGGTGGTTTGAGTGATAATGTCCCCCAAGGGCTTCAAGTATTCAAACATTTTATCCCTAGTTGGTGGTGCTGTTTGGGGAGGTCTTGGAAGATGTGGTCATGCTGGAGGAAGCACATCACTGGGGGTGGCTTAGAGAGTTCAACAGGCCTTGCCAATCTCCAGTTGCTCTCTCTCCGATTCCTGTGCTCATTGGAAGATGTGAATCTTGGCTTTCTGCTCCAGTTCCTGCCACCAAGCCTCCCACCACAATGGACTCTAATTCCCTGGAACTGTCAATCATAAGCTCAAATAAACTCTTCCTTTTATAAGTTCCCTTGGTCATGGTGGTTTTATCGCAGCAACAGAAAAGTGGCTAATATAATTACCAAGTGTAACTTGTCTTAGTTTATGACTATAATAAAGAACTCACTCAACTCCGACCCTATGCCATTCTACAAATACACGTGTTCACTTTAATTTAATAAATATTATTATACTATGGTAAATATGTGGTCAAAATTCCTTGGATTCATCAAATTTATTTTTTGTATAAAATGTAGAAGAGAGAAGATGCTAAATAAATATAGCCTTTTTATTAATTTCAGAGAAAAACCAAAGCTTTATATAGTTTATTAATATCTGGTCTATATAGAAGGAAGGATTACTTTAACTGTGTTAAATTATGTTAAAGCCACAGATCCATTATGTTTATTGAGGGGAAATGAGAGTTAGTCCAACAGGTGTCCCAGAGAGGAAAAAATAATCTTGAAAAAAACCCAACCAAACAAAACTTCTAACAATGCCTCACCCCTCAGAAAATGAAATGAATCCTTAGTTAACATTATTACAGATACTGATGACAGAATGAGAATTAAGACAGGAAGGGGCACTTTTAAGAACTTTATTGCCTTCTACAGGCTACAATAAAATGTATTATATATATTTTAGCCCTTTGAGAATTATGACTTTGGAAAACAAGAAGGAATTCATAAGTACTGAATCAGCATTTGTTGGAGGAGTGCAGATAAGTACTGGCTTCCACAATGACAATGCATTGAGAATCAATTTTACTACATCCTCTGGAGTAAGGATAAATATATAATTTTCCTTAAACTCATACCAAGGCAATATTTTGAGAGTCATTTAGTTATACTACATTTTGACATTCTTGGACTAGATTGTGAGAACACATTTCATTTCACTTTTCAATTCTGCCCTCCTAGTAGTGATTTCCTGGAACACACTGAAGATGGTTCATTCATAATCCTTCTGTGACTGATGTGCAATGTCAGTCATGTTGTAGCAAAACAAAGTTGCACTATGTATAGTTGTATTTAAGAATCAGAAGAATAGCTTTACAAAGGGCAAGGATAATAGTAAAGAGTTATGGATTTCTGTGGTCCATTTAGAAAGTATGACTAGTCAGAGTAAGATAGGAAGAAATGAAGTTTCCAAGAAGAAGGTAATGCTTATTATGCTCCAAGATAATGCAACAAAAGATGCACATATTGTTGTGGAAAAAAACTGCAGTATTTTGGGATAAAAACTATGCCCAATCTTTACATACAGGCATCAGTAAATGCAGGCTCAAGTAAGAGCAGGCTTGTGGATCTTTGATGCAGGACGAATTCAGGAAAGAGCCTTACAAGTGAGATTTCCCAAAGGATTACAAAAGGCCACAGTGCTGGGCCAGCATGCATTCCTTCTCACGGCCCCCTTTACCTTTTCCCTGCTTCCTTTCTCATGTCTCTTGTTTATGCTGAACATTTAGGGCTTCTTCCTTTTAACAAATTCTTCAGCCTTTGACTTTCCTGTCACCACAGAGTTTTATGCTTTTGTTATAAGGCAGTGAGCTTGCTCCACACACAGTCCAAATTGAGCAAAAATCCCTTCAAAAGCCCCCCAAATGATGGCATTGTCCTTTTTAATGTACGCTCAGAGAATGAAACAATCTGTTTCTTTCCTTGTGTTAGAACAGCTGGAATGAAATGAATAGAGGGGGTTGAGCAGTTCTGCAAAATCTTTGATAATAGAGAAGTACAAATGTTCCCCGTCAGCAGTAGGATGATAATTTCTCTGGTATGAATGATGTAACCAAGTGGTTGTATATTACTGCCCCATTCTTTCTTGTCCCAAGGCACCCTTGGAAACGCGATGCTACATCTCAATGGGATTTTCCAGTACAAAGATTCTTTTCAAATAACATAATTGTGGATACACACCACTCCTACAGAGGTAAGTATACTGAGGATGTGCCAAAACATTAGAACAGAAATTCAGTTCCCATGGCACACAAGCAGGAATCCAACCCCTTGTAGCAATAAATAAGATTTTCCTAGACTCGACGATTATAAAGTATGTACTCTCTATGAGCTTTGAATTGCTTGTTTGTTTTGAAGTAAAACAACACAATAGATTAAAAACAGCAAATATACTGAAATTCAGGGAAGTTTTTTCATCTGATAAAACTGGTATATTTCTACTGCTCTTAAATATATAAAGCCAAGCCATTAATTATGTGAAGAGTTAATTCCTCACTTAGTACAAGTTGAACTTTAACTTCTTTGACTTTCTCACATTATGTGAAAAAATGAATAATGCAAAACTTAAAAACAACAACCAAAATACATGCCAGATGAATAGGCTATCATAAAAGACAGAGGAAAAATTGACATTAATTTAAAAAATTGCTTCCATGTCAAGTATCTGGAAAACATATGAAAATGTAATGTCCAGAATTCATAATAGATATTATTAGGAATATTCAAAGTAAGAATTAGAATCAATTTATAAAACATATATAGGACAAAGATACCAGCTCAAAATATGAAAGAAAACATTAAACACCTTCACCCCAGTATACTGTACACTGTATAAAGTAGTAATGTAAATGCATTAAAGATCACTGCTGCTAGCATTCTCCAGCATCTTTCATGAGGGAAATCAAAGACTCCCTCACATCATTCTTGAATTTCTCAAGCTATGATAGTGAAGCTGTGGCAGGTACAGTTTATTCTTGAAGCCTATCAGGGAATACTTGAAACAGTAACTAAAACAAAACAAAACAAAACAAAACATCTCATTCCTCAGCAGAGAAGCTTCCTTATGGAGTAGACTGTGATTAACACAGAGACCCACCACTGGCCAATGTACAAAGAATAAGAGACTACAGAGTACTTATCCCTGAATAGGACATATATATCAAACCTCACCCATCAAATGCACAGAGATCATTGTGGAATAAGGGGCAGAAAGATTGTTAAAGTCGGAGGAGGTCGATGACCACACAGAAACAGAGTTTCACAGACAGCTTGGCAGTTGCTCATTTGAATGCACAGGAATGGTGAGAACATCCACAAGACCCATGTGAGCTCAAGCTGGACAGACAGAATCCCAGCATGGAAGTGGGGAGGTGGGTAGGAAACCCTAGCCCTAGCTGAGAAACTATTAGCAACTAATAGCTACTGGGGTCTGGAGAGTCAGTTTCTTTTAGGGGTGTGAAACTGGATAGGTTGATCAGTCTTTGACAGATGGACCCATACTGAAGGGCATTTAGGGACAAAGGTTGACTTGATGGGCCTTTTTATAAACACACACACACGAGAGAGAGAGAGAGAGAGAGAGAGAGAGAGAGAGAGAGAGAGAGAGATCAGACAGGTGTATGAAGGAGGTATAGATAGAGGAAGGGGTATAAATACAATAAATCTATATTGTATGAAATTTGAAAAAAATTATTAAATAAATGAAAAAAAAAAGAAAAAAAACTTCTTCTGTTTGGTGGGAAATATGGAATGATCTGGCAGGTCAGTGTTAGAATTATATATTTGATTAGAATCTAGCTCTGGTCCAGAATCAATTTTCCACTTTTATTATCATTCTAAATTTCCTAGTAAAATCAACTGTCCCATACTCTTCTTCCTTTAAGGCCCAGATCCTCCAGGTTTGAGGAAAACTTGTGGTGTGAATCTAGTCAATCAAATCACTGTACCCATGGCTCCAGTGATTGACTGACTATGTAGGACATTCAGCTAAGAAGAGACATAGAGAGCTCACAGAAAAGGCATCTTTGCTGGGCGTGGTGGTGCATGCCTTTAATCCTAGCACTTGGGAGGCAGAGGCAGGTGGATCTCTGTGAGTTCAAGGCCAGCCTGGTCTACAGAGTGAGTTCCAGGACAGCCGGAGCTACAGGAAGACCCTGTCTCAAAAAATCAAAACAAAAAAACAAAACAAAACAAAACAAAAGAAATGAAGAAAAGGCATCTTTGATGAAGATCCTTGGGATGTCACCACAAAGCAGGACATTCAATGAACCCTTCCAGGCCTCAGGGTTTCCCCCTTGCAGGTCCTCTTCCATCACTAGCACCCCAATCAATCAAATAAGCAAACAACCATATATGTGAAAAACATATGTGAAAACAAATGCAATCTATGGTAAAGCACCTCTAAACAGTGCGGCATAAAGAGTACAAGCTCATCTAACTCTGCTGAAACCAGGCATATTAAGTGTAAGTCAGCACACTTGTTCTTTGATTTCCCTCTCCCCAATTCAGTTTTACTTGTACATATCTCATACTTGATTGAGGTGGTGATTAGTCTCATGCAACCAAAATATTCTGATTTTTAAGTGGTTAACAGATGAGAGCTATAGTGTCAAGCCCAGGAAAAATCAACATTCACCAATAACTCATGCTATTGACCCTAACTAGATTTTCTCTTTGTGTCTGTGACTGAATTTTATATTTCAAAATTAACTTATTAATGTTTTTTAAGTAATCTGTGATTCTCTGGCTTTTATTGGAATCTGTAGTAACCTACCATTTCCTTTTCTAACATTATTAATATGGATCTTCTCTTTCTTTTGTATGGTTATATTGGGTAAGGGTTTGACAACCATTTCTTCTAAAGAAACAACTCTGATTGGTGGTATGTAGTGTCTTTTAGTCACCATTTCATTGCTATTTGCCTTCATCCTGATTAGTTCATGCTGTCTACTGCTTTTCAGTGTTGATTGTTCTTCCTTTTCTATTCCCTGGAGGTGCATCATTAGGTTATTTGCTACATTCTGATTTTTTTTTTTAGTATAAGCACTCATAGCTAAGAATTTTCCTCTCAGAACTGCCTTTGCTGTATCACAAAGAATCTGGTAAGTTATACTTTCATTTTCATTTGAATCCAGAAACTGTGGTAGAACTCTGAGGTTTCTTTGATGCTTTTAGTTTGGATTATGTATGTATAGATGAGAGTGATATATTAAAATAATATTGTATTGTATATGGATTGATGTGACTTTAAGTTTCCTAGTGCTTGTTTTATAAATAGGAACCCCCAATATTTGGTGCATATGTACTTATGATTGTTATAGTTCCTCAATGATTTATTTCTCTTATTAAGATGTAGTGGCCTTTATCTCCTCTCAGTAACAATAATTAGGTTGGGCTCAGTTTTTTTTTTTTCCTTATTGATAGTTGAATTTAGTATTTCCTCAACCTTGCCCTCCACCCCTGATAGACTTTCTTCCATTTAGTTGAGTATGGTGCTGCTTTCAAAGGTGTTTTTCTTTCTTTAGTTTTCTATTTTTAATGTTTCTTTTTTCAAAGTCTCAATATAATTGCTTTACTTTTTACTTTTCTTTTTTGTAGTTGGCACTTTTTTAATATAATGCTTTTATTGATGTTTAGTGTATTTTGGACATCATTTTTCAGTTCAATTTAGGCATATTCCCCTTTCCCTTTCCCTACCCCACCCCAGATCATGCATTCTGCCATAACTGTCTTGCATCTTTCTCTCAGTCTTTTTTTTTTTTTTTTTGGTATTTTTGAGACAGGGTCTCCCCTTAGTCCCAGCTGGCCTGGAGATTGCTCTGTAGACCAGGCTGGCCTTGAACTCACAAAGATCCACTTGCCCCTGCCTCCTGAGTGCTAGGATTAAAAGGCATGCGCCACCAAGCCCTGTCTTCTCTCAGTCTTTTTTTTTATGCTTAGGAATTCACATTTTCGTCCTTTAATTTTCTATTACTTTAGAATATGAATACATACTTTCCACCCATATACAGTAATTACAGAATTGGAAAATATGTGGTGGGTTGATTCTAGGGCCAGTTAAGAGATTTACATTATAACAACATAGTTGCTTTCAGATAAACAGAAATAAAATAATAATGTTGTTCAGCTTGCCTTTCAACTGGGGATTTGGTGCTAGCATCCACAAATCAGGGAGACTATTTGCTGCTTGTTTTTCTGGGACTGTGTTACTTCACTTAGCAAAGTTCATGATGTCATCTTTCTTTACCGCTGTATAGTACTCCACTGTGTAGATATACCACATTTTTGTCATTCACTCATCTGTTGAAGGGCATTTGGGTTGTTTCCAGCTCTTTGCTATTGTGAAGAGAGCTGTAATAAACATGGATGTGCATGTATCTTTGTGGTAGGATGAATCTTTTAGGTATATACCCTGGAGTGATATGATTGGGTCAGGTGGTAGGCTCATTTTGAGTCTTTTAAGGGTTCTCCATACTGCTTTCCATAATGGTTGTACAAGTTTACATTCCCACCAGCAGTGGATGAGTATTCCCCTTTCCCCACAATCTCTCCAGTATCTGGTATCTATTGTTTTCTTGATCTTAGCCAGTCATATTGGAGTGAGATGATATCATAGAGTGGATTTAATTTGCATTTCCTTAATTATTAATTATGTTGAACACTTTTTAAGATGTTTCTCAGCCGTCTTTAATTCCTCACTGGTGAAGTCTCTACTCAGGTCTTTACTCCATCTTTTGAGTAGGTCATTTATTTTCTTACTTTTTTGTTTTTTGAGTAGTCTATATATTCTGGAGGTTAATACTCTGTCAGATGTATCACTGGTGAAGATTTCCTCCCACTCTGAGTTTTCTCTTCACTTCCTTAATTGTTTCTTTCGCTGTGCAGAAGCTTTTGAGTTTGATGAGGTCCCATTTATTGACTGTTGACCTTATTTCCTGTGCAGCTGCTGTCAGATTTAGGTCTTTTCCTACGCCTATGTCTTATAGGTTGTTGTCAACGTTTTCTTCTATCACCTTCAGGGTTTTGTATTTCATGTTGAGATCTTTGATCCACTTGGAATTGATTTTTTGTACAGGGTGAGATGTAGGGTGGAAAGACCTCCCATGCTCATGGATTGGAAAAATTAATATAGTAAAAATGTCCATTTTGCCCAAGTTCATTTACAGATTCAATGCAATCCCAGTCAAAATCCCCATGAGTTTATTCACAGACTTGGAAAAAATCCTTAAATTCATATGGAAAAACAAAAGAACATGAATAGCTAATGCAACCCTGAGTGAAAAATGCAATACAGTGGGGTGGGGTGGGGGTTGCTCTACCAGACTTCAAGCTATATTACAGGGCCATAGTCATAAAGACAGCCTGGTACTATCACAAAAACACAGCTGTTAATCAATGGAACAAAATTGAAGATCCAAACTTGAGCTCATACAATTTCAGCCACCTCATTTGTGACAAAGGAGCAAAAATACTTCAATGGAGGAAGGATAGCATCTTTAGCAAATGGTGCTGGCAAAACTAGATCACCATTTGTAGAAGAACAAAGTTAAACCCCTACCTCTCACCCTATACAAAAATCAACTTTTTAAAATATTTCTGACTTTTCCATTTATAATGTTGATTTTCTATCCATTTGGCTGACTTTTTATTCCCTGTTCGTATCTTCTCTCAGGTCATGATAATTTTTGACAGAAAACTTTTGAGATTGTCATCTGATTTACTTCAGTGTTTTTGAGTTGAGTAGTTGAGGCCTTACTCTCTCTTAGAGAAGTCAAGTTGCCTCTTTGCCTTCTTTTTCATGTCTCTTGTATTTCTGTCTTGTAGTTTGCTGGACAGTTAGTTGCTTTGGAGTTTCTTCTGAGTTATTGTTGTTGGGGGTAGGTTATTCCATCTGAGCAGACTGCTCTTGAACACTCTGTCTCCAGAATCATTCAGCAAGGAGAAGATAAGCTGCTATATCAGTATCAACATCAAGCTACACAGGATACAACAAATAAATAAAAATGAAGCACGACCCACTAATTCATAACCAGTGATCATAAAACTGAAAATAGCAAAACTACTGAAGCATAAACTACACCATTAGAGTTAATTAGAGTATGAAACTAGTAGATTAATGAGACAGAGGAAGGAGAAAAATCAATGAGAAGCAAGTTAAATAAACAAAAGAAGAGAAAAAGAAAAAGAAAGGAAGAGGAAGATAAAGAAAAAGAAGCAAAGAAGAGGGAGTAGATTGTTATGAACTGAGAAGAGCAAAGAACAAGAGATTGAAAAAAATCTCATTCATGAAAAGGTTATGAGACAAAATTAAATAATTGTATGAAAGGAAAAAATAGTGTTTAAAAAAACAAGTTAAGGGGCTGGAGCTATTTCTCAGCTGTTAAGAGCACTGGCTGCTCTTTTAGAGGACTAGAGTTCCATTCCTGAAACCCTCATGTTGGTTAACGACCATCCCTAACTCCAGTTCCAGGTTATCCAACACCCCCGACCTCCATGGGCTTTGCATGACGTGGGTGCACTTACAAATATACAGGCAATACACTCATACACATAAAATAAAATTAATAAATAAAATATTAAAAAAATATATAATAGGATTATATACATAATATATAATAATGCTATAATAAATATAATGGGAGAAGGGAATCACAAAAATTCACAAACTGAGAAATTAATACATTTTGCAAATGGGAAAAATGCATAAACATTATTCAATGAAATATGAAGGGGAATAAAAAAGCAAAAATTCAAAAATTCAGTTAACTATATGTATAGTAAAAACGAGACTCTCAGAAGTTAAAGAAAAAATATGTCTAGTAGAGCACCTTCTTTGGAGGTTCTCACAAACCCTCCAAAGTTGAGTTAGAGAGTTGCCTCATCCTTTAAATACACACTGCTCTTTCAGAGAAGCAAGTTCAGTTCCCAGCACCCATGTCAGACAGCTCATAAAAATCTTTAAGGCCAACTCCAGAGGATTTGACACCACTGGCCCCTGCAGGCCCTGAACTCACAACTCATGTGTACCTACCCACCCATACATGAATACATGTACACAGAGTTAAAAATTATAAAACAAATGTTTAAGAAATTGTTGGATGGCTATGTTTCCTGTGGTATAAGCTATTGGTGAGTTTGTATTGAACAAGTTTATGATGTCTGCCAGAGAAGGCTTCACAGACATTTTTCATTTCTTGAGTACCTGGGACTTCTGATTGCTACACTTTTTACTCCGTAGGCTCTGCAGATTCTTGTACTCTTCTTGTGACTCCTTAGACTGTAACGCCTAGGGTAGATAATGCTTTAATTGATAGACCATTGTCTCCCAAGTGTGTTGATAGTGTCCGAAGCGGCCACAATACTGGTCTTGGTGCATAGGGGAATCAATCTCTTTGTTTCTAAAAGTTCTTGAAAATGAGTTATCCTTTTGAAGGAATGCAGCTGTGGGTGTAATGTATACCCTTGGAACTGCAGAGTTCTCGGGCTCTAGGGCAATGTGACAGACAAGAGGCTCTAGTTTGATCTACCAGCTGGCCTCTGGCTCATGTTATCCAACTCCAGGATTATTCTCATTTGATGAGATCTGGTCCCTGGTTTCAAACACCTTTCATGAGGTTATTTCTCCTTATGCACGTCACAGTCTCAGCCGGCCTCCCGGCACTTAGATCCGTTTTACTTGTTAGTATCCTGCCCTTCTGCTCTACCCCACTGCCTCATTGGTCTGTTTCTTACATAGTAAATTCCCTCTTAGGATGGCATCTGTCTGCTGGCCAGTCTCTGCCATTGCCCCTTTATCAAAAGAACGATTGACTCACCAAAACCCAGAGCTCGATTTGAAGCTATGAGGTGTGCAGATCATTGTGAAGGTAGGATTGTCCAGCTTTCTCCTGTCTTTCCTTTTGAAAGTGGCTTCTATTTCCCCTACCTCACCAGGAAATTGCTCAGTGAGGCTTACTTTGCCTTACTTCGCTGGTCTCCCATCAGTTGTCATTTTTCTTCTCTGTCTCTTTCATCATTGTTTCTAAAGATCTTCCTCTATTTCTCTTTGCTAAAATCTTTTTTTTTTCTAATTTTGTTTCTGCCTTTCACCACCTTGTACCCAGGGTAGCTGCGATTTAGCAATACATTCTGTCTCAAGATAGCCTGAGTCATATAGCTAGTCTCTGCGGATGA
Source organism: Rhizomys pruinosus (assembly GCA_009823505.1). Taxonomy (NCBI): domain Eukaryota; kingdom Metazoa; phylum Chordata; class Mammalia; order Rodentia; family Spalacidae; genus Rhizomys; species Rhizomys pruinosus. The sequence continues at coordinate 1,677,766 of VZQC01007425.1, read as the reverse complement.
CTTGTGTGCTGGAGGAGTGGCTGTCTCCCCAAAGCCCTAACTGACCTTGATGATCTTAGGGCTATGAGCTTGCCCTCAGGTAGGACAGCTATTCTCCCCTCTGGCTTACCCTGAGGAACCAGCCCCTGTTGCCCTGCCCCATACGGCTGAGGCTGTTTGGATCTCTGTATCCTGTGCCTTTTGTCCTGTGTTTTCTCTATATTCTTTCATTTCCTTCACAGATTTTCAAAGTTCTTTATCACCTGGATATCTGGAATGATATTCTGGAATATCATGCTTTCCTTGTGACCCTCTCCAGCCTTTCTTCTTGAAATATTCAGTCAGCTACCTGACACATACTGTTTGTTCTCTTACTACACCAGGTCCAGACCAGTGCTTCTTAGGCTGAACTGATGTGGAATTATTGGTAGAGTTTCACAAAAACACATATTCCTGAGTGTGTTTGGGCCCAGAATTCAGCAAATCTCAGTGGGTGGAGAGCATTGTCTCATCACCGTGAAATTGATGTTTTTCTATAAAACTCTTGGTCTTGTCCCCAGGTTCTTTCCCCCTTTTCAGCACAGAGAGCAGGTTAAGACAGTCATTTATAGCATAAACAGTAAACGGTGATGTGATTGTCACTAAAAGGAATAGGTATCTATGTAGAAGTCCTTATTTTAAAACATCGATGAAAGATAAATTGATCCTCATGAGTAGATGAGAAATTTGATTGAATAGTCACAGGATTCTTCAGATGTGAAAATATATTTGAAGATACATAAAAGTATAAAATCATCTGGCCAAGTAACAGAAGAGCATTGACCAACTCTCTCATAGAGTCCTGTTCCTTTTGTTTATATACTGAGCACTATTATAGGTGGGCAATAACCCACTTTCAGCCTGTGATCTGACTATTCACAATACCAGTGCTTCTATCTTTCTTGGCAGTAGAAGCAGGAAATACTTAAAACTTAAAAACTATGTAGAAACAGCAAAATACAGAAGAAATAACATTTGTTTAAGCCAAGTCCTTAGTTTGTGGGATCATAGTGCTAACTAGACAGCTACAGGCTGAACTTTTCTGCAAAACCCTAAATGCTTAGACACGCCTGTGACGTATTTTTTTTTTTTTCATTAAATGAGATGCCATCAGCTATAGACAATTTAGCCAACATTGTGGCTCTGTGCTTCTGTCTGTCTTAGTTACTGTTCCTACCACCAAATGTTTGCTCTTAGCTCACCTTCAACATCTCAGTTAATCTCCAAATATCCCTGATTAACTTCTCCTTTCATCTTAATATTAAGATGCTAAGCCAGAAGGTGGAGGCACTGTTAGTGACAACTAAAATTAAAAACAAAGTGAGAATTTGTCTCTGTAGTTGTCAATGAGGACTTCTAGAGCATCCTGTTGGGCAGCTCAAATTGAGTTGCTGAGATGTGACGACAGAGATTATATCCCTTTGCTCATTCTTTAGGAAACATCAGGGATTTAGAATTGGCCTTCCAAAAGGCTCCATGATACCTGGTTTTCATTTTTCTTCCAGATGTATTTTTACAGTAATTTTCTCACAACAGTTTTGCTATTCCTACATACTGAAACAATTCCAAAGTAATAGTATTTGGATTTCTTTTTTTTTTTTAATTGTTCAGTCTTTTAGTCCATTCTTTACAAACTTTGTTGACAAATGAAATTTGAAATAATCTTCTAGGGGTTAAGCAAGGATTTTAAATATATACATTTTACAAAATTTCTTCACCTTGAATTGTATTTGTTTTTTTTAATTGTTATATTTTAACAGATGACTTGAAACAAAATTACATAAATATACATATTGAAGAAGTACAATGTGATCTTTTGATACATGTATCTAATGTATAAATTTTAAATTAGGATATGCATCTCTATACCCTCTATTATTTATAATGAAAATATTCAACATATTTTCTCATAGCTTATGGAATAATATTATATATTATAATTGTCTATAACCACCCTACTGATATCAGTACAACATAACTTTTTAATCCTAAGTATAACTATGTACCTAGTTGTAGGAAACTCCTCCTGGCCAGCCAGAGGATTTCCAGGTCCCAACTGAGGAGGGGGCGAGTAGGCAATGGAGTCAACACCACAGATCCTGGGAGTCAGGTGAAAAGCAGGGAAATTGTGAGTTCCTGAAGACTCATTTAATCAGGGAAAAATAGGGATATTTATGTGATTATCTTCTGCTTCTTCCATGAATGTATCAGGTGTTGGTCATTGGCCCAGGTCACCGATTCAGCTGCTGCCATAGCTAACTTCTGAGAACAAGTTAATCCTGTTTGGTAGACGAAGTAGTAAGCATGCCAGTGTGCAGAGGCATAGCACTCTACATATTTCCACTCCTTTGCTTTTAAAGAGAGCAACAAACATAGTGGGAGCCTGAGTGCATAGCTCAGACATTGTTGGCCCCACCTCTAGCATTCCACCATTTGACTGTGCTTGTCCTAGGTTGTCCTGATTAACAGGATCTTACCCATCACTGACTAACAGCCATTGAGGGAAAAGGCTAGGAAGTTTGTCTGGGTGGGAGTAGAGGCATGCGGGTTTACCCCTGCAAGTCATGAATAGCAGAGAGCCAAACATGAAGAAGAAGAAGATATTTTCAGGAATTCTCAAGCAGGTGTTCTCATCAGCATCAATAGTCATCCAATCTTTTAATTCCCTCTTTTATTTATTTTTAAGGGATTCTACAATATAGTAACACAGTTGTTTTCAGATAACATTGAGGTTACTCATTTTGCTGTACAATTAGGTAATTGGTGCATTTTTTTAAGTGAGCCAAATTATTAAGCCTAAGCAATGAATGTAAGTAACATTCATGTAAAACCAATTTGCAAGTATCTATGTCCAAATTTTGAACAACCCAAGGATCCCATAGTCCAGTTGGAGATGCTTGTATGCACAGGCATGTTGATCAATTAGGAATCCAGTCTATATTGCTGTAGTCTCACAATTCACCCCAATCTCTCCTCAGCCCTTACATTCTTCCATGCCTCTCCTCTTCTGCAAGTTGTTCCCTAGGCTTTGGGAAAGGGGCACAAGTGGGTGAGAAGCAAAACAGTCTATTTTCTCTGGAGATGTCATTTTGAACTCTAGTCTGTTCAGGTTGTTTACCTTCATGGGTTGACAGCTTATCCAGTGATACCTTTTTAGTTATACTAACAAAGCACAAGCAATTGGATGTACAGGCATTTAAGCAGTACTAATTATTATGTCAAGCTAAGCTGTGAGCATAGACACAGATGCTTGGATGGTATGCTAATCCACAAACTGTGGTTTCTCTATAAAGGGTGACAAGTTCTTATTGTGGCTTATAACATCTCCTAACCACTAGAGGATATAAGCTTGTGGCAACATCCATGAGTTATTCCTCCAAGGAGAGAGCTAATAGCCAAATAGATTTGGGATATACAGACATACGGCTGCCACTGCTGCAAAGTATCTCCAGGAAGGTGAGGTGTAGCTGATGTTGGTGGAGGAGTCTTGCTTGACTCAAGGAAACCAACATTTGCTTTATTGGTTCAGTGGCCTTTGGTAACACTCTCTGGTATCTAATCATCCAATCTTAAGGAAAAACAATATTTGATGGAATTGCAGCAGGTATTGAAATTACAAATCATGCAACTGCAACACTTGAAGGCAATCAGATTTTAACAACCAATTTGGAGGCTTATTTTTAGCATCTGGTGTTAATGTAACAATGAAAGATAACAATGAACAATCACTTTGCAGCACAACTGAATCCCTTCCCCAGAGAAAATCCTGCGATTCCAACCCTTTTTTTTTTTAAGATTTAAAATCCATGACCATACTTAAAAAAAAAAAAAATGGAACACAAGGTCAGCTGACGTTACGAGGCTCAAGCTACTAAAAAAATGTGGCAATACATTAACTCAGGATGTCAAAGCTGGGTGTTCCAGCATTACTGTGTAAAAACTTTTGAAGGGACAGAAGTGAAGAAAATAAACTGTAATTTTGCACAGTCACCGACTTTCTGAAAAGCCGGTGTCTGTACAACTGTGTCTCTACAACTAGCATTGAATGCAGTTGAACCTGCAGACCTATGTAACAAAATTATTCAAATAGACTGGTAATGTGATGGTTTTTAGATTTTAATGCCTATGACTATGGTTGAGTGTGCAAAGCAAGTAGTAAACATTTGATCTGTGGTGTCCAAATTTTGGCCTTTCAATGCATTTTTTTCCCCAGAAAGTCTTGTAAAGCTTTATTCACATGGGCCCATTGACATTGCCAGGCTATGGGTGCACTTTAGAGCTCTCCAGAGCTCCCTTAAGTTCCCTGCATTCTAGGAGCTGATCATGGTGTTTGTCATCATTCATGGGTTGGAGCTTGGTCTGCAGAGAGACTGTAGTATATGGTCTTACTACCACGGCTGCAACCAGCAGTGCTCTTATAATTCTCTCTTTACAAACCCATCATTATCTTTTTTTTAAAATTTTCATTGTTTTTATTGATGCTTTGTGTATTTCATACATCATTTTCCAATTCAGTTGAGGCATATTTCCCTTTCCCTTCCAGCCCCCCCCACCCCATCCCAGATCATGCATTCTGCTTTCAATGCATTTTTAAATATTCACGTTTTAAAATTTGCACATGCATATCTAGTCTGGTATGCCAAATAATTCTGTGCACATAAAGGATGGAAATTTGAAGTGGCCACTTTGTTTGACAGAACCAACATAAGACAATCACAATGACTGACAAACACACAAAAAATTATATTGAGAGGACACTAGACATACCTTACACACAAAAACTTGGACACATGATGAACACGACTACATGGATCTTAGACACATGGAAAAGCAGTCACCGTAACAAAAAACATAGTTACTGCCTGCAAATCTGGAAAAGGTTGGATCTCTTTCTTCTTGATTGTTTTTTGAGGTCACCCACGCTGGCTTTCCAGAGGACTCTGGAAATATATAAGACAAGCACTTCTTATGTGTCTGCACACAGGCGAGCTTAACATTTGTTAAGCGTCTGCACAGTGGCGTGATTACTGCTTTGTCTACCTAACAAGCTTAACCTATTCTTGGAAGTTAACCATGGCAGCAGCTGAATCGGTAACCTGGGCCAGTGATCAACACTTGATATGTTCATGGAAGAAGCAGAAGATAATCACATATACATCCCTAATTTTCCCCAATTAAACAAGTCTACAGGAGCGTGCGATTTCCCTGTTTTCACCCGACTCCTGGGGTCTGTGGTGTTGACTCTGTTGCCTACTCACTCCCTCCTCGGTTGGGACCTAGAACCCCTCCAGCTGGCCCGGAGGAGGTTCCTACACCTAGTGATCAAACATTCCCCATAATTTCCTTCCTTCTTACTCCCACAGCCCCACCCCCCGCAGTTTGGAGTTCCCACATTCTGTCGTTTGTGCTACGGTCCATTGTGCCAGACTACTCCCCCTACCTCTCCTCAGTGTTCACTCATCCCCCGAGCTTTCTCTAGGCAACCTGTCCGGAGTCCCTTTCCTAAAGAAGACCAGGTCTTCCTCAACCAACATAGTCAGCTGTCAATATTTTTGTTCTCATGAGTTTTTGTTTTTGTTGTTATTGTTTTTAGACAGGGCTGCTCTGTAGCTCCAGCTGGCTTGGAACTCTCTATGTAGAGCAGATTGGCCTGTATCTCACAGAGGTCCACCGACCTCTGCTTTCCATAGTACTAGAATTAGAGATGTGAGCCACCACACCAGATTGCTGTTTTGTTTTGATACAGTTTTTATTAAGTAGTTCACAGTGGGACTTAAGCTTGGAATACTTGCCTCAGTACTGAGATTACAATGAATTATGTACAGTCACATCTATCTACTGATTTGATTATTGTTCATATTGTTTTGGTTCTTTGTTGTTGGTTTCATAATTTCTTTGCATTTTGTGTATATATGCATGTTTACAGACATGGGTGTGGTACCACATATATTTTAGGATATCTTCTACATTTTGTGAAGAATATTTTGATATTTTGATAAGGTTTATGTTGAAAGTTTAGGATAACAATGTCATTTTAACAATATGGATTCTTCTATATTAACATATTTTATCCTTTTCAATTTGTTTTCTCATTTTTATCTTTTATAGTTTATATTTTAAAGTTTTTTCAACTTAAAAAAATAATTATTAGGTATTTAATATCTTATAGTTAATATAGGTGGAATTTCTTTCCTGATTTCTATTGCAGAAAATTTGCTAATGGTAAATAATAATGTTAATGATTTTGTATGCCATTTAGTTTATTACAACTTTGCAGATTCCTTTCTTTGGTTCTAACAGTCTTAGTAGTACATATGGAGTCTATAGTGAATGTATCATCTGCAGACAATGCAATTTGATTTCTGCATTTCAAGCTTGGTTGTCATTTTTTCTCTTGCTTGATTGACCCAGCTAGGACCTCTAGCAGTATGATGAACCTGGGTATCTTGTCTTGTTCCATATCTTAGAAATCCTTCATCTTTCCCCATTCAATAAGATGGTAGCTGTTAGTTTAATCTACATTTGTTGTCAGTGGAGCTACCATGATGTCACCATGTGTAACATTTTGTGTCTCCGTTGCACTTAAGCTTCACCTGCACAGCTTCACAGAGAGGTCTCTTGGGATTTCCTTGCTAGGGAATTAACTCTGTCACACATTGCCTAACTTGGGAGGCTTCCTGAAACTTTGCTGCAAGCCTTTATGGCCTCTTTACTATTACAGTGAAAATGCCTAAAATTCATCACTAGGTGGATGCTGTTGCCATGTTCTGCTGCCAGTTGGGATGTAGTCTGGAACTCTCCTAAAACAGGTCTAGAGGCCTTGTGTGCCTTGCTGGATGAACCTGGGAGAACACTTTGCTGGTTGGTTGTTTTTAAGCAAGAAACTCTTTTAGTGGCCTCTCTGTTCATACTTTCAAGTGAATTTTAATTTTCACACATATGAGTCTCTTAGGGGTGGTGTCTGTCCTTCAGGGCACCTTTTCAATTGTCCAAATTCAGAACATGAGCTTTTCCCCTAATGCGATTAATCTCTTTAATAACTGCAGCTGCTTTCTCTGCCCTCGTCTGCAACTTTAAACTTGCTCATGCTACTTTCCGTACCAAACTGCACATTTTTTCTTTCTACTTTCTCACTGAAGAGCTGACAGAAATTAGTGAAAAGTGTCATTGCCAAAGCTTGAATGTTATGCTGCCTTGACATTTCCTCTGCCAAACAAATTAGTCCATTACTTTTGAATTTGGCCTCACTCAAACTCTCAGTTCATGATCAGAAAACAGACAGATTTTTCACCAGAATGTAACACAAATGGCCCCGAGCCCAGTTTCTGATACTGTACTTTTTCTCCTTCTGAAGTTTTGTGAGCACGGTCTTTAGGGTCTGCAATTCTATTGATGTCTGGTTTCCTGAATTCCCACCTGAATGTCTTTTTAAGTTTGGCTGACAGCATTCTGGGGCTTCTTCAGTTCTTTCTTCTAAACTCTTCCACAGTATTCCACCAGATCAGTTCCAAAGGCTTATGAACCAACCATAAGATCAGGCTTATCACATTCTCAGCACCAATTTTCTATCTTAGTTTTCTCATTATTGGGACACAATAACTGCCCCAAACACTTAGGACAGAAAGTTTATTTTGGTTCTTTGTTGAAAGGTGGTGTGGTCCATCATGAGAGGAAGAGATATCAGTGGGAGAGGCAGCCAGTCACATTGTTTTCAGAGTCAGGAAACAGAGGTAAAGGCTGGTTCTTCACTCTATATTTTTTACTTCAGTCTTGGACTCCAGCACACAGCATGGTGCCACCCACATTCAGGGAGGAAAGTCTTCCCCTCTTACTGAACTCTATCTGGAAATGCTCTCACAGACATACACAGAGATTTCCTTCTGGGGTGATCTGACATATCTGATTCAGCTGGGAAGAGAGTGTAGTTTAGAAATCACTATTAGTTGTTTTAATATTTTGTAAAATTCAGTAACAAAGATATCTGGTCCTAAAATTCATTAGGTGAACAACATTTTTTTAATTACTAATTTAACCTAACTGTTTTTAGTCTGTTCTAATTTTCTCTTTCTCCAGGATCAAATTTTGTTATGATGTAGATGTCTAGAAATTTGATCATGTCTTGCAGATTATCATACTTATTGGCTTGTAGCTGTTCATGATTGCCAATCAATTCTCTCTGCATTTTGAGCTATGAGGTTAAACATTATATTTAATATTCATACATGGGTATAATATGCTTTGATCAAATCCACCCCTTCTCTCCCTGCCAATTCTGTCCCCAATCCTTTACACCACTTTCCTTCTCAACTTCATGTGGTTTTCTTTCTCTTCATTTTTTCCAAGTATTTGAACATTTTTTTCCCAGTTCTATTTTTTTGATTTTTTAAGTTTAATTTTGTGTGTTACATACAGAACATCTCAACCAGTCTTAATCATCTTTATAACTCCTTCCCTGTTGACACCCTCCCATTCCCCCCTCAGATTTCATGCAATCCATCATTGGTGTTAAGGCCTACGGTATCAGTTTAGTGTCACTGGACATTTCTTAGTGCAAGTTCATCCACTGAGGTGTAGTCAGTCTATCCAGAGTCCCTCACTTTGAAAGATCAGCTAACGCACAACAGCCTGCAGATTGGTTTTGCGCGAAGGATGCTTGTACTCATGGATTATCACTTATAGCTAAAAAATGAAAAAAAACAGAGAAAGATGCAGGGCAGTTATGGCAGAATTCATGATCTGGGATGGGGTGGGGGTGGGGGAAGGGAAAGGGAAATAAGCCTGAACTGAATTGGAAAATAATGTATGAAATGCACAAAGCATCAATAAAAATTAAATTAAAAAAAAAAGATCAGCTAGCACTTCCTCACTCAACAGTAATCAGCTGCCAATATTTCTTCAAATAAGATATGTGTTTGCTACCCATTTCTCCAGTTCCATGCTGAGTTTCTGTTTGCAAGAGATTGCATGGGTCATGCACATATTGACAATATTACTGTAAGTTCTTATGAACAGGGTTCCAAGACCTTATAGGATTCTGTTTCCATTTGGTCATGCACCTTCCCCCTGGCTCTGACAATGTCTCTTCCACTCTTACTCAATGGTCCCTGAGCCCTGGGTGAGTGACTCCAGATTCCCAGTCTGCACACTTTGGCCATTTGTGACCTTTTGTATTCATGGACCTCTATTACATGAAGAAGCTTCATTAATGAGACTTGAGAAATTCATTAGTGTCCTTTTTATCCCTTGCTCTATGTTGCATGAGCCTTAGGTGTAGGGGTTGCATTGTAGATATGCCACTTAGGTTTCTGCAATTCATACATATTTTCTATGTGTGATCAGTTGTGGTACTCTGTAATAGTCTCTGTTTGGTACAACAGAAGATTCCCTGATGGGTGGTGACTGGGATACTTGACTGTAAATATAAGGATACATATTTTGCTGGTAGTAAGGAGTTTTATACTTATCTAGAAATGTGGCAACCTTGGGGATTTCTTTAAGATCTATGGCCTCTCCATCCATGTGTATTTGGCTATGTTTACAGTACCCCACAGAGTTTCCTCCCATTGAGTAGGCTTTAGATCCAATTATGTAGCCATTGCTTGCCTCCCAAAATAAAAGTGCCCTTATTGTACCAATGCCTTTTGCTGTGCTGGTCATTGATGTGGACATTTGGTCTTAAATCTGGGATTGGAGCATTGATTGATGTTCTCCCTCAGTATTTTGCATAGTGCTCTCCCAACTATGAGAGCTAGCCTTCAGGGGCAGTGGCTTCTAGGTCAGCTCTAGCCCCGTTGCTCCAAGTCTCATCTCTAAAGTATGTCTTGTCTTCAGCAACAGGGTCTTACCTCTATGTTCTGGGAGGCAATCAAGGGTTGCGACAATAGCCTGTGTAATTTTGGAAGTCCGTTGGACTGCCCTGGAAAATACTTTAAAGGAAAATTTCTCCCATCTGTAAGTGTTTCATGTTATGTAGCCTTCACCTATGCACATGGATTCATTTAGAGATACTGTATGTGTAATTTGCCTTTAGTTTGTTAGAATAATATGATTCTCTCTGTTTTTTTACACTATCTAGGCATTGCTTATCCTCTCTTCCTCTCTCTCCCTGTCTTACCTTCCCTCCATGCCTTCCTCAGTTAAGCTGTCCCCATTTCTCCCTTGATAATACCATTCTCCGTGGCCCCACGTCCTGAGCTCCTTCTTTCCCTTTATCTTCCAATTTCCTCGTACAACCCTCCCTCTCCTCTCCCATTTGAATGCCTCCATTTTATCCATTAACCCTTAGTAAAACCTGTCTCCTATTATTCTTCTGTCTCAGGGAGAACATACTCATGTGTTTTTCTGAGTCTGAGTTACTTCACTTAGCATAACAGTTTCTATTTCCATCCATTTACCTGCAAATTTCATGATGTTGTTGTCTTTCTTTACTGCTGAGTAGAATTCCATTGTATAAATGTACCACATTTTTATTATCCACTAATCAGTTGAGACACTTAGGTTGCTCCCATCTCTTAGCTACTGTGAAAAGAACAATAACAATCCTAAGTGTACACATATCTCTGAATAGAATGAATCCTTTGGGTACATGCCAAGGAGTAGTATAACCAGGTCAAATGGGGTAAAATGAAATCTTAATGTGGTTTTCTTTTGAATTTCTCTAATTACTAGCAATGTTGAACACTTTTTAGGATGTTTCTTAGCCATCTTTATTTCTTCTTTTGAGAACTCTCTCTTCATATCCTTAGCTCATCTTTTAAATGGGTCACTTATGTTCTTAAGTCTTTGTTTTATGAAGTTCTTTATATATTCTGGATGTTAAACCTCTGTCAGATATGTTATTGGTGAAGACTTTCTCCCACTCTGTAGGTTTTTTTCTTCAATTACTTGGTTGTTTCTTTTGCTGTAGAGATGCTTTTTAGTTTAATGATGTCTCACTTGTTGATTGTTGAGATTAATTCCTGAGCAACTGATGTCAGGTTTAGAAAGTCCTTTCTTATACCTCTGTCTTGTAGGTTATTGCTAATGTTTACTTCTAACGTTTTCAGTTTCAAGTTTCACATTGAGGTCTTTGATCCATTTGGAGTTGACTTTGTGCTAGATTAAAGATAAGAGTCTAGCTTCATTCTTCTATGGACATCCAGTTTTGCCAGCACAATCTGCTGAAGATGCCCTCTTTCCTGTAGTGAGTCGTCCTGGCCCTTTTGTCAAATATCAAGTGGCTGAAATTGCATGTACTCATATTTTTTGTCTTCAATTATGTTCCATTGATCTATAGATCTATTTTTTTCTTTATATTTTTTTTTCAGTTTTATTGATATTTTGTGTATTTCATACATCATCTTTCAGTCCAGTTTGGGTACATTCCCCTCTCCCTGCCCCCCCACCACACCCCAGTTCATACATTCTTCCATACGTGTCTTGCATCTTTCTCTCAGTCTCTCCAAGGATTTTTTTCTGCAGAGACTTGTTTTGAGCAGAATTTAACTATATCAGTCAGTTCTTTGAATCAGTCCTTATGTTGTTATTGTTGTTCCCTCCCCTTTGTATTATTTCAAAATATGCCTATATAAACATCACATATGTATCAAAATCATGATTGCCACAAATAAATTGTATGTTAATTCCAAAATATGTTTTGGAATTCTCATTTTTTCCTTTAATTTTATATTATTCTAAAATATGAATACATATCTTCCACCCAAATACAGTAATAACCATATCTGAAAAATAAGTGGTAGGTCAATTCTAGAGCAATTTAAGATATTCACATTATAACAGTACAGTTGCTTTCAGACAAAAATAATATAACATTAACATTGCTCAGCTTGCCTTTCAACTGGGGATTTTGTACTAACATCCACAAATGAGGGAAATCATTCACTTCTTTTTTTCCCTGGAACTGTATTACTTCACTTAAGATAATGTCTTCTAGCTCCATCCATTTGCCTACAAAGTTCATGATGTTATGTTTCTTTATCGCTGCATAGAACTCCATTGTGTAGATGTACCACATTTTTGTTATCCGCTCATCAGTTGAGGGACATTTGGGTTAGTTCCAGCTCTTTGCCACGTGAAAAGAGCTGCAACAAACATGGCTGTGCATGTATTGTTGAAGTCGAATGAGTCTTGTGCGTATATACCTAGGAGTGGTATGACTGGGTCAGGTGGTAGGCTCCTTTTGAGTCTTTTAAGGGTTCTCCACACTGCTTTCCATAGTGACTGTATGAGTTTACATTCCCACCAGCAGTGGATGAGTGTTCCTCTTTCCCTACAATCTTTCTAGCATTTGGTGTCTTTTGTTTTCGTGATCTTAGCTAGACTTATTGGAGTGAGATGATATCTTAGAGTGGTTTTAATTTGCGTTTCCTTAATTATTAACAATGTTGAATGCTTTTTAAGATGTTTCTCAGCCATCTTTTCTTCCTAACTGGTGAAGCTTCTGTTCAGCTCTTTACTCCATCTTTTAAGAAGGTCATTTGCTTTCTTCTTTGTTTTTGGAGTAGTCTATATATTCTGGATGTTAATGCTCTGTCAGATGTATCACTGGTGAAGATTTCTTTCCACTCTGTGGGTTTTCTCTTCACTTTCTTGATTATTTCTTTCACTGTACAGAAGCTTTTGAGTTTGATGAGGTCCCATTTGTCAACTGTTGACCTTACTTCCTGTGCTGCTGCTGTCTGATTTAGAAAGTCTTTTCCTATGTCTATGTCTTGTAGGTTGCTGCCAACTTTTTCTTCTATCAACTTCAGGGTTTCGTGTTTCACAATGAGAACTTTGATCCATTTGGAGTTGATTTTTGTACAGGGTGAGAGGTAGGGGTTTTATTTTGTTCTTTTTTAAAATTTTATTTATTTCTGTATATGTATGAATGTACTGTCTGCATGCAGGTTTGTGCACCCGTGTTGTGCAATGCCACGGAGGTCGGAAGAGGGTGTCAGATTCCCCTGGAACTGGAGTTCTCCTGGAATTGGAGTTTCAGACAGTTCTCGGCTGCCATGTGGGTGCTGGGGATCGAACCCAGGTCCTCTGTAAGAGCGGTCGGTGCTCTTAACTGCTAGGCCATCTCTCCAGCCCCTATTTTGTTCTTCTACAAATGAGGATCCAGTTTTGCCAACATCATTTGGTCAACATGCTATCTTTCCTCCATTGAGCTTTTTTGGCTCCTTTGTCAAATATGAGGCGACTGAAATTGTATGAGCTCAAGTTTGGATCTTTAATTTTGTTCCATTGGTCAACAGGTCTATTTTTGTTCCAATTCCAGGCTGTCTTTATGACTGTAATATAGCTTGAAGTCTGGTAAACTAATCCCCCTTGTATTGAAGGTTGATTTAGGTTTCTGGGTCTTGCATATACTCATGTTTTTGTCTTCAGTTATGTTCCATTGATCTATGGGTCTATTTTTGCACCAGTACCATGCTCTTTTATGACTATAGCTCTATAAAATAGTTTGAAATCTGGTATAGCAGTTGCCCTTGCATTGCTCTTTGTACTCAGGTTTGCTTTGGCAATCCAAGGTCTTTTGTGCTGCCATATGAACTTTATGCTGCCACATAAACTTTAGGATTTTTTTTCTAGTTCTGTGAAGAATGTCATGGGGAATTTGATTTTGATTGTATTGAATATACAAATTGCTTTTGGTAGGATGGTCATCTTCACAATATTAATTGTTCCAATCCATGAGCAAACCACACACAAGTAAACATAAAAAAGATCATCCACCTTGATCAATTGGCTTTATTCCAGAGATCCAGGGATGGTTCAATTACATAAGCCAGTAAATTTCATAAATCATATTAATGGAGGGCTCAGTGATTAAAAGCTCTGACTGTTCTTGCAAAGGACCTGGGTTTGATTCCCAGTACCCACATGGTGGCTATTAACCATCTGTAACTCCAAATCCAGAGGAATCTGGTGTCTTTTTCTGACTCTGCTGGCATTGTGGGACATGAATGTACTTACTTATGCACATGCAGGAAATACACTCATACACATCAAATAAATAATAAAAATATCAAATAAATCATATAAATGGATTCAAAGACAAAAGTCATGTGGTCATCTCAATAGATGCAGAAAAGGCCTTTGGTAAAATTCAACATGGATTTATGTTAAAAGTCTTAGAGGGAATTGGAATGTAGGGAACATACCTCAATATAGTTAAAGCTATATACAACAAACCTATAGCCAATATCATTCTAAATGGAGAAAAAACTGGAGGAATTCCCATTAAAGTCAGGAACGTGAAAAGGCCACCTATTATCTCCACTCCCTTTTAATACTGTGCTTGAACTCTTATAAAGCAATAAGACAACAGAAGGAAATTATAGGAGAACTAATTGGAAAAGAAGAGAACAAATTATCCCTCTGTGCAATGCCAAAAGTTCCATCAGAAAACTCCTAGAAATGATTAGCATTTTCAGTAAAGTGGCAGGTTATAAGCAATTTGAAAAAGAGTACATGGTAACCCTCCCATTCACAATAGCCTCAAAATAAAATAAACATCTCAGAATAAACCTGATAAAAAACATTACAGATCTCTGCAACAACAATTTTAAATCTTTGAGCAAAGAGATTGAGGAAAACACCAGAATATGGAAGGACCTCCAATGCTCACGGATTGGGAGCATTGATATTGTGAAAATGACTATCGTACCATAAGCAGTATATGGATTTAATGCAATTCCAATCAAAATCACTATGGCATTCTTCACAGAATTAGAAAAAAACATCCTAAAGTTCACATGGAAGCACAAATGACCCTGGATACCAGATTTAAACTATATTACAGAGTTACAGTCATAAAAGCAACATGGTACTTTCAGAAAAATACATCCATAGATCTTGTTTGCTTTTATCCCTTTTTTTTTTTTTTTTTGTTTGTGTATGAATGTACTGTCTGCATGTAGGTTTGTGCACCAGTGTTGTGCACAAATGCCGCGGAGGTCAGAAGAGGGCATCGTATTCCCCTGGAACTGGAGTTAAAGACTGTTCTCAGCCGCCATGTGGGTGCTGGGGATCAAACCCGGGTCTTCTGCAAGAGCAGTCGGTGTTCTTAACCGCTAGGCCATTTCTCCAGCTCCGATCTTGTTTGCTTTTTAATTTCCACTGAGTACGCTTAGTGCTGCCTGAATCTGCATACATTTGGTACCATCTACTGGAGTACGGGTCGCTTCTCAGGACCAAAATCCGTGAAGAAATCTGACTCCACCATCTCTATCAGCCATAATTTTGCAACACCTCCTAGGGTAGGAATCAGATTTCATGATCTTCTCCCCATCCATGCTGGGAGTTTGTCTGACTAGATCTTGTACAAGTCTTATACATGCATTCACACCTTCCATGAATTCATATATGCAACTGTGCTGTGATGTCAGGAAAATATGATTTTTGTTTTAGTTGTCTACTCTTAAGAACTCTAACAATCTACCCCCTTTTCATGGTGATCCTTGACCTTTGGAGGAAGGGGTGAGATATATTTTCCCTTTAGAGATGACCATTCCACAGTGTCTTATCCTCCACATGTTGACTAGTTATGGGTCCCTGTTAAACACCATTTAATGCAAAATGAAGATTCTGTGATGAGGGTAGAGAGACTAGTATATATTTATAAATATAAGAACTTCCAGTGTTTGTGTGTGTGAGGGGGTTGCTATGTGAAGGTGCCAATAGGCAAAAGTGTGTAAAGATGATTAAGATGTTGTGTGTGTGGTGGCACATGCCTTTAATCTCAGCACTTGGGAGGCAAAGCCAGGGGGATCTCTGTGAGTTCAAGGCCAGCCTGGTCTACATAGAGAGTTCCAGGACAGCTGGAGCTACAGAGAGACCCTGTCTTGAAAATGGCAAAAAATATTTGTGTATGAAATACACAAAAGTTCATTAAAAAAGAAGATGATAATGGAAAGAGATAAGAACTTATTTGGTGGTTAATTACTGTGTCTACTTAGCAGAATAACAGCAATAAATTCCCTTAGATCCTATCACCTAGCCTGCCACAGACTTTTTCCCCAAATAATGGTACCAGTGATGGTTTCCATTTTGTGGAATGGACTTTCAATCCAATGAAGAAGTGATTGGTTACTTCCATAACAGGTATGGCACTCTTGCACAAGTAGGCATGTGTGGGGCTGGATAAATCCATTAAGGCTTAGTATAAGAGAGCCGGCTTCTTTTCCTGATAACCTAGAAGGTAGGTTTCACCCTGCACACCCATAGGCTTCTCCTCTGTCCCACCCACCTCCTGGTCAAAGAGCCCAACAAAACTATAGAAGTGCTTAAAACCCTTGCAATAAATGAGTTTTGCTCATTGACACAACTCCCAGGTCTTTCTTTGATCCATTTCGGGTTCATTGTCATCTCAGGCACCGTCCTCTACTCCCTCCCACTTCCCTCTTTGTGCCCCCCCCATTGCAGTCGAGACACAGCCAGGCATCACCATACCCACATTAGAAACACTAGTAATATCAAGACCCAGGTAAGTTTCATTTCGACTAGAAATGATGATCAATGAGGTCAATATCAAGAAGACAGAGATATTTGAACTCTTTAACACAGATTTTGTAACACCCATAATCAATCCTTTTCATGAGCCATTACCAACAAGCTTGAAACAGAAAAGCCTCAATGCAGAAACAATGTAACAAAATAAAATGAGTAAATCAAAAACAAAAGTGTAGAAATTTTAAAACTGAAAAATGTAATGACTAAAATTGAAACTCCATATATGCAAGAGAATAATAGACATAACAGACAACTAATTTGAATACAGACCACAAATATTCACCAATCTGATGCAGAGACCTATCTGAAAAATTTTAGGTACATTAGGCTCTGTGCAATTATATATCATTCTTCTCCCTTGGGCCCCAGAATGTCAATGGACATAGGCCAGTACTCACAAGTGCCCTGCACCTTACAACAAGCTGCAGAAAGCTGAAAGAACTGGAATTCCAAAACATATTTTCTGATAAAATTGAAATAAAAAAAAGAACAGAATTCTCAGATGAAGAAATAAAAATGGCTAAGAAACAACTTAAAAACTGCTCAACATCCTTAGAAATTCATGAATTACAGATAAAATTATCATAAGATTCCATCGTACCCCAACAAGACTGGCTAAGATCACAAAAACAAAGGGCACGAGATACTGGTAAGGATGTGGACAAAGGGGAACACTCATTCACTGCTGGTGGGAATGCAGACTAGTGAAGCCACTATGGAAGGCAGTGTGGGGAACTTTCAAAAAACTAAAAATGAAATGGGTCTAAATTTGATTGGCAAAGGTTGTGTGAAATGCACAAAAGGTCAATAAAAATAATAAAAAAAAAACTAAAAATGAACCTTCCATAGGACCCAGTTATACCACTCCTTGGCATATAACAAAAACTGTAAAGATTCCTGTCCATCCATGTTTGTTGCTGCTCTTTTCACAATAGTGAAGAAATGGAAACAACCTACATGTCTCACAGCAATTGAATGAATAATGAAAATGTGGTGCATCTACACAATGGAGTATACTCAGCAGTAAGAAAAGATGAAACTGAAATTCGCAGGTAAATGGATAGAACTAGAGAATGTCATTCTGAGTGAAGTAACACAAAGACAGAAAAACCAGGTGATGTATGGTCTCCCTCATTTGTGGATTGTAGCACCAATCCCCTTACATCAGTATATATCCTGATAACATCAGTAACCAAGAAATTGGAAATGATACATGGAGGTAAAGGAAAAGAAAATTCCCAAAACAGGGGAACAGTCAGGTGGGGGATTGGGTTGGGAGGGAGGAGGAGGGAAACAAACAGGGGATATGATGGGAGGAAGGTGGGCAAGGTCAGGAGAGGGGGGGCGATTGAGGTTGCTGGGGCTAGGGAGGGAGGAGAGAGGTGGTAAGGGAAGAATAAAGAGGAGAGATGATTGGAACTCAAGAGGCTAGGAAACCCAGAGTGTAATGTGATGCCCCTGAGACCCCATGAGAAATTCACATACACTGTCTGAACATTAGTGCATGGGTTGTACAACTGTCTGAACATTAGTGCATGTGGTAGGCAACACAGTGCAAAACAGAGGATACCTCCCTTTGAATGGTTTGTGAGAGCAATCCAAGTGACTCTCAAGACAAAGCAGGCTATCTTCAAAGCTCTTTGCTCTTTATTATCTACTAGAAATAGAAAATAAGACCCTACTGTTCAGACCAAGCCATGCTTCAGAGGTAGGACTTAGATTAATGGAACAGGAACTGACCTGGAACTTTCTATCTGAAGTTAAGTGCTCAGAATGCTAGATAATGTGCACACTGCTATAAGAGAAAGTAAATCAATAGTACAACCCAGTGCCAAACTCTAACAACCATGATGAGCTGCCCAGAAAACTACTTCTATTGGTGCAGTAGAGGTACTGTTGTCTGGGGGATGATCAACAGTTACCTAATTGGACTTGGAACCTCCTCAGTGAGAGTGAACCCATGAGAGCCACTGTAAACTCAGCCAAATGCACAGGGCTGGAAAGAAAATAGAATCTAGGTAAAGCCTATCAGGGTCATATCTTTAGACAAATGAAAATTTTTACCATGCACTAACTATGGAATCTTACATTTGCAGACAAGCATATCGTATGACACTCATCAAAAAAGCTAATCGGGCTGGAGAGATGGCTCAGCAGTTAAGAGCACCGACTGCTCTTGTAGAAGACCCGGGTTCAATTCCCAGCTCTCACATTGTGTCTAAGAACCGTCTTTAACTCCAGTTCCAGGGGAATCCGACGCCCTCCTCTGACCTCTGAAGCAATGCATGACACAGGTGCATGAACCTATGTGCAGACAGTACATTCATACACATAAAAATAAATAAATAAAATTAAAAAAATATTTAAAATAATTTAAAAAAACCCCAAAAAGCTAATCTAGGCAAAATATGGAGGCCACTGCAGAATCAGACCTAACTGGTCAGACACTAAAAACTACATCTGAAAAATCCTCATTCCTAAGAGACACATCTACAATTTAACCCTACACACAGAATGAGGGACAGAGAGAAAAGGAGCACACACCTCAATTCTCACCAGTAATGCTTCTGTACACAATAGAATGTGATGCAAACAACTAGTCAACCTCCAAAGAATGGGAGCCCCCAGAGTGTGTAACCCAGGATGGGGCCCCAATATTAACCCTCACCTACCCACGGCTCAGGGATCACTGAGGAAGAGGGGGCAGAAAGATTTTAAGAGCCAGGGCTGGTGCATGAATGTAGAGAGGCAGTGACTGTAAGCTTTCACATGTAAACCGTGGCAATGTGGGCATCAAACACAGGACCCATGCCAAATCAGACAAGGTCTCAAAGTGGAGCAAGAGAAATAGGTGGAAGACTGACAGTGGACTGAAAATTATAGGAGAAGAGTAATGTTGGGTGAGGAAGACTATCCCTTGCCTAGGATTCCAAGATATGCTGAGTAGACTCCAGCGGATCTATTTGCACAGAAGGATGTGTTTGGGAACTTGATTAGATAGGGCTTAGCTTGGATGTTGTAATGCATTAGTTCTGATGGGGGATTGTGGTAAGAGAGGGGGACTGGGGTTTGATTGGGAACCATTGTATGCGTTGTACAAATTGAGAGAGAGAGAGAGAGAGAGAGAGAGAGAGAGAGAGAGAGAGAGAGAGCAGGAAAATCTCCAAAAAACTTGGAAAGTGAAGAATGGACTTCTAAACAATATGTAGGTAATAACATTTAAGGGCCAGGTATGGTGGTGCATGCCTTCATGTCCAGCACTCAGGAGACAGAGGCAGCCTGGTCTACTACATAGGTAGTTCCAGTCACCCTGGTCTATATTGCAAGCTCTAGGCCAATACAGGGAGATCCTAACTCAAAAAGACATACAAACAATAAACAAACAAATAGACAAATAAATAGAGCATCTGAAGGAAAACAAACCTGTTGACTGAATGAAACTGGAACTATAAAATGTAAACATGTGTACAACACAAGGTAATGCAGTGCTGTGAGGGAAAGATATGGTACTAAACACTTTCATTAGTAAACAAGAAGGAACTCAAATCAATAATTTCTATTTCTGCCTTAAGAATATAGAAAAGTAAGGCAAAGGAAACTAAAAGCAACCAGATAGGAATAAATAGTAATAATAAAACCAGAAATCAGTGAAATGGAAATAACTAAAACAATTAAAGAAGCACCGGTCCTATGGGAAGATCAATAAAATTTACCAACTGAAAAAAGAAAAAAGGACAAATTTCCAATATCAGGACTAAGAGATGTCACCATACACCTTGCAGACATCAGTAGTAAAATAAGAGGATATCATTAAGAACTCAAATACCTCTAATAAGTGAAATGATTTAAAACATTAGTTTATTAAGCACTCACATCCTCTGATTTGCCAAGTATAAGATATATTATTTAAATTGTTCTTATTACTATTAAGAAAATTGAATTCATAATTTTAAAAGTTCTGAACAAGAAGTTGCCAAGGCCAAATAATTTCACTGGGGAACTTTTAAAAAGGAATTAATAAAAATCATGCACAAGTTATTCTAAAAAGAGAAATAGGGGAATACATTCCAATGTATCTTATAAATCTAGTATCACACTAATAACAGAACTATCAAAAGACAATACAAAAAGAACTACACACTAAAATCTCTGTTCAATAAAAACACAAAAGCTTTAACATAGTACTACACTGAAGGAGAAATGGTGTTGTTTAAAAGTGCATTCAAATTTTGATGTGTTAAATGCCCTTCTATTTGTTCAAATGCCCTTTGAAAGGTAACACCATTTCTCAGCCAGAGGCCACAGTTTTAACCCACCCATGATTCTTCTCACTGCTTTAGCCCTTGAACACATATGACTTTAATTTAGCCAAAACAATATGGCTTAGTAATGACATTGTTTAAGGTATTCCTAAAAGACTTTAATGTTCAAAATATCATCCAAAAATGCAAGGGAGATGTGATGGTTAATACTGATTGTTAATTTCACAGTATTCTAGGAAATAAGGTTAGAAAACAAATTTCTGGACATGTTCATGTGAGAGTTTCTAAGTTCGATTAATATAGGAGGTAATACCACTAAATGTAATTATCCCCATACTATGAGCTATTCTCCGGGACTGAGTAAAAGTAGAAATGACTTTACTTTTGCTGCTCTAGTTTTTAAAACAAAGTGTGAGTCTTCTTTTGAGTCACTATGAAATCGATTGCTGCTTGGGTTTGGGTTTTGGAATATTTTCAATTATTTCAGCAAGAATACTACTATGTAAGTTGGTATAGCATAGGAAGAAGACCAGAAAGAAAACTCATTTTTGCTACAGAGAAAAAAGAAAATCAGCCATTCAACAGAAACTTGCAATGAGGAAGAGGACAGGAGCCCCTGCCCTTCACTTCAAATGTTAGGGATTGTTCCTCACATCCTGGTTTCTGGAACGGCAAAACTGGCAAGAAACATTTATTACCCAGCTCTTAGAAACAAGCCTAACAATTACGATATTCTGATAGGATCAGAAAAACAAAACAAAACGTTTTTTGTTTATCCTTAATTCCAAGTACTTTCCTAATCAAAATTATTAGTTTATTTTAGTTTCTATTCTTTTGAATCAAATTTTAGGGTATTAAAAACTATCCAAAACATGTTTGCCCTTGAAATCCTACAGGCCTAAAGTACAAATATAATGTTCTCATAATTGGAAACTTTTATTCCCTTCCCAAGGTAGAAAATTAAGCCTTCTTTCATTTTAGTGATGAAATATTGGATCTGTGGCATGGAAGAGTACACTTGAATTTTCTGAAGGATAAATACAAAATATAAATGAAAAAGCCACTACATCGTTCCCCAAATTGAAGAATAATACATAGGCTATTCCAATGGGCAGATGTTAGCTTAAAGTATGCATTGTTTGCAAAAAGGAGTTAATTAACAACTTATTAATTGGATAGAAAATCTGAAACTGTTGTACTTCTAGCAAATACATAATTTTCTTCAAGTATTATTAAAGCGTTTTTGTTGTACCTATTAAAGATTCTTGTCTCTAAGTTAATTTCATTATGCTAATAAGCTATCATCGTTACAGAACCTAAGCTTTGATCCATGTTAATTGTCGTGATCTTCAAAGACAAAGTCACCACTTACTTTAAATGAATTTTACATCTTTTTAAAGAATCACACGGAAATTAGGGGAAGTAATTAATTTTTTATTATGTGTCTCAATATTTTTAAGGGAAGAATCAATGGTATTGGCTAGAATTCATTTTAACATTTAACTAGGGAAAACAGCATGAGGCAAAAAAAGTTCAGATGCAAAAGATTAAAGAAAATTTGAAACTGGGACCTAATTTGTCTTGATAAACTTTGGTGTTTAATATGCTTCTTTTGTTCTCAGTATGAAACTGCAAGGTTTTGATTTGTAAAAAAAACTTTTTGAAGAATTAATTCTTTCTAATTTTCATTCACTGCTTTGTCTTTCTTTTATAGTAAGACAGGCAAGTTGACCTTCAAACCATAACACTTTTGGATATCTGTGAACTTACAAGGTTAAATCTATTAATGGCCTGATACCAGATATTGTACAGCAATAGCATATGTTTCCTGCCAGCAGATAAGACCTAGTTATTCCTATTTGACAACTAGTTATTTGAACCTTAAGGAATATAAGCAAATAGTATTATTAAATTGTTTGCATTTCTCTTGTGATCAGAAAAGGTTAAATGCACAAATATCAACTTGATGTTGTGAATTCCTTGTATGAAGATAAAATGCACTTTAAGAATATATCTGGGAGGATAATTGCTGGTTGTGTCTTTGTTATAGCCAAAGTGATATGCAGGTTAGAGGTACTCTTTTTTTTTGTTTGTTTGTTTTTTTTGGTCTTTTTGAGACAGGGTCTCCCTGTAGCCCCAGCTGTTCTGGAATTTGCTCTGTAGACCAGGCTGGCCTTGAACACAGAAAGATCCGTCTACCTCTGCCTCCCAAGTGCTAGGATTAAAGGCGTGCACCACCACGCCTGGCTTAGAGGTACTTTCTTAAGCCACAAGAATAAACAAGTGAGAAAGGCAAAACCAGAAAATGGCATAGTTTTCTTAAACATTAAAATACAGGGGAGCAACTGCCAAGACTATAATTTCTTAATCATTTATACTGTGTGAAAGTACCTGACTTTCTTTTTTGGAAAGATATGAGGTATATAATAGATAGTACAATTAAGCATATAATACTAAAGAACTAGGAAGCCATTAACTGATATAAGTAAGTGCTTCCTAGGAAATGGAAATATACCAAATAGTTTTCTGAGAAGTTCTGGTGTCCTATTAGCATATCAGAACATCTTGTTACAACAATTATGTTAATGGTGAAATTGTACCTTCCTGCAAAGAACTGAAGTGATCAGTTAATCACAATAATTTCTTAATAAATAAATTGTAGTTCTTAACTCTTTGTGTACAAAATAATACTTTGGTTATGGTAAAAATGTGAATTACACAATTGTGCTCAATAGTGTATGTTTTGGCCAATTATTGCTAGGCAATTCGAATGCAGATGGTTAGTAGATCACACAAACCTTAAATGTTGATGTGTGATATTGAAATGACTAAAATAAGTAAGACACAGTAATTGAATTATAGTACACTGAAATATTGACCTTAAAACTACTATAGTACCTTCATCTTCTAAACATAGTTCTATGTACACTTTATGGTTCAGTTACCAATTTTAAATATTTTCCTTATGTGTTTGCACTCACCAAATACTTCTTTAATGTAAAAATTGGAAAATATTTTGTTCATTGTAAGGCAGTGTATTAGTCACTTTTCTGTTGCTGTGATAAAACCACGATGACCAAAGGAACTTATAAAAGGAAGAGTTTATTTGATTTTTACCATTGACAATTCCAGGGAATTAGAGTCCATTGTAGTGGGAGGCATGGCGGTTGGGGCTGGAGCAGAAAGCCAAGGTTCACATCTCTCAATGAGCACAGGAAGTCAAGAGAGAGACTGGAGACTGGCAAGCCTTGTTGAACTCACTAAGCCCACCCCCAGTGACATAATTCCTCCAGCATGGCCACACCTAAGATTTCCCCAAACAGTGCCACCAACTGGGGACAAAATGTCTGAATACTTAAAGCCTATGGGGGACATTCTCATTTAAACAACCACAGGCAGTATATTATCATTTTAAATATAACAATTTATATTCTGCAGATATGTTTTCTACTATAACTGGACATAGGACAACAATTTCTTACCAATTAAATTATATTTTAGCATGTGATGGTGTTTCTACCAATATTTATTGTAGTCTGAGACTTCCCATGGCAACATGAACAAATGCACACCAGATAAGGACAAAACTTACAGACCAAAGAAATGATTCTACCAAAATCCAACTTGGCAAACCAATGAATTGATTAGGGTAATTTATAGGCGTGTGGGTGAGGGATTACTGCATACTGAAAAGTTCACCCTGGCCTGGGTGCCAAGTCACCAATGCTGCACTGGTGCAGTTCTCCAAGGAGTTTGACAGGTTGCAGTCTCTGCTCCTCAACAGTTCTTACTGCTCATGTAGCCTGGACAGTGGTAGGGCTGTGAATCTGCTGTTTTGGGGACTTCCTCAGACTTATGGGTCATTTACTTCCTGAGTCTTAAAGACTCTCCTTCCAGGACAGAATGTTTCAAATTGGAGGAAATAACTACATAACAATTCACCCCTTCCTCCAGCACTTCTCACCCACTTTTCCATGATTTTCTTGGAGCTTTGGAGTGGGTGTTAAAGATGTCCCTAGGGATATTTGACCAATACCGAGAAATTGTTGGTTTTAGGAGCTCCACCAGTGATTTTGAGTCTCTGTAGCACATCACTATTTGAAGTTTCTTTCCATTATCCATTGTGGCTCACAATAGTGATCCATGAATGTTAAGAACAAATTCATAGAAGTCGGCTTTACAGGTACATCACACAAAGCAGAAGCAAATTAGTAGCCCTTGGGCATATGACCTTCCCTGCTACAGGGTTTTCAACAATTTTATGGTCTCTGGGCATGCCCTTTTTCACCCATGTTGAATCCTTTTGTATTTAAACACTTTAAGCATTGAAACATGTGCAGGCGCAGGCTGTGGTAGAATGTAGTTTGTCATTCTGTGTCTAACCCAATCAAAATGCTCTCAGTGATTTTATAGTTGTACCTGTCCTTTTGTGAACTAATTTCTCATTCTTGCTGCATTTGGTGCATTTGTATATCTTTTAAAGGGTTTCCAAATCTGTAAAACTTCCAGAGATTAACATTATGTCATCAATATAATGAGATGTTTTTACAGAGGATGTACAAGATTTAAAAAAAAGTATTGGGCCACTATCCCAGGACAAATAGAGAGCTGTGAAGATACCCTTGGGGAAGTACTCTGAAAGTTCAATATTTGTTCCAAGCAAGTGTCAGTCATTCTTAGCATTAATTAGATAATGGAATGCTAGTGAAACATGTTATCATGTTAGCCAGATCCACTGCAACATGAATGTACTACACCACTTGGAGCAGTTGTTCCATTAGAAGAGCAGTGTTTGGGGTATAAGGGCTGCGATTGGGGTGAATGGTGAAACTACAGCAATGTAGTCTGGACACTCATTTGATCAACTTGATTGAACAAACAACCCGTCACCCCCCACTGGATGGTGGGGCTGTGGGGGTTTGGGCACAACAGCCTGCAGATTGGTTTTGCACGAAGGATGCTTGTACTCATGGATTATCACTTATAGCTAAAAAATGAAAAAACTGAGAGAAAGATGCAGGACAGTTATGGCAGAATGCATGATCTGGGATGGGGTGGGGATGGGGGAGAAGGGAAAGGGAAATGTGCCTGAACTGAATTGGAAAATAATGTATGAATTGCACAAAGCATCAATAAAAAAAAAATAAATAAATAAAAGAAAAAGAAGAGCAGTGTTGCTTCTTTATCCCAGGGCATTACCATGGAGTGTCTGTGCAGCTCCTGACCCTGATGAGCTTCATGGGGCCAGCTGTAGCCATTTAGTTTGGTTTAATGCCAAAGGAGAAGGGCCAGCCACCTCCTGTAGAATATACCTGCACCCACCTCTCAGGGTATGCTTGTTCCTACCTCCTTCGGGCCAAGTCTATCATCGCCTTTGGTTTACTCCTGTGCCAACCTTCTTGGAACTGGTACTCTTGGCTTGCAGAAAATGTCTCTCCACAGGCCATACCTGATTGTTGAGAGGGCCTCTATCTGGGAAAATGAGCCTAAGGACTCAGGGAAGAAATGTGCACAGCATTCTCAGGAGAGAAATCTGCCCACTACTGGGTTAATCCTTTTCACATGCATCCATCTGTCTCCATTTATATCAGCTGATGGTTATTACATCCCATACTCTGGAGTGTCACCACGAACTTCAGAATATCAGGTTCCACCATCCCCAAACTCAAATATTTTTCACATTGATATCATTAATAAGGGGCAATCAGTCACCCTCTATGCTCCTCCCCTAGAAGACCCCAAGTCTCCCCACTAGGGAGATGGATAGGGAGGTTCACACTTCTAGACACGCATTTCCTCTGTAGCAGGGGGTGTGGTAGGGATCACCTGAACACTCTGGACAGGCCTTAAGGTCTTCTAAGGGCCTTCCAGTACCGCTGTGGTTTTGCATTAATTTTTCCTTATGGACTCTGACTTGATGTAAATCTAGGCACCTTTGCCCCCCAAGTGACATAAACAAGCTCTTGTTTGGCTTTCCCTTCTCTCATCTTTTCTCTGTGCCCCTCTGAATCATTTGGGTTGGCCAAAGCCTCTCCTAATTGGAAAGATTATCCCTCCCCACACCCATATGGCTTAGCATAACAGCAGAGCACCATACCAGTCTTTTTGCCCTTGCTGAATTAATATATTTCTCATTTCTCTGGTGAACACAGTCTTACCTGTTCCTGTGATCTGGACATCTTTCATGCACAGTTGTTTTGTTGTTGTTAGCAATGTCTGTCTAGTCTCTCGTAGTCATGGGCCTTCCACTGGTGGTAATCGTGTGTCTATAATGACTCCCATGACATTTCTTTTGTACTGTCTCAGGTCATGCAGGCTTTCTCTCAAGTCTTTATTTCCAGGAGGATTTGGCAGTTATATTACACAATTTCTCTGCTTCTATAGCACCTAAGCTCATCCCTTAAGCTTCATAAACCAGAGATGCTCCATTATTGATTGTTTAAAAATCTTTCCAAATTAGTTGGGTGTGGTGGTGCATGCCTTTACTCCTAGCACTTGGGAGGCAGAGGTAGGCAGATCTTTGTGAGTGCAAGGCCAGCCTTGTCTACAGAGTGAATTCCAGTACAGCTGGGGCTACAGGGAGACTCTGTCTTGAAAAAGACCAAAAAAAATCTTTCCAAATTCAAGAAGTTCTAGTTCTGAGATTTCTGTGACTATCAGAATCTTTGGTGTTGGGCCATCTAGGCAACTGTCTACATGTCAAGTCATGGATTTCCCCTTCCTCTCTGTTAAATGCTGGGACCAAGGAATATCTTCTATCATTACTACCATGTTCGTTTTCTCCTCCCTTTCTGATTCTTCCAATGAGTCCTAAGTTTTTGGATCCCAATAAGGCTTTTTAGCACAGATTTAACTTTTACTCTCTTTCCCTTTCATCTACCTGTAAGGAATGGCAAGCCAACATCTTCATCTGATCCACTCTTTTATCCCATTCACCAAGTTAGAAGCTAGAGAATGCCAACTACATTTCCTTTTCCCACTGTAATCCTTATCTTATATAAGCATATTCACTCTGAGCAGCTGCCTTGGCTTCAGTTGCATGTTCTGTTACACAAATCAGTGGCCATGTGTAACCAGGACAGGCTGCCAACAATCTTGCCCCTTAGATGTTACTCTCAGTGACAGCAAAATTTGCTTGAAACCTTCAACCATTTTCAGTGAAACTTTGTATTCATTTGGCAAACCCACTCCATGCAACATAGAAGAAGAACACCACCCTGGGATTCTCTCTACTGAAACTCCAATTTCCAGTGGCTCTGGTTACCCATAACCAGACCCATGTAACCACTGCCTTGCCTAGAAGGCACACTCATTGCCATACACCATACAGGATAGGACAGCCATATAAGGATTCCTCCCATGAATTTTCAGCCCTCATACTGTTCCTCCTCAGCTTTAGACCTTGCCATGCACAGCAGGTACCATGTGATTACTGAATCCAAACACACCTTTGGTTCTATGGGTAGTCTCCAATCAGGAACCAGTTTTGTTGTGTGACTGTCTTCCTGCAGAAATGTGAACAAAGGTCTCTCCACTTCAGATAGAGAAGCAATGATATACCAAAGAAATGATTATGAAAGTTCACATAGGTAAACCAATGAGTTTATTAGGATTCAAGTTGCTTGCTTTTTAAATCTTAAAGAGCCTTCCTCCAGGATGGAATGTTTCGACTCAGAAGAAATTGCTAAACATGGTGTGAATTCTTTACAATACAATTAATCGCCATATAGGTATATTATATATATATATATATATTTTATATATATATATAATATAATATATACTTTAGTAGAAAAATAAACACATTGTAAGTCTGTAAAAATGTCTCCTCACTAAGTTCCAAATAGTGGCTGTGAATGGAATGTGCCTATACTATATATTTTTTTAAAACATTTTTTTATTGATGCTTTGTGCATTTCATACATAATTGCCAATTCAGGTCAGGATATTTCCCTTTCCTCCCCCCACCCCACCCATCCCAGATCAAGGATTCTGCCATAACTGTCCTGCATCTTTCTCTCAGTTGTTTTTTTTTTTTTTTCATTTTTTGGTCTTTAGTGATAATCCATGGTACAAGCATCCTTTCATGAAACCCAATTTGAGGCTTTGTGCCCAAACCCCCCAGCCCCACCTTCCAGCGGGGGGGTGAGGGGTTGTATGTTCAATCACAGTTGATCAAATGAGTGTCCCGTACTACATTGCTGTAGTTTCACCCTTCACGCGCATCGCAGCCCTTACTTCTACCATGCCCCCTCTTCCGCAAATTGTTCCTAGGCTTAGAAAGGGGCACAGGTGGATGAGAAGCAACAACGTCTACTTCTCTGGAGCTGTTGTCTTGGACTCTGGTCAATTTTGGCTGTTTCCTTTCATGGGCTGACAATTTGTCCAGGAATATACCTTTCGATCCTACTAATGAAGCACAAGCAATTAGATATATAGGTATTTAACAGCACTAATAAGTTATGGTAGGTTACTTTGGTATAGACACATATGTTTGGATGATATGTTGATCCATGAATTACCTTTTTCCTGTTAATATGACAGGGTCTTACTGTGGCTTATAACATCTCCTACCTGTAGAGGATGTAAGCTTGTGGCATCAGCCATGGGTTATTCCTCCAAGGAGAGAGCCAATAGCCAATTAGATTTGGGATATACAGGCATATGGCTGCCTCTGCTGCACAGTATTTCCAGGCAGGTGAGGTGTAGCTGGTGCTGACGGTGGAGTCTTGCTTGACTCAAGGAGACCTGTATTTGCTTTATTGGTTTAGTGGCCTTTGGTAACATTCTCTGGTGTTCCACAGGCCATCTGTACACTTGCATATTAAAGTCTAAGTAATAAACACAAGTTTAAGAGAAATTATTTATAGTAAAAAGTTTTCATAAATCTCCATTAAACTTTTCTTTTATACTTGGCATCTTTTTCAAATGTGTAGAATCAGTCTTTAAATGAAGTATTTGAACATGATTATGTTCATGTCATTCTTCTTTTATAGAAGTTGCTAACTCTGGGTTACATTGAAGGACTGAGTGAAACAGTAAAGAAGACCACTCCACCTCATCCTTTGGAAGGTTGTGTTAGGCTGCAGTGAGAGGGGAAGGAGTAAGGCTCACATTCCATTTTAGTCAGTTTCTCACTTACCAGAAAGACCTGATGTCCATAGAAAGAAATGAGCCTTGCAAACAGTAGTTGGATGGTAGGTAGCTTCTCTTTGTCCACCTCTTTTACCGTTAGAGAAGAGTTAGGTATGGATTGCTGTTTGTGACAGATGCTAGCATACAAATGCACAGGTTCCTGTACTTTCCTCTTCCCCAATCAAAACTGCTAGGGCCCTATACAAGTGAGCAATGATAAATATGATGGTTTATAGCATGATATGCCTTGAATAAATGAAAATAAAAGAAATATGTGGAACTTTGAACTGCACATAGTTTTAGTAAATGGATAATTTTAGAGAATTGAGAATATAAAGCTCACTGGTAGACCATTTATATGGCATGTGCATGTGCCAGGCCTTGGGGTTTCCTCTCAGTAACAACAGTAAATAAAAGGAAATTTCAGATAAGCATTTTATATTATGAATAAACAAACTTTAAGTTAGGACCTGAGGAACAGAGTAAGCTAAAACAGTTACATTGTTTAATCAAAGATGTAATTTATTACATGAAAAAACTAAGACTTTTCTTTAAAACTATCAGGGCAGTAAGGCAACGGCTTCAAAGAGGTTTGTGATCAAAGGTAGTAGCGAATTCTATGATTAAGGACCATAACACAGACTTTGTCAAATGCTATAAACACTGAAGAGCAATGAGGAATAAGATATGATTTATTTCTAAATTAGCATGGCCTTGTATCTAGAGGAAGGTAATATTTTCAAACAGAAATACTCATTTTCCCACGTTTTGCTTGAATTAAGCAAGCATTAATATTCTTTATTTATTACACTTTATAAGGCATCTTGTAAGTAGAACCCTGATCATATTCTGTTTGGCTTATATAACATTTTAAACACTTCAAATTTGGTTTGTTAAATATTAAATCATGTGATATGATACAAGAATCTGGATTTCCAGCTTTAATTGTCCAAAAATCTAATCCCTGAAAATACTAGCTGTTTCCTCCTATACAATAGTGAGACAGTGGAGCCAGGTCAAACTTCTTGCTATAGAGATATCCCGTGTGCTTTCCTATCAGTTTAGCACTTGCCAAGCTGGTAGCTCATGTTAATAATTTGCATAATCCCAAAAGACACTTGGGGTGACAAAATTAATTAAAAAATTAGTGTGCTAGAAGTACCTGTTAATGTTCTATCAATGAGTGGGGAACTATCCTGATTTTTTGTTTGTTTGTTTGTTTGTTTTGGTCTTTTTGAGACAGGGTCTCCCTTTAGTCCCAGCTGGCCTGGAGCTTGTTTTGTAGACAAGGCTGGCCTTGAACTCACAGAGATCTGCTTGCCTCTGCCTCCATGAATGCTGGGATTAAAGGCATGCACCACCATGCCGGGCCTAAGATGGTTCTTAGCCACCACGTGGGTGCTGGGAATTGAACCTGGGTCCTCTTGCAAGAGCAGTCAGTGCTCTTAACCACTGAGCCAGCTCTCCAGCCTGACCCTCCTGTTTAATAACACTGTGATATGTTTAAATTCAAAATGATGTTAAGAAGAAAATTGCAAAGTATCAAGGGAGAGTGCAAATCTGAAGAGAGTGAAAAATTATCTTAACATAGATAGGTTCTTATTCTAAATACCTCTCTCAGCCCTTCAGAAAGCCTTAGTTTCTACATTTGGCAAAACAAAGGTTAAGAAATGAAATGGTAAGGTTTAGAGCAAATAACCTTCCTTCCCATGTACACTAAGCAATATTCTAACTTAAAAATGTTGAAATATCTCTGACTGAAGATTGCTTAAGATGTCTGGGTTTAACTGTGTTAGATCCTTTCCTTTCTAAAGACCTTTGATTTTAACTAAATGCTTGCTTATCTTTCTAATTTAACATAGTCCCACATTCTTCTTTGTAGTAATTTTGGGCTATCTGATAACATATAATGGAAAACATGTTTATGTCTTCTTCCAGTTCTTGTTGCATATTTCAAATGCTTAGAACAACAATTTTCAGAAGCTTTCATTAAGGTTAATTTAAAAACTACATTAAATACAAACAGATTTTCTCACAAACAAAATGCAATGTGTACTTAACAGACTTCTGTATGTTATATTTGATAAACTACCTCATATAAATGCAAATTTTGACTTTCTGCCAGAACCAGGTGGTATGGAAAATATTTCTATTAAACAAATAATGCTGGAAGAGCTACACGAAGCACTGGTATGTCGCATAGGGAAAGAGGATGTTTTCGTACAGGTTTGATGTATATTTTCAGGTTGACCTTTCTGTCTACAAAGTGAAAGAAACATACTGCATATAATATGTGCTGAGCAGTTGTCTTTATCATGGAAGTGGATTCAGGAAAACATATTTGGAGTTGATTTTACCTATTCAGAGAAACAGACTGAAGTATTTTCTCCTGTTTTCCTGTCATTATTTGCTAAACTCATCTCATCTCCTCTGTCAGTTTTGGATAGATTTCCTCACAATTGTTAGGTAAAATTGAACAAGGAAAACAAAATAAAGAGAATAATAGAAAATGTTGCTTTGCATGGAAGTTTCATGAACAAAATATAAAACAGAATATAAAAGTCAGTGGAACTGCCCCCCCTGTGATGACTTCAGTTTAGCTATGCCAAAAAAAATTAGACAAACCTAAATAAAGATGTAACTTGCACAATCCTTGGTCGTTTTTCCTCTAATTGTGGTGGTCCTTGTTGTATAGGATTGTCTCTCTCTGGCAAGCTATGGACAGACAAATTTTTCACAAACTTGGTTTCACCCACTTACCTAGAATCATTAAAAGCTTGTTGACCGTTAATGCTCAGCAGGAAAGGAGGGTCAAGGAGAGTCAGCCATACCTTCCAACTAACCAGATGACCCTAGTTGTACAATAAGGAGAGACTGTGGGTAGATATAGGCAGAGGAAGCCACAGGGATGGTCTCTTGCCATTTTGTGTGGCTGTGGGGAAGTCACTATCTATGACTAGATGGAGAATTTCCAGTGCAGCCCTAGGAGGGGAGCACCCACACTCCTGTGAGTAAACCCTCACCCACTGCTCTGTAAGTAAGCTCAACATACCCACTGGTTTAAACTCACTGGTTTCTCAGACTAGTTTGGTGAAATTGTACCTGTTTGTCATAGGGACCAAGGGATAAGGGGACCTGATATATTTCTCACCTCCCAGAAATAATTTTATCTATAGTCCTCAAAAACAAGAAACTTTTGTGAGACTTAATAAGATCAGAAGAGAATATGGAAATATTTGTTGTAGGAAAGGGAATAATATTTAATAATACTTTATATCATTTCAAACATTGTACATTTTAATGTGTGTGAAATAACCATAAAACTATGAAAGATTGGAGCAGCATGAAATTTTAGGTTTGATATAACTATTCAAAAATAATAAACTAACTCTAAAGAAAAAGTACATATTTGTATACACATCCAAATGAATGGAAAGAAGATGTTAATGGTGATGATGGCAGCTTTTTATTGGGAGCTTCTATCTGAAACCCTTGACTTGGACTTTTGTATGCTTCTTTCTGAGTTTGATAATACTACTCCTATTTTAAAGGTTGATCAATTCAGAGAGTAAGTAACTTGCCCAAGAACTCACATTTTATAAATAAAACACAGCAACTTTTCTTTCATCTGTTATTCATGGAAATTCCAATTTCTGATTCTATTAAACTTTCCATTTTTCTCCCATGTCTTCCCCCTCCCGACACTGGTTCCTGACTGTCTCTGTAAATGGATGACACATTGATATCTCAGATATTACATCAGAAATTTAGTATATATATTATATAATATATATATATAATATATATAATATAATATATAATTTTTTTTTTTTTTTTTTTTTTTTTTTTTTTTTTCTCTGTAGCCCCCAGCTAGCCTGGAACTCACTATGTTCCAGGCTGGCTTCAATCTCTCATATAGATCTGCCTTCCCCTCTGCTTCCTGCCTCCTAAGTGCTGGGAATAATTTGTACTAAGAGTAAACAATGTATCTGTCTCCTCAAAGGTGTCATTTCTTTGTACGGGAACATGTTACAATTCATCCAGCTTTTGTTTTTGTTTTTGAGATAAAGGTAGAGTCTCCCTTTCAATCAGATATTTTGAAATATGTAATTGGCATGAACCATAACCAATCAACTGTGTTACAGAACATTAGAATTATTCCTATGTCTGTGACACCTCTGTATCTATAGCCCAACCTTTCTTCTTTCTCTCACTCATCATTCTGCTACTAACTTAAAAATATTTTATACCCAGGACTGATATAAAATATTTTATACCAGTCCTGGGTATATACCCACAAGACTCATCCTACTGCAAAGATAGATGCAAATCCATGTTTATTGCAGCTCTCTTCACAACAGCAAAGAGCTGGAACCAACCCAAATGCCCCTCAACTGAATGAGTGGATGACAAAAATGTGGTACATCTACTCAGTGGTAAAGAAAGATGACATCATGAACTTTGCAGGTAAATGGATGGAACTCGAAGCCATTATACTAAGTGAAGTAACTCAGTCCCAGAAAAAAAAAAGGCGAATTGTTTCCCAGATGAAAGGCAAGCTGAACAACATTATTGTTACATTTCTGTTTATCTGAAAGCAACTATGTTGTTATAGATGTAAATCTCTTAATGGACTCTAGAATGGATCCACCACTTACTCTCAGACTCTGTAATTACTGTATATGAGTGGAAAGGATATATGCATATTTTAGAGTAATATAAAATTAAAGGAGGAAAATGTAAATTCATAAACATAAAAATATTGAAAGAAAGATGCAGGATAGTTATGGCAGATGGTACATGATCTGGGGTATGGTGGGGGGGAAGGGAAAGGGGAATACATCTAAACTGAACTGAGAAATGATGTCGGAAATACATGAAACATCAATAAAAGCATTAAAAATAAGAAAATAAAGTAAGAGGGGCTGGAGAGATGTCTCAACAATTAAGAGCATTGGTTGCTCCTGCAGAGGATCTGGGTTCAGTTCTCAGCATCCATATGGTGGATAGCCACCATCCATAACTCCAGTTCCAGGGTATAAAATGCCCTCTTCTAACTTCTGTGCATGTTGCACAGTATGAGTACCACTTACCTATATGCAGGCAATATACTCATACACATAAAATAAAATAAATAAAATAGAGTAAGACATCACATTGTTCAAGTGATGTAACAAATATAGGTTTTACTCTAGAATCTATGACATCTCCAGCCATGTGTATTTGGCTATGTACACAGTAGCCCCATGAATTAAAAAATATTTTATTTATCATTTTATTTTATATGTATGAGTACATTGGCTGCATATGTGTAAGTGTACTCATGCTATACAATGCTCACAGAGGTCACAAGAAGGTGTTTGATCTCCTGGAACTGGAGTTATGGATGGTTGTTAGATGTCATGTAGGTACTGGGAATTGAACCTGGGTCATGTGTAAGAACACTCAGTACTCTTAACTGCTGAGCCATCTCTCTATCTCCTCTACTCCTCACTTTTGAGAATGACTTTTTTTTTATCTTCCACACATAAATTCATGGAATGTTTGTCTTTGTGTGTTTGCGTTTTCTGACCAAAATACCCAGTCCAATATTATATTTTTAAATGAGCATATAGGGGCTGGAGATATGGCTTAGCAGTTAAGAGTCAGTACTGTTCTTATAGAGGACTGGGGTTCAATTCTCAGCACCCACATGGTGGCTAATAGCCATCCATTACTCCAGTCCCAGGGGATCTGACACCCACTTCTGACCTCCACAGGTTCTGCAAGACATAGGTGCACCTAAATATATGTGGGCATTACACTCATAAACATAAAATAACAATAATAAATAAAAAATAAATTAGCATATAGAATTTAATTTTCTCTTTAGTAAGGTGTTAGCTTCACAATGTAAATGTTGATAATATGAACTTTATCATTTTAAAATTTATATACGTGTCAATATGGAAATAGAATTGTAGAAGCTCAGAGGGCTCTGTTCATATGATCCTACAGAGGCAGTGTCAGCATGCTCAATACCCATGCAGACTTCAGCAGACAAAACCTATCATAGAACTGTGAAAATAGGCAGCAGGTCCCAATCTTAACGGAAGAACTAATGGTAGCTGATTACTGCTGGGTGAGGAAGAGATGATCTTCTTAAAGTGGGAAGTCTGGATGGGCTGACTAGTCCTCAGTGGATGAACTTGGACTGAGGAATGTCTAGGGATGCTAACTTGACAAAATGGGCCTTCACACAAATGAGAGAGTGTATGGATTCCAGCGAGGCGGGCTGTAAGGAAAAGGGTATAAAGGGGATTAAGATTGATTGAGATGTTCTGTATGAAATACACAAAAATTCAATAAAAATTATAGGCATCTTGAAGTGAATCAAGAACAAGGGAACAAGTGTAGGGAGGGAGCTTTGAGAGGCTCTGTAACCAAAGGCAGGGGGAGGGGGGAAGCAGATTAACATTGTGTCATTTTCTTTAACAGAAGATACTTACTTTTCTATTCTTAGTGTTTGTTGGGAAGCACGGGATATTCCTCCTTCTAGAGAAGACAGATTTCAGCTAGCTGTGGTTTCTGGAGGTCTCTTAAGACCTCTGATATCATGTGTTATTTCTGCTAACCTGAAACTAACATTACTGACTCATGGAAAATAACTCAATAATTGTGTCTAATGACAACATCTGACTGAGCATACAGCTTAAGAGCCAACCCATTTTAATAAAATAATTCTCATTAATATCAACTACTTAAATTTATTTCCTTTAGAACCAAAAGGAAGCCAATGTTTTTAGAGTTCGTGAACCTGCAGAAAGAGATCTTTCTCTCTGATTGAAATGGGAACAGCAGTCACTATTTGCTTCCCAAGAATCTTTGTCTTTAGAGAGCTAATAAATTATACTCTACACATAGATAGTCAGCACAACTGGTTTTCTATTCCAAGGGGAAGCTAAAATCTCAATATTATAGATGCTTTGATTAATTCTTTATAATAAACATTTTTTTCTGAATCCTAGGGAGATTTCAAAAGCCAGAAGAGGGTTTGATTATATAAAGTGTGATGTTAATGGAGCCTTAATAAAATCATGCGTACTCTAACATATTTAAAGTGAGGGAGCCTGACAAATGGCATTGACTTTATAACAAAATCAATATTTGCCTTGCTAAGTTGGGTAAATTCATTCCTCAAAGTTTATTTAGTATCAAAAGAACAAAATTCAAAGAATATGTAAAGCCAGAGACTTCCAAAATTGAATATGAAGTGAAACATTATCAAAACGGTATTAAGCTGGTCTAGATTAGTTATTATTTAAAGCAGATAGTCAAAGTATTCAGCTTTTAAGGTAACGTTCTCATATAGTTTAATAAGAGGGACTTCAAATTCAATATTATTATATCTTTACTTCTTTTTCCGAGGGAAAATTTCAGATTTTGAGCCAAGTGCAGAATTATATGGTTGGAGGTTACATAACGCAGACCTACAGAGTGTTTTGTATTATGTCTAGGAGACAGAGCATTAGATTTCACAGGAACAGTCATCGAGATGCCACACTGTCGACATTTCTGATCTAGCTGCAGTGCTGAGGTTTAAAACTCAAACCCAAGGGCCAAATTCAA
The DNA here is from genome assembly GCA_009823505.1 of Rhizomys pruinosus. Lineage (NCBI taxonomy): Eukaryota > Metazoa > Chordata > Mammalia > Rodentia > Spalacidae > Rhizomys > Rhizomys pruinosus. The sequence goes on along the minus strand of VZQC01007425.1, from coordinate 1,640,246 downwards.
AAAACAATTACATTTGCTTTTTGCATCCTGGATGCCCAAAACACTGGAATTTGCACTTTTAACAGATAAAATAAATTCTCTTTTCCCTCCATACAAAACTTTTTAAACTTACAAATGTTCCTTACCTAACTTTAATATTCTCCTTAAGGCCTTTGCAGGTCCCCAGAAACTGTAGGGTAGCCAAGAAAGGTGTTCCCAGGGCAGCCATCCTGTTTATGTATCTCTCCTCTGCCCCTCTCCATGCCAGGCACGTAAAGACTTCCTCCAAAGGAATCTGTAAGTTGTGTCATGTTGCTTTACAAAGTAACTCATCTTATTGTCTCTTAACACATTATATTTGTTTCCAAAAGAAAAGATTAAATAACACCACCTTTTAAACTCTATTTTTCTTTACTATTGAATGACAGATTACATTTCTTTGAAGTGCACTTCTAGCTAACATTTTCATAATAAAGTATATATGTACATAGTGCACATATATACATAACGTGTTCAATTGCCTTCATAATTTAAGATTTTCCTTGATATTTTGGGTTTCGGTGTCAGAAATGTACACATAATCCAAATAAAAACCTATTCACAATACAAAAAATACAGATGTTTATTGTAATCAACAATAGATGTAAAAGATATTTATAATTGATACAATGATCATTCATTTGTCCCTGCAGAGCAATGACATACTTCAACCTCACCTTCTGGCTCTGTCGTATCTCATAAGCACTCCTGTAACCTTACTCTCTCCTAAGACTCTTGGAAGCATGAATCCTTGTCAAACTTCCTCTCCTGTGCAGCCTTCCAGATCTTCGTTCTCCTGGCACTGTCTCCTGGCTCCTCTTATATAAAAGCCTCATATTCATGATCTCTAGACACTTGCTTGTACATATCCCAAGACAGTAGTTTAGGCAGAATAAAATACACTTCTGCCTGCATGCAGGAATCCACCATTATTGCCATACTTTTTAAAAACCAATTATAACCCTTATTATTCCATTGCTGAAACAACCAGTGTTTAGGTAAACACACATTCTGCTTTACCAAGTGTGTTCTGTTTTATGCTCGTTATCATAAAGTACTTATTAGTAGATCCTACTTACATTATCAAATGTATCCCTATTTGACCAGCATATTAAATCATTTTACAAACTTTATTTATCTTGTTTTTATGTGTATGACTGTTTTGCCTGCATGTATATGAGTACACCACATGTGCAGTGGTCTAGGAGGCCAGAAGAGGATGTGGGATCCTCTGGGATGGAAGGCCCAGATGGTTGTTAGCCACCATGTGGGTGCTGAGAAATAAATTTTGTCCTCTGCAAGAGCAGTCAATGCTCTTAACTGCAGAGCTATCTCTCCAGGCCCTACATTAAGTCATATTAAAATACAAGTTTAAATCAAGGCATGGTGGTGCACACCTTTTAATCCCAGCATTTAGGAGGCAGAGGAAGGCAGATCTCTGTGAGTTAAAGGCCAGCCTGGTCTACATAGTGAGTTCCAGGACAGCTGGGTCTATAGGGAGACCCTGTTCTAAAAATTCCAAAAAAAAAAAAAAAATCTCTTTGAGTGATATTATTGCTACTTTTGGACAAAGATATTATTTAAATTACTCATGATAAATAGCCTTATAAGCCAAATAAGAATACATCCACAAGGACTGATGAGATAGCTCAGTGGCTAAAGGTGCTTGCAGCCAAGCCTGATGACCTGAGTTCGATCTCCGAGAAGCAACTCACGCAGGCTGTCCTCTGACTTCCACAAGTGTGCCACAGTACCCATACACACACACACACACACACACACACACAAACACACACACACACACAAGTAAATGTAAACAAAAATTTTAAAAAAAGGAAAAAATTCACAAACCCAAACTATAGTAAAAAAGGTCTTTTGTTCAAATTCTAAAATGAAATCTCAGATAAGATAAATAAATGTAGACATTTTAGTCAAAGACCTTTGTGACCAAGTACTATAAATTAAGATATAAAATTGTAAACATGTCAAATTGATCTTAGTGACAAATTTTGACAAATGATGAAAAATGAGGACACTGAATAGACACACATTGAATAGAATCCAAAGTTACACAAATAATTAGTGGCCAACCACTTCTAACTACAAAGTCCATTTCTACCTGAAAATCTCAAAAAATAATGTGATCAGTTGCTTTTCTTTTAATGTAAATTCAGATCCAGGTTAGGCTAGATTGGGCTGAGGTAAAATGTTCAAGGAGGTGGTAACAGTGCTGTGTCTTCACAAACTCCATTGAACACATGAACAGATGTGTTGATCCTTAAGTTTTCAGGATTATTGAGCACATGAACAGTCATTACTAAATTACACATTTATAGAAACTACAACAGTATAGACTGGACACTCATTTGATCAACTTGATTGAACATACAAGCCCCCCCCCTGCTGGATGGTGGGACCCATGAGCTGTGTGGGTTTCGGCACAACTGCTTGCAAATTGGTTTTACATGAAGGATGCTTGTACTCACAAATTATTACTTATTGTTAAAAAAATGAAAACAAAACAAAACAAAAAAACCAGAAAGATGCAGAAAAGTTATGGCAGAATGCATGATCTGGGGTGGCTAGGGGTGGGGTTGGGGGAAGGGAAGGGAATATATGCCTGAACTGAATTGGAAAATGATGTATGAAATACACAAAGCATCAATAAAAAATAAATACATTTTTATGAATTACTTTAAGGAATTCTAAGATAACATATAGAAAATTGGCCATCATCATTATTTATACTTAAAAATCACGTGAAATATTTTGTGGGAATGGATAATTGTAGATGCATTTGTGTACATTAGGGATACACTCAAAGTTAAACAATATTAGGGAGATACAATGAATTTCTCAATCTATAATATATTTCCAATCACCATCCAGTTGCATATCACAATTCTGTGGCATTACAGGTAACACATAAAGATTATTTGTGGAATTCAGATAATTTATATATTTTATAAAACAAAGTGAAAATTATATTAGTAAATATAAAACATAAAATAAAAAGAATATATACAGTTTGATAATTCATCATGCTATCACCAATATTTTTTAATGACTTTCACTGAAATAGACTGAGTTGAAAGGATTTTCTTCTCTATATACTTCAAAGCATTTAATGAAACTTCACTTGGTTTAATTCTCTCTTGAGACCCTCAGAAAACATCTAAAAGTGGAAGGGCAGTTCTTCACTATCAAATATGATAGACTCAGGGCACAAGTCAGAGAGAGTGTAACGCCTTATTCAGCTACCTTACAAAATAACTGTCTTAGAACTATATTGTTTGAAATAATAGTAATTTAAACTATCTAATGTCTTTAATATTTTAATATATTTAATTCTTTCCTTAGACAAGATAATTTATAGAATGGAATGGGAGTCTTTTATTTCCCAATATTCATGTTCTATAACTTACAGCCATAACCACTAGCACAAATAATTTGTAATCTCTAACAGCAAATTTTTTTACATCAAAATCTACTCAAAGTAGTTATTACCTTACAAAAGTTTTCCATATAGATTTCTAGAACTTATTACTTTGTGTGTCCCTGTGTGTGTCTGTGTGTGTGAATGCACATGGATGTGTCTATGTTGTGCATGCATGTGTGTTTGTATGTTTGCATGTTTGTGGGCAGACACTTGTGCACATATGTGAGTGTACATGTCAAAGTCCAAAATTGATGTCAGGCATCTCCCTTGATTGCTCTCCACTTTATTTTTGGTCAAGTCTCTTGCTGAACCTGAAGTTAGCCAATTCTGAGCAGTCTAGCTAATAAGTTTGCCCTGTAGAATCCCCTGTTTCTCCCTCTGGAGTATTAGAACTACAGGTGGCTGCCTCACAAAGATAAGAAAGAACAGAGATCAGAACAGTCTCTGCCATGCAGAGATCACAACAGCAGTCCTCCCACTTGCATGCAAGTGCACTATATTAGGGTACTCTAGAGGGGCAGAGCTGGTAGAAGAAATATGAATTTAATGGGGGTTTATTTGTTTGCCTCACGTGATACCATTTATATCTCAGCAGTGCCAGTCTGGTGCTGAAGACTTGTAGGATCCATGGACCTGCTGGTTTTCAGTATGCACTGGAAGACTCAAGAAACTGGTTGTAAATGAGTGAAGGAATGAAGCACTGGTGCAAGAGGACAGATGAACTAGCCGACAAGAATGAAGACAAGTAGGCAAAAACTAAAGCTTCCTTCTTCCACCTCCCTATTATCTGAAAGGCCACTGGAAGGGTGAGTGTGCTGGACAGCTTTAGTTATCAACTTATACACCTGGGTTGAGGGAGCCTCAATAGGGGAATTGTCTCTATTGGACTGGCCTGTGGTTAAGTCCTCCAGGCATCTTCTTTATTGCTGAATGATGTGGAAAGGCCCCACTGTGGGGGTGTCTCGCCCCTTGGCAGGTTGTTGTGTATTGTATAAGAAAGCACTCTGAGTATGGGCCAGGGGAGCAAGCAAGTAAATAGCCATCCTTCATTGCCTGTGCTTCAGTTCCTAGCACTGGGCTCTTTCCCTGAGTTCTTAACATAGGCTCCAAAGGTGATGAACTATGTAACCCAGGAGATATTAGTGAAATACATTCTTTCCTCCTCAACTTGGTAGCAGCCTAGAACAGAGACTCTTCTCACTTCTGATAATCTGGTCAAGAAGATCCCACACAGGAACATCCTGTCCTTTGTTTTTTCCTTGATTTCAGATCCATTCAAGTTGACAGGCATTGCCCACTGAGTGATCTAGAACTTGATACTGTGCATGTGTGCATGAGTGTCTGCATGCCCATGCAGATTCATGTTCCCATGCTTGCATGGAGGCAAAAGGAGGTCATCAGGTATTCTATTAATCTTCAAATGATTCTATCAGTCTTCACCCAATTCTTTTTTTTTTATTGATACTTTGTGCATTTTTAGATATCATTTTCACTTCAGTTCAGCGCATATTTTTCCCTTTCCCTTCCTCCCTACCCCCACCCCATCCCAGTCATGCATTTTGCCAAACTGTCCTGCATCTTTCTCTCTTTTTTTTTTCATTTTTTTTAAGCTATAAGTGATGATCCATGAGTACAAGCATCCTTCATATGAAACCAATTTGCAGGCTGTGTGCCAAACCCCACAGCCCCACCATCCAGCGGCGGGTGAGGGGTTTATGTTCAATCTAGTTGATCAAATGAGTGTCAGACTACATTGCTGTAGTTTCACTTCACAATCCGCAGCCCTTACATTCTACACATGCCCCTCTTCGCAGATTGTTCCCTAGGCTTAGAAAAGGGGCACAGGTGGATGAGAAGCAAAACAGTCAAAACAGGCCAGGAGCTGTTGTCTTGGACTCTGGGTCAATTCTGGCTGTTTTCCTTTCATGGGCTGACAGTTTGTCCAGGAATACCTTTCGATCTACTACTGATGAAGCACAAGCAATTAGATATATAGGTAATTTAAACCATGCACTACTAGTTATGGTTGGTTACTTTGGTATATAAACATATGTTTGGATGATATGTTAATCCATGAGTTACATTTTTTTTTTGGCTGCTTTCATGGGTGAATTGATGAAATCTGTGCCTTGATTCCACCCTATGTTACGTATAATACAAATGCTTCTGGAGATTCATGGGTTAAAAAAAAAAAGGGCGGTGATCACAGAAAGACATGAAACCTTTTCATCAAAACCCTTGCAATTCAAATCTTAAAAACTAACTATGGGAAAAGATTTGTAGGTCCCAACAAGACAAAATGTACCAAACTTATGGCTGAGAAAGAAAAGATACAGCTTTGCATTGAGTAGGATGTACGAAAAGTGCCAACTGAAAGGTTGACCTGTCTGAACATCGAAAGGAAGAAAAGTCCTAGATTAGCTACTAAACATCAGAACCCTCTGTGGATCCACTGTAACAACAACTATTTCATAATGAGTGCTAATTGAAAACTTACCTTCAGGTGCCCGCAAGGTTTGAAGTACTAGAGATTTTTGCCTTCCCCTTCATAGAACAATGGGGTAATATGATGATGATGAGGTCGCTCTCAAACTGTAAACATTGGAGACAACGATTATAGAGGTAATCTCCTATCAAAACGGTTACAAACTGCCTTCTTTTATTGATCATAGGCATAAGAACTGTGAAAAAGACAGCATTATCCTCTCGTTCAGAATCAAATATATATATAAAGTCTCTATAAGCTATGCACTTAACACAAATATATAATACATGGAGCTCTGCACATTTTTTTCAGCACTGGATATTCTACAGGAGAATGTTGGCCTGGGATCAAGGTCCCCAAAGGTAAAGAGTCTTGCCTTAAACTGGGAAACTCAAGAAGATGAGGGGCGATAAGGCCCTGCCGAGCGAAATAAGACCTGATTTAACATAGGAATAACGATTTGTATTGAGAACCACACATGAAGTGTAAGCAGATGGGCTCTGGGAATACCAGAGAGTGTTTACACAGGCTCACTCAACAATAAAGCACAATTCCGGTCTTTCATGGTGACAAGAAAGTATCATCGTCAGCACCACTAACATCACACTGCCTCGGAAAAATACGTTCATGTGGCAGGTAGAGAGGCAGCCATCTGCTATGTAATCCCAAACCTAATTGATCTAGATTGCTTTCGCTCGGAGAGAAAACCCATGGTGTATGCCAAAGCCTTACATCCTCTTACAGTTATGGAGATGTTATAACCATCAGAAGACCTGTCATTATTTAACCAGGAAATATGTCATCATGGAATTAAACATATACCCAATTCTTTTGTGACCCATTCTGTCACTGACACAGAGCTAGTCTGGGATTATGTTAGGGTTAAGTGTTAACTTGACAGATTCTGGAATCGCAGGGGTGATGAAGCACTGTGTGGTACCTGTGAGGAAATTATCTTGATTATATTAACTGTAGTGTAAAGAACTGCCCACTGAAACGGCACCATTTCATGGACGTGGATCCAAAGGACTTGTTAGAAAATAGAAAATTAGCTCAGTGTGTGGCGCCACGCCTTTCATCTAGAACTCTGCGAGCAAGAGGGCCCAGGCGGATCTTTTTTGGAGTAATCAGGATGGTGGTCTACAGGGTGAGTTCCAGGTCAAGCTAGGGCTACAAGGAACCCTGTCTCGAAAAGAACCAAAAAAAAAAAAAAAAAAGAAAAGAAAATTAGCATGCATTTATATCTCTCTGTTCCTGATTGTGGCTATGATGTGACCACCTGCTCTGCCCTGACTTCTCTGCCATGATGGTCTGTTGCTTGAAATGTAAGCTAAAATAATCACTTTCCCTCTAGCTTTGTTTTTGCTTTTAAAACTTTTTTTTTTCCAATCACAGAAATCAGAAAAGAAACAAACACAGCTGGTGACCAGAAAGGCCACAAAATCTTCCTCTTTGATCTCCATAGTGCTGGGGTTACAGACACTTGCGTGGTGCTATTCAAACTCACTTCTGGGGTGCTGGTCCTTTTAGTGCTCAGCAGACACTTTACTTACTGAGGAATTTCCCTAATCTCTAGTATTTGATGGAGGAAATATTTTTTAAAATTCAAAATTTTATGTGTCACTGGTGAAGATTTCCTCCCACTCTGTCAGTTTTCTCTTCACTTCTTTAATTTTTCTTTCACTGTACAGAATTTTTTTAGTTTAATGATGTGTCACTTGTTGATTGTTGATCTTATTTCTTGAGCAACTGCTGTCTGATTTAGAAAGTCTTTTCCTACACCTATATTTTGTAGGTTACTGCCAATATTTTCTTCTAACTTTTTCAAAGTTTCAGGTTTAACATTGAGGTTTTGATCCATTTAGAGTTGAGTTTTGTACAAGTTGAAAGGTAGGAGTTTAGTTTCATTCTTCTACAAGTGGTGATCTAGTTTTGCCAGCCACATTTGCTGAAGATACTGCCTTTCCTCCACTGAGTGTTCTTGGCACCATTGTCAAATATCAGGTGGCTGAAATTGCATGTGCTCAAGTCTGGGTCTTCAGTTCTATTCCATTGATCTATGGGTCTGTTTTGTGCCAGTACCATTCTTTTTTTATGACTATAGCCCTATAATATAGTTGGAGGTCTGGTATAGTAATCGCCCCCCAACATTACTCTCTTTGCTCAAGGTTGCTTTGGTTATTCAGGGTCTTTTGTTTTCCACATAAATTTTATGATTATTTTTCTAATTCTGTGAAGAAAGTCATGGGGGTTTTGATTGGGATTGCATTGAATCTATATATTGCTTTGGGTAGGATGGTCATTTTTACTATGTTAATCCTTCCATCTCTAGTGTCTTCCCCAATCTCCTTCTTCAAGGATTTATAATTATCAATGTAGAAATATTTAATGTCTTTGGTCAGGCTTGTTTTGAGACTTTTTCTTGAGTCTATTCTGAATGGGAGGGTCTTCATGTATACCTCCTTCAATTGCTTGTTGTTGGCATATAGAAAAGCTACTGTTTTGGGGGAGGAAATCTTCATCAGTGACACATCTGACAGGTTTAACAATCAGAGTATATAAATTACTCAAAAACAAAGCTCAAAAAAAAAATAAATGACCTAATCAAAAGATGGACTAAAGATTTGAACAGAGACTTCTCAAAAGAAGAAATAAAAATGGCCTAGAAATATCTTTACAAGTGCTCAACAACATTAGTAATCAAGGAAATGGAAATTAAAACCACTTTAAGATTTCATCTTAACCCAGTAAGACTGGCTATGATCAAGAAAACAAATGCTACTAAATGCTAAATAGATTGTGGGGAAAGGAGAACACTCATCCACTGCTGGTGGGATTGAAAACTTGATTCAAAATGAACCTACATTTTGACCCAGTCATACCACTCCTGGTTATATATCCAAAGGATTCATCCTATTGCAGAGATAAGTGCACAAGCATGTTTATTACAACTCTTCACTATAGTGAAGAGCTGGAAGCAACCCAAGTGTTCCTCAACTGATGAGTGGATAATGAAAATGTGGTACATTTACACAATGGTGTTTATGCAGTGGTAAAGAAAGACAACATTGAGCCAGGTGTGGTGGCACATGCCTTTAATCCTAGCACTTGAGAGGCAGACACAAGCAGATCTTTGTGAGTTCAAGGCCAGCCTGGTCTACAGAGTGAGTAGCAGGCCAGCTGAGGCTACAGGAAGTCCCTGTCTCAAAAAGATTAAAAAAAACAAAACAAAGTAGAAAGACAACATTATGAAATTTACAGGTAAATGGATGGGACTAGAAGCGATTATGCTAAGTGAAGTAATACATTCTCAGAAAAACAAATGACGTATGGTGTTCCTCATTTGTGGATCCTAGCACCAAATCCCTATTTGTTAGTAAAACCAATACCACATTGACTGATATTACTATAGATATAGCTCAAAGTTTGTCTCTATTTTCCTCAGTACTAAGATTTATGAGAAAGTATAAAGCTTTTTTTCTAAAAGTACATCAAAATATACATCAACATGTTATGTAATTTAGGCAAGTAAAGTTAAATGTCTTTTTACCTGTATGCAAGCTTACTGTTAAACTGTGAATCCCGTAATGTGCTTTGGAATTAAAAAAAAGAAAAGAAAAAAATATTATGAGTAAAATACTCATAATCATGTTAAGTGTAGCAAATGAAAAAAATTAAAAATTTAATCTGACAAAGTAACAAAGCTCATATGAAAAAGCAGAAGACCTAGCACAGTCTGTTGCAGTCTTCATAGAAAATTATTTCAAAATCCCTGTCTCCAAAAGACCAAAAAAAAAAAAAAAAACAAAACAAAACAAAGATACAATAACCAAGGCAGTGTAACATAAAGAGATCTAAAGACAAAGACAGATATCTCTGAAATAGAGATATACAAACACAGGGTTCTCACATTTGACAATGCAGCAAATGTGATTCAATACAGAATAGAAATCATTACACAAGTACTATACTGCAACTACAAAATAAACAATTGGGGAAAATAATCCTGATACTGATCTCATACCCTTTACAAAAATTAAATCAGAATGGATCATATCCATCAATGTAATAAGAAAAACAATGAAAATTTTGAAAGACAACACAGGAGAAAATGCTCATGAAATCTGAGGTTTAGTGCTGATATTCTAGAATAAGAGTCAGTGACACAATCCATGAGAAAAAAAAGGGGTAAATTAAACTTCTTTTAAATTCCAAACATGTTCTTGTGGAAAGCACCGTAAAGAAAATAAGAAAAGTCAAACACAGATTCTAAGAAAATATTTACAAAATGCGTATCTGATCGAGGTCTGTTATTCAAATTTGTTGAATGACCTTAATGATAACAATGTGAAAATTAATAACTTAAGTTATAAAAAAGAGTCAAAAGTCTGAAAAGAACTCTTACCAAAGGTGGTATACAGATGGCACATAAGCATATGAAAGGATATTTGACATCATAATCACTGGGGAATTGCAAATTCAAGTAACAATGAGATAACCCTGCAAAGCTATTTAAATAGAGTGAATCTAACACACTGACACTGTCAAATGCTGACAAGGAAGTGGAGCCATAGGAATTGTCATTCATTGCTTTCCAGAAAGCAAAAGAATACAGTCACTTTGCAAAACAGTTTGCCAGTTTCTTATAAAACAGAATGTGTTCCAACATATGAATAATCAATTCTGTTCTGTTTACACTAAAGAGTTGAAAATATACAGAATACAACCTATGTAAAAGATGGTAATGCCAACTCTATAATTGCCAAATGTGAGAACAATGATAATGTCAAACAGGTTAATGGCTAACTCTGGTGCACATACACAGGGAAATATCATCCACTGCTTAAACAAAACCATGTGATGATGTAGAGGAACTTCAAAGGGATACTGTGGTGATAGATCCAGTGTGGAAAGTCAGAGCACTGAGTGGCTACAAACAGACCTTCCAGAAAAGACTAAACTGTAGAAACAGTGAAAAGATCAGTGATTTCCAGGAGTTTTCAGGTATGAAGGATGGCTTTTAAGGCAGCATAACATCTGTACTGTTTTTTAGTTGTGGATGTTTGTTTACATAATTCAATATAATCTTTCATAGATTGTAAAATACAAAGAGTGAATCTAATATAAGCTTAGAGTTGTGACTGATGTATGATGGTTGTTATAGCATGATAGTTGTGATTGATAGTATGTCAGTGTTGGTTCATCAATTGTAACAAGTGCCACACTGATGACAGATGTGTATGATGGGGATAGCAGCAGTATATGGGGTGAGGGATAGCGAGTGACATATGGGAAAACCCTTTGTTGTGTTTAGTGAAGCAAAAACTTCCCCAAAGAACAATGCTTATTCATTTATAAAATTAATGAAAAATATCAAAGAAACTGGTCAATTTATTATATAATTTTTCTAAGGAATGAATAATATTCTGGTTTTTCTTTTTGCTTTAGTTTTTTTTATATAGGAGACTATTTCTAACTTTCATTCCCAGCAAACACAAACACACACAAAGACACACACACAAACACACACACACACACACACACACACACATGTGCGCACCCCTCTTCCATTACTATTTTTTGCTTTTCTTACAGAAGACATTTTTCTTGTAAAGTAAGGTAATATTTTCAACTTTTTGTGTTTTTGGACTTTGGCAATGCTGAGGCTTGAACCCCTGGTCTCCCATGTGCAAGCTACCTCTTTACCACTAAGCTACAGGCCCAGCTTGGAAGTGTTAAGGAACAATGTCTTATGCATAATTGTTACAGATTGGAGGTCTGTGGCCATGATTTCCTGGATCAGGTTCATACATGTGATGAGATAATGTGGAACTGTAACACTGACTGAATCAGCCTGGAGTAAAATCTTGATTCCGGTACAAATGAACTGTTAATCTCAAAGGTGAAAAGCAAGTTTCCTCATTTTGGTTTTAGAAACTAAGCTGGTAAGACAATCACTTAACATAAAAAATAACAGCATTTATAAATCCTAGCAAAATATTTTCTAATGAACATAAAATGAAAGTACTGTGGAGGGCTCACTTGAGATGGTGGAACTCACTGAAAAGTTGGGGTAAAGGCGTGAATGGATTTCCAGTTTCCAAAGTTTCAGATTTATTTTAGGTTCTCATTGTCAAATCAATTTTTTTAATCATTTTCATATAAGGAGATGAAGTCTACAGCAATGTGTATGCACTAATCTTTTATAAAGAAAAAGTAACAGTGAAGATTTTATTCATTATGTTATTTTTTTGTACACTTAAAAATTGGTATTTATGGTGGGTCATAGATATAAGATGATATGCATGTATGTCTGGCATATTTAAAAATCCTAGGAATATATGCAATTTGTACCAAGTCATCTCTGATGCTTTGCACTTTAACCAATTCATTCACCATTTAAAAACAATTAAAAAATTCATTAAGCTGGATTCTGCCCTTGGATACACACAACAGAACCCCCATTGAAGTCAATGGAAATTGTGCATGCATATCCAGGGGCAGAATTTGGCCCGCTGTGTTTAATTCACTCTGATCATGCCCATTAATTCAATATTAATATTTCCGTTCACTTATTCAATTAGTTCTGTGGTATTCAAAATTCATTGTATGTAATACATTACAATCAGTCAATCATTACAGTGCCAGTCCACATTCTAACAATCAATATTTGAAGTTAGTCAAGGCAAAATGCACTTAAAAATCAAACAGAAAGAGAAAACTCTTAGACATATCTCCTATTTCCTAGCCTGAGATTTGAGGCCCACACTCTTCGTATAGATCAGCTGGAATGGGAGACATTAGTAAAATGAGGGAAAACTGGATCGAATGCAACTTGGTGAGGTAGCTAAGCAGGGTCATCTAATATTACCAGCTGCCAAAGACTCAGGAAATAGCCACTACTGAATTAGGTCACCTTAGTAGTATCATTTGGTTCCTGATCACATTTGGGTTATCTCTGATCTGAGTAAAGGGATCTCTGTTGTCTTCAAAGAAGCGATTTTTGAAAAGTTATTGAATCTCTATAAATATTGTACACCAGAAAAATTGTGATTAGAGACATAAGAGTATAACTACTCATGTCCCAATTTAACTATCAAATTTTTACAGCCATCACAGATAATATGCAAGATTATTAGCAAATCTATAGAAGATAAGCCTATGATAAGCAGTGCATGTATTATTCATTAATAATCTTAAAAGAATCATTTCAACAACCTCTTGAAAGATACTGTTATCTTGTAGTGTTAGGGTTCGAGAATCCACACCAGACACATCGAAGGATGGAAAACCAAGACTTTATTTCGGGGGAAAAAGTAAACCAGCATGCCGGGGTGCGAGGGAAAAGGCTCCAACCCTGATAACTTGGCTCGCAGGTCTTTTATACAGGGTCTAGGGGAATTTTAGCGGGGTTTGGGTAACTTCTTGCCTTATTAGATAATAACAGGCTTACAGCTAGCTCATGGTTAGGTCAGCCCAAGGGCATCCCACATACCAACAGTTATCTTTAGAAACAATCCTGCAACTGGAACGAGGAAATGTTGGGTCAGTCCATCTGCCCTCACATACCAACAGTTATCTTCATCAAGTTTAGGTTAGCTGTTCTTGAGGCCTTGAGCAACTGTCTTTGAGCAGTCGACCTTTTCCCTGAATTGGGCAGGTTCCAGTAATGGTGGTTATGCTCAAAATGGAGTCAGTGTGGGCCTCTCTTACAGTAGCAGCTTCATTGAGGTCTAATTGAAAGTTAGTACACCACATCTTTAAAATACAAAATTTGATGAGCTTTGGCCTATGGATACAGCAATGAAACTGTAATCATTACACACAAAGTAACGAACATATCTACATCCATCACTTGAAATTTTGCTCCTGTCTCTTTCTAATCCCTCGTTTTGGTCCTTTGATATACATCTGTTTCTAGGCAACAAGGGTTACCTTCATTTTGCTATAGATTAATTTGAATTTTACAGAAATGAAAATAATGTCTTGATTCTTTCTTTCACCAAAAAGTTCTTGAGAGTCAATGGAGTTGTGTACCAATCAATACCTTTTGGTTGGATGGTGACATTTCATTTCATGTCTGATAATTTCTGAATTCTTCTGCTGGTGGCATTTTTGTTGTTTCAAGTTTAAGTTCTTACAACAAAGCTATTATAAACATTTGTGCACAAATGTTTGCCTTCAGCAAATAATTAAAAGCAGAAAGACTGTTAAATAGCAGGTATATGTTTTAAGTTTATAAATTACTGCCACAGTTTTCAGGGGAAGCCCATTCCACATTCTCTTCGGCAGTATCTGAGAGTTCTAGTTCCTCTAAAGCCTTATCAACGCTTGACATGGTCAGTGATTTCAATTTTAGAGACTGAGTTAGGGGATAATAAACATGCTTGCTTTATTTTGCATTTGTCTATTAACTGTGTTGAAAATCTGATGATCTTATTTACCATTTAGTTAATTTCTTTAGTGAAGTGTCTGTTTAAATCTCTGTGAATTTCAACTGGATTCCTTATTTTTTATTACTGAGTACTCTAGAATTATTCACAAATTCTGAAAATAAATTCTAATATCAGATAAATTTTTGACACATTCTCAGTCTGTGGATTTTATCTCAATATTTTCAAACTGCCTTTAAATGAGCAGAAGTTTATATTTTTAATAAAAGCTAATTGTTTTGTAATTTTTTAAATTTCCAGAGCCATGCTATTAGTGTTACAGTGTAAAGTTATTTGCCTAATCAAATGTCACAGAAACTTTCTTCTAAATGTTTTTTGTTATATATTTTACATTTAAGTTTATTTTTATCTATGGCATAAGATAATAATTGAATAATACATTTTAATGTTAATATTCAATGGTTTCAGGATAGTTTTTTAAATAAATTCCACCAGATTTCCTTTACATCTTTGTAATATGGTCTATTTTTATGGTCTATTTTTGTAACAGTATCATACTGTCTTGGTTGCTGCCAAGTTATTTGAGTTTTATACTAGGATTTGTTGCTCTCAAATTTACTGTCCTTTTATAATATTGTTTTTGCTATTCTAAATCCTTTAAATTCCTTATGACAGCAGAATCACCCATCTTGAATTTTGTTTTAGATTATATTAGATCTATAGATAAACATGGAAAATTGATAACTTGATGTTGACTTTTCTAACCAGTGAACATTCCATATTTTCTATTTTACTGCCTTTCATTCAGCATCATTTCATAGTTTTAACGTGTAGATCTTAAACTTCTGTCAGATTTTTTTACTACTTTAAATTTCTATATTTTTAATGTCTTTTCCTTTATACTGGGCTGAAGATGTAAAGCAAGTTATGGCATATGCTAGGCAAATATTTTACCTTTGTGCCATGACCTTAGCCCTTGAAAAGTTTTTATTTTGTTTTTTAAATTTCCATATAACATTATTTTTGGTAGTGTAAGAATTTATTGTAATCATACCCTTCAATCTGGGTGACTAATATGTTTAAAAGCTCTGTTTTCATTCCATGGGATTTTCTACATCTGAGATTGAAGACTTTCTGTTCTTTACTTCTAAGCTGATTGATTTTCCCTTTTTGGCTTGCTATGTGGCTTATGAGTTTGTATTGTAGATGTGGTGAGAACAGAAAGGCTCTCTTCCTCCCAATCTAAGGAAGATAACATCCAGCTTTCATGCTAGATGCTGTACTGTCTGCACCTTTTCCCTTCTTACACTTTTTGACTTTGGATACTGTCATTGGCATTTGCTCAGATACTCATCTAGAATGAATGTTGAATTTTGCTCCATGTTTTAACGTGTGCGTATAAAGATGATCAATGTTTTTCTTATGTGGTCAGTCAATATGGATAATTTCATGGTTTGATTGTTGAAAGTTGATCAGCCATCCATCACTTAAATAAAAACATTGGTCCTGACGAAATCTTATCTCACTTATATATTGCTTCATCTAGCTTACTTATACTTCATTTATACTTCTGTGTGCATGTCATGAGGGAGCGGGACCTGCCATTTACTGTTATCAGGTTAAAGTTAGCTTCACAGATGAGTTGGGTATGACTCCCTCTTGTCAAAATTTGTTTATTTTTGCATGTGGTTCCTTCAGTTTTGCTTCATGCACATTTTAGCTTTGTCATTAATAACAGGAAAATTTGATTTTGTAACACATTCTTAGTGACTTGATGACAATATCTTTCTGAAATGACCACTGTTTCTTTGGTTATATTCTTTGCCACACCTTTATCCTTGACTCTCTGCACATAATGATGTCATTATTTTTAAAATTAAAATGATGGGTGCTTGTTAATTCTCTCTCTGATCTGACTAATGTAGTTTCAGTGTGGTGGGTGGCTAGCTTTAGAGTTTCTTATGCTGAAGGTTTGTTGAATTTCTTGGATATTTAGCTATTGTGGTTTCTTCAAATGAGATGTTTCAGTCACATTTCTCCAGATTAATATTCTGTTCATACTTTCTCGACTGTTCTGGAGACTATTAAAAGCAGCCCCAGAATTTCCTTATTCTGCATAGTTTCTAAACAAATGTTTACCTCTGTCACTTTTTTATTTCCATGTGTTCAAAAGTTCACTAATTTTGTTTTATAATATCTTCCCTTCAATTTAGCCCATCCAGTGGGATTTCTTCTCAGATATTAGAGATTTTATCTTTATACATTTGATTTTGGCAATTAAAAATATTTTTTAGGGGTGGAGAGATGGTTCAGTGCTAAGAGTAATGGCTTGTCTTGCAGAGGACCATGATTCCCAAGACCCAGATGGTACCTAACGCCCATCTATAACTCCAGTTCAAGGGATACAATGCACTCTTTTGAGTTCCATGCACATTAAATGACAGACATGGGTGCACTTACATGCACTCAGGCAACCCATTCATACACGTGAATAAAAATAAAAATACAAAAGCCCACAGCCCACATACCAAACAAAGAAACACACCAAGCAATTTCATGAGAGTCAGGAACAAGACAGGCATGCCTATTCTTTCCTTCCTGTACACTAGAGGGCATGAAGTCTTATCTACAGCATAATAATAAGACATATTATAATAAGACAACTAAAGGATATCAAGGGGTACAAATTAGGCTATTATGATTTACAGATGATATTATTCTATATATAAAAGCCCTAAAGGCTCTGCCAGAAAACTCTTTTAGAGCTGATAAATACATTCAGCAAAGTTGAAGGATACAAAAACAACTCGTATACACCAACACCAATGTACTGAGAAAGAAATCAGCTAATCAATCCCATTCATGATAACCTAAAAAAATCTTGGAATAAATCTAACCAAGACATGAAAGACTTGGATAATAAAAATATTAAAGCAGTGAAGAAAAACAATGAAGAAGATACAAGAAGATCTTCCTGGTTCATGCATCAGTAGGGTAAGTATTGTGAAAATGGCCATCCTCCCAAAAGCAATCCACAGATTCAATGGAATCTCCATCAAAATTTGAACACAATTCTTCAAATAAACTTAAAAAATAGTCCAAAACTTCTAATGGAAACACACACACACACACACACACACACACACACACACACATATATATATATATATGTGATATATATATCTGTGATATATATATATCTGTGATATATATATATCTGTGATATATATATATATATATATATATATATTTGTGATATATATATATATATCACATACCACCCTAACACAGGACAGCCAAAATAATCATTAACAACCAAGGAGGAGCTAGAGAGTTATCATCATCTCTGATTTCAGATGAAATACAGAGCTATAGTATTAAAAAGAGCTTGGTAATGGCATTAAAAAGACATACTGAGCAACATACTAGAATCAAAGACCAAAATTTAAGTCCATACAGTTATAGCCACCTGATATTTTTGAGAAAAGGTTAAAGCACACCTTGGAGAAAGGACAGCATTTTAAACAAATGTTTCTGGTCAAACTGAATAGCTACATGTAGAAAAATGAAACTTTCATCTGGGGATTTGGTGTTAGCATCCACCAATGAAGGAAAAAGATGAACATTATTGTTATATGTCTGTTTATCTGAAAGCAACTATGTCTTTATAATGTAAATCTCTCAACAGGCTCTAGAATCCACCCACCACTTATTTTCAGACCCTGTAATTACTGTATATGGGTAGAGAGTATGTATCCATATTTTAGAGTAATATAAAACTAATGGAGGAAAATATGAATTCCTAAGCATAAAAAAAAGACTGAGAGAAAGATACAGGACAGTTATGGCAGAATGCATGATCTGGGGTGGTGTGGGGGGAAGGGAAAAGGGAATATGCCTAAACTGAATTGAAAAATGATGTCTAAAATACACAAAACCAATAAAAGCATAAAAAAGAAAAATGAAACTTGACCCTTGCACAGAACTCAAATCAAAATGCATCAAGAACCTCACCATAAGACCTGCTGAACTATTGTTAATTCATTGAATTCAGATCCTCTTCTCATTATATTTTCTTTCTCTTAATGTTTTCATTGTGTTTAATTTGGTTTTCAGCTTTTTATGGTAGAAACACATAAATCATTTGAAATCTTCTTTATTTTCTAATAAAGCTGCCTTTATGTGTGTTTCCTTCTATCTGCTGCTTTAGCTGCATCTAATGCATTTTGATTAGTTGTGGTTTGCCATAATTCAGTTCAATAAACTCTCTAATTTTCCTGTTTATCTCTTCCTTTATAAGTGAGTTACTTAAAATGTGTTGCTTAATTTCCAAATATTTGAGTATTTTTTTTTGCTATGTGTCTTGTTATTGATTTCTAAATTATTTTATGGCCAGCGAATACATACCATGTAACTTCAAAAATATTTTTCATCATGTTGCATATTTTTATAATTGGGAATTAATTTTAATGTCCTTATCTGCTAATCCTTTCACATATTCTATCACCACAGAAGTTATGTGTTGATAAACTTTTTCTCCATGTAAGAGATCATATTTTCCTATTTTTTTTTGTTTCCTATCTTGCCTTCTATTACTGTGATAACACCATGACCAACAGCAACATGGGGAGGAAAGGATTTATTTTAGCTTACAGACTATGGTTCATCATTGAGAGAAGCCAAGATGGCAGGTCAAGAAAGGAACCTGAACCAGAAACCAATGGAGGAAAGCTGCTTATGGGCTTGTGCTTTCTGGCTTGGCCAGCCAAGTTTATTATATAGTCTAGGCATTCCTGCCTATGGATGTTAGGCACCACCTACAGTTCAAGGAACCCCCTGCATCAAACAGAAATTAGGAAAATCCCTCAGAGATGGCCACAGGCCAATCTCATCTGAAGAATTCTTCAGTTGAAGTTGCCTCTTTCCAAATCACTCTAGGTGTGTGTCTCTTTGGCTGTTGAAGCTATAACACTTGTCATGCCTGGTAATATTTGATTAGGTGCCAGGCATTCTGAAATTAATTTTATTGGATGTTTAATACTTTTCTGTTTCTACATATAGTAGAGAATTTTGTTCTGAAGTATATTTAAGCCACATCAATAGAATTTGATAATTTTGCTTTTTCTTTCTTAATTTATTTATTGATGCTGGAACCTTTCTTAGTCTAGGATTATTATTTTCTATGAATCAGATGAGACCTGATCTGTGTTCTCTATGGACTATCTCATAAAGTAATCAAGAGATGCCAGTCTTGTTGGAATGGTATGCACTTTTGCCTGCTCTGGTGAACACCATAAACTGTTCCTGGGAATCCCATTGGGTCATTTTCCCCTGGCCTTAGGCAGTTTCCTCAAGGATACTACTCATCTGAATATTAGAGAATTAGAGACTTGCTGCCTGCAGGTTTCTTCTCTTGTCTCCTCAGCGTTCACTCCTTTCTGATGCTCTTTTCAGATTCTAGTCACCGATCTCCCAGACATTCATCCTCATCCTCTGTATCCAATGCATTTTCAGGTTGGCTCTGAGTTTCTTCTGCTGAGCATTGCTCTGGGAATACTCTCTCAACACTCACTTAGAAGGATTGTGGAGCTCATTTCAGTCTCTATCTATGCTTTATAGACCACTGTCCTGTATCATCTTAAGTTCAGTATTGTGAACACTGGGTTCCTCAGTTAGGCCATTATTCATTTGTTTGTCTTAGTCACAAGAATAAGGATGATCCCTGTTATCTCCTGGTTGGTCGTGGAGTCCTACATTTGCAATTAATCATTATTTACTGTGTCTTGGCTTCGTCATTTGTATCTCACACAGGCACAGAAAAGAGCAGGTCATAGTCTTCTCCCGCAATGAACCAACTGAATTTTCACAACATGAAGAACTGGGAGAAATGGCAATTATCTGGTTGACTAACTGTGGATCAAAGGCATCATTTGTTGTAAAAATGATTTAGAGTTTAGAATAATTTAGTTTGATGACAGAAATTCTAGTTTGAATTCATATGCCTCTTTTCTTTGTGTAACTAAGTTTATATGCTTCTAATTATCCCATGGAAGCTTAGCAAAATGGTGCCCAATAATTAGCTCAGTCATTTTAACCCTCTGTTTGGTGGTGCTACAGTGTGTCATCGATGGAATGAGAGAGAATGAGTCAGATGATGATAAAGGATACTAAAATATCCGTACAATCCTTTTATTATTTGGCTTAGAGAAAAAGAAAAGAAAACCTATAGGTTATTCTTCTATTTCAATGAAGATTTCACTAATTTTCATTATCATTTTATACCTACAATATAACTGAATAAGAGGATTGGTTGGTTCATATAAAATAGCCCCTTTCTTTCCTCATTTCCTCAAATTATATAATGTTTTCCATTCTGAATCCAATAACTTAAACAACTGTTGTGATTTTATAAATGAAAGCTTCCGACTACAGGTGGGGATTCATTTGTAAGAAGAGGAAAACTGTTGAAACAAAGAGCTAGTGTCCCAGCAGCCATCTCTTGAGAAATTAGAAAGTACAAGCTACACTGATGAGAAGATGGCTTCTGAGTATAATAGTTTAAAGAATTCCAGGTGGTCTGCGTGGGTCATAATGCTCACATTTCATCTTGAAATCATCTTTATTCTCTCTAGTGTTTTGTAAAGAACTATTGCTGCTCCTGCAAAGTGCCAGGAAGTTTGTTCACACAGGCTCATTAAATCTGTAAGTACATAATAGAGAACAAAGTGCAAAACAGTGATCTGTTGGAAAAGCATTCGTTTTCTACAAAGTAAGGGGACAAATTAGGCAAGGGGTTGTTTGAGAGGATGATGAATAAAGAATGATTGTCCTAACTTGTTAAGTCACCTCCTCACAGTCCTCCTGTGGATATAGAGCTTGTATTCACAAGCTCTAACTTCAGTCTAATTGAGAGGTTTTCTAATGTTTCTTTTGGGGGGGGTGAGAGGAGGAATTGATGTCTTCTTTGGTAGAGTGACAAATCTATCCTGGCAAATCATGAGCAGGAGAGAAGCCGAGGACAGGTGGTTAGGAGGGAGGAGCAGGATAAAACTGGCTTGGCCCCTGAGAGCTGCTATCTTTCCTCCATCTGTCTAGACCTTATAACTCATTCTACAAAAGAATGCTGCAAATCTAACAAAAACCCAAGGACTATTCTTTTCATCAAAACGAGCAAGAAACTTTTGCTCATATCTTTATAGCCAATTACTTCACAGTTTCTGTAAACCCTCTATTTCTCCCTTTGTCTTAAGAATCAACTCCCTGGCATGGTGTCTTTTACACTCTGGTCCCACCTGTCTCCTTTTGCATCTCTTATCAAATCCCTTCTCTTATTTTATTCTTTGGTCATGGCAAACACTGACAACCCTCCACCCCCATATCATGATATTTTATATCTCTTCTTTCTGTCTAGAATATTTTCTTTGCTTTCACCATTATTGAATGGATTATTCTCATAAAACCAATGTTGCTTCCCTTAGAAAAGTCAGTGATGCCCAGGTATCATTGACTACCTCCAGAAACAATCCATTGTATCTGCACTTTTGTAGCTGACTTTAGTGGCAGAAGGTTGTCCATAAGTAAGTGAGTAGACGACAGAATTATTTTCAATGAGTGGAACAAATGGTTGATCTCCTCAGTCAAAGACTGTAGCCAGCAGTGACAGTGTTGGCTACTGTCTTCCTCCCTTACCTCATCAGAAAGCTTCTTCTATGATTCCCAGGATTGTGCTGCACTGTGTATCAGCGCCAGTAATGAAACCCTCCTTTACAGGCAGATGGGAGAGAGAAGCAGAGACCTCTCCTGGTGGATAAGGACCAAAGAATCCATAGTACAAATGCAAGGAAACAGTGGCAAAGCGATGGAAACTTGATATCATGAAGCAAGGGAAACAAGAGCCTTTATATTGGCTGGACAGAAATCTTTGTGTAATGGTCTCAGCTGTAATCTCCTAGTTATGGCTTCAGTGACTGTAACTAAACTTCACTTAAGAGCAGGTAAACTGTAACCACTTGGAACTGCCATTTCCCCTTTCTACCTCTTGAGTCCCCTCTCCCCCCAAGATTTCTACTATCACTGTTCTTCAAGGGAACAAAAAAGCCCATTCAGTGTGGAAATCTTGAAATTTTACATTAAGGTGATACTTGTAAACATAGGAATTTTTTTCTAAAAATTCATTTCTACTCTGAACTTGATTGATTGTTTAGATAACTGACATCTATTGTTGTTTTCATGGGCATTAGCACATCAAAACTCTGTTTGTTCAGCCAAGTAAACAAAAGATAATTGTGTTTCATATTTTCTTTTTTTTATCAAGGCTAAATAAAAGGAATACAGTTTGAAACACACTTGACTCACAGCAAAATATTTATGTAGAATAATAAATTAAAGTTTGCTTCTATCTTTTTCTCATCTCTGAATTCTAGCTGTAACGAATGATGAATTTAAGAACTCAATGATTTGAAGAAGAGGGAGGGTTATACAAAGAAACCTGGGGTAAAGGGAAGAAGGAGTTCAAGAGAGAGAGGGACCAAAGGAGATAGGTAGAATCAAGAATGAAATGGAAAAAAAATGGGGTTACTTTAACTGTGGAGGGAAGAGAGAGTCATTAGACATGAAAAACCAGAGGGAGTCATTAGACATGAAAAACCTTCATGTTGTTGGCCAAGAGAATCTCAAAATTACACAGGCTATTGCTACAATCCTTGATTACTTTACTTCCCAGAATTTAAGGTAAGATGCTATTGCTGAAGGCAGGAAATACTTTGGACACAGGAATTGGAGGAAAGGATCTGGAAGAGACCTGGAAGCCACCTCGCTGAAGCCTAATACTCATACTTTGGGAGGACAGTGTGAAAGCAGCTAAGGGAAAGCATCAATCAGTGGTCCAGTCCTGGCTTTAAAGCCTAATAACCATAACAGTGACCAGCACATCAAGCTACATTGGGGCAGTAGTGGCACTTTTATCTTGGGGGTAATCAACAGCTACCTAATCGGACTTAAAATCCAGTAAATGGGGGGCTGGAGAGATGGCCTAGCGGTTAAGAACGCTGACCACTCTTACAGAGGGTTCGATCCCCAGCACCCACATGGCGGCTGAGAACCGTCTGAAACTCCAATTCAAGGAGAACTCCAGTTCCAGGGGAATCCGACTCGCTCTTCTGACCTCCGTGGCATCGCACAACACGGGTGCACAAACCTGCATGCAGACAGTACATTGATACACATACAGAAATAAATAAAAATTAAAAAAAATCCAGTAAATGGGAGGGAACTCATGTATAGTCCTGTAAACATAGCCAAATATATAGCTGGAGAGGTGCAAGACCTTAGAGAAAAACCTAAGGCTGTCAGATCCCTAGACAAATGCAATTTCTTACTATATGCTTAATATGGGTCCTTATATTTACAGACAAGTATGCTAGACACCACTCATCAAAGAAGTTTCTTTTGCAACAGATGAAGACTATTACAGAGTTCTGCAACTGGTCACACACAGAAAATATGTGTCTGTGAAAGGCTCAACCATGGCACATCTACAGTGGAACCTCTATACCTAAGGCTCAGGAAACATAATGGAACAAGGGGTACAGAGAACAGTAATGCACCTGTCAACTTTCATCAATGAAGCTCCCTCATATGACAGAGGGCAATGAACAGAAAAGGCCATAAATGGCTGTAGCATAGAGAAGAGTCAGCTGAGTATGAGTCCTTGGACATTTAAACTCTATCCCCTCAGGACTCAGGGACTATTGCAGAAAGATTGTAAGAAGCAGGGGAGAAGGTGCATGACTATACAGAAACAGTCTTAAAGGGCTCCTGGAAACTTGATCTTAGGAATCTACAGCAATGGTATCAGCTTGTACACAAGACCTATGCAAACTCAAGCAAAGACCCAGCTTAGAACTGGGGAAATTGGTAGCAGGCCCCAATCTTAGCCAAAGAACTATTGGCAGCTGATTACTGCTGAGTGAAGGAATAGCTGATCTTTTTAAGGAAGTGACTCTAGATAGGCAGAGTAGACCATAGTGGATGAATTTGCACTGAGGGATGTCTAGGTATACTAACTTGACTCCATAGGCCTTAACACAAATGACAGAATGTGTGAAATCGGGGGGGGGTATTGGAGTGTGCAGATTGAGAAGGAGTATAAAATGATTCAGATGATTTTTATGAAACACTCAAAAATTCAGTAAAATTTTTAAAAGAAATTATTTATTAATGTAAAAATTCAAATGATTCGGCAAAGCCCACCTAGCACTTTAAAGAGAAATCTTAGACTATATCCCTAACTTCCAGCTTGGTCAGTGGAACTTTTCACATAGCCCCTTTAAGTAGAGGAAAGAGCAAAATATGTTAGAGATAATTGTGAAATATTTTGCAAGATGTTAATATTACAAACAGAAACTTCATTGCTTTTTTCTTGTGGCCAGCTGGATCTGACATGAATACACAGTTGTTAGCTGTGAGCCAGCCCTGAACATAAGATTTTATATAAGTGTTTATTTATGGCTAATTTCTTTATCTATATATTGAATATAATACTTGCTAGTATTTTCTAACTTGTAATTATTTTGCTTCATATCAAAAAACAACATTAGAAATTAAAGTCCTTTCACTGTGGTATATGACTCATAGCCTATGTTGAGCATCTTAGAAAAACTGCTCCTTTCTTTCTTTCTTCTGTCCTTCTCAGACCGCCCATCCTCCTCTGCCTCTTGCTTCCTTCTATGGTTCCTCGCCTCATGTTATTCAGTTCTTTCAGGATTAGTAACATTATACTAACATGTAGCAGCTATATGTACATTTCAAACAAAGAAACCCTCTCCTTCCCATAATGCAATTGAAGGCCAGTGTCCTTGGCTGTTCAGAGACTTGTACAGTTTGAACATTGGTACTGATGTCCTCAAGCCTGTGCCGAATGGGAACAACATGTTTGGTACCAAGATGCCTTACTGTCTTCTCTTTCCTGTGGAATCCTATAGTGCTGTGGAGCTTATAAATAATTGAGTTATTTTTAAACCACTGGATGTTTTCCAGTCACTCTATTTCACACTGGATTAATTATGTAAGAAAACCGAATTGTTCCTCGCCAGTGTTACAACTTTTAAAAACAACATGCTGTTTAAATTCAGGTTTGGCAACTAAAGCTGAACCCCCTCATATTTATGGCACCACACCCATAGCATAATAAAACCTTTAGTGGTCTTTTGTCTTTTTGCTTGCCTTCTCTTTTTTCTCAAGGGTGTTTTATGCTGGAAGATGCAAACAAAAGTTGTCCAGATGTTATTTGTATCAGAGCAGGATTTCAGTCCAGCTATCTGTGGTTGCAAATGTTTATTTTAATGGGTTATTGTGCAATCCTTGCTGTGTAGACCTCCATGGCCTTAATGAACACTCTTAGCAATGCCAGGATATTGTTTTTTTTAAATATATCGTTTTAGTCCAATTGAATGATTAGTAGTCACCACAGGAGCAAAAGCTGCAACACCTGTAGAAACAGTATATTTTTGTCAATACCCCCATGTTGACACTGTTGAAACTGCTTGATTATGAAACCATGACCGATGAGCTTTAGGTACGCAGGAGGAAGGTGTGGTCCAGGCCCTAGCAACAGCCTCAGCCCTCAGAGACAAAGTTACATGACTGCAGTAAACACACTAAGGGTGTTGAAAAACAGGCCAGCTGCTGCCCCATATAGTTTGGTGGAATGAAAGCAGAGCTTAGCTAGGCCACCACAGTGTGAGCAGCGAGTTTATTTTAGATATTAAAGCAAGCTTGGGCTGGGCTTAGTATTCATTTTTAGAATCTAATAAAATCTTAACTAATGTTGCCTTGATACGAAAGTAAATCGGTTGTCCTGTATCTAAAACACATTTGTTACCCAATGTGCCGGTTAGCACTGAGGAATTTCTACTGCAGAAAACCAATTCTAAATCCTTAAATTATATCATATGGAACTAGATTTGAGTTTTCAGATAGTTATACATTTTAGATCTACTAGTTTTCTTTGAGAACTTATGCAAAAACACAAGGTGCTTTGAATACACAGCAAGTGGGTCATTCTCTGTTATAAGACCAAGTAGCCAACAGAGGACATTTAAAATTGAAACTCTCTGTTACAAAAGAAATAAAAGATTTCCTAAAAGAAAAATTATTTAATGATTTAATGTCAAGGGATGATTGTGATAGTGAACGCTGTCACTAAGGATTTTGGGTTGATTTTATAAGAGAAGGAAAATATCCCCATGAAAATAAAACAGGAAAGTCTTTGGTGAATAATTTTAGATGAATTAATTTTATGTGAGTTTCATAGATATGGAAAAAAATAACATGAGTATATCAAGAAATTAATTTTTGACAAGGAAAAGCAATTGACAGTGATAGAAAAGGCAGATTTTTAAATTATTTCACATTAGTACCTATGCCAGCTAAGACTAATAACACTAGTCTACATGTGTCTAATATTCCATAGTGTCTAACTTGCTTGACACATAATTCATGCTTAAATATTTTTGGATATCCTTATCATTTTTGAGACTGAAATGTCCTTGTGTACTCAGTATGTTTTTCATGGGTGTAGGCATAGCACTTTAAAACTGAACATATGCTCCTTGGGTGTGAGCATTTCAAGTGATATAATAAGGAAAATTTATAAAATAGCTATTTGCTGCCTCAGTTTTCCTAAATATAGGACTTATGTAGAATATCAATCTCCCTACATTTTATACTAAGATCACATATAACAGCCATTAAATATGAGACATTCATGTCTAAACAGAAGATAATTGGGGGAGGAGAGATGCATCCTATTGCTATTCTTTTCCAGTACTTGTATTTGTTATTTTTATTTTATGTGTATGAGTGTATTGCCTACATGTATGTGAGGACTCTATGTCCTGCAATCCCTGAATAGGTTAGAAGAAGGTGTTGGAACATCTGGAATGGAGTATGGATAGCTTTTAGCTGCCATATGGGTGCTGGGAACTGAACCCGGGTCCTCTGCAAGAGCAGCTAGTTCTAACCACTGTGCCATCTCTTTAGCCCTTCAATTGTTAGTCTTAACATCCAGAAGGACCCCTAATCATAGTAGGAATCAAAGTAAACATAATATTGGTGAACTTGTCTGTGTTTTCTTAGAAGCCAAACTTGAGATAAGAACATGAAAGCAAACATTTAGTTAGGGAGGTCCAAGAAAGATTACTCAAGAGCGGTAAAGCACAGGCCCTAGGAAGTGAAACCATCCATTAAGGAACTCTGTTAAACCAGCTCTCTCAGAGTGTGACTGGCACTTACTCCTTCAGGGGACCTCTTGGGTATGTGAAGAGCATACACTGGAGAATGACCCAGACCCCAAAGATGAGGGAGCTGGAATATTTACATACCACTGCCTAGGAGTCACTGAATTATTGGACAAAGATGGAGATAGGACAAGTGGAGTCCATTCCTTGTTATATCTGGACTTGTTATATCAACAACTTTTCTAGATTGGGCAATGAAGGCCTCAGGCACACAAATAAGTTAGGATTATATGACTATCAATCAGATCACAAACAAAGCCTGCAGAATAAAGAAATGACACTGCCAGCATCTGCCATACAAAGAAATAAGATATTGTGGTAATCTTTGTAAAAAGTTAACTGAATAGGGAGCTGGGAAGATGACTGGAGAGATGGTTAGGAGCACTGGTTGCTCTTGCAGAGGACTTAGGTTCCATTCCTAGCACCCACATGGTAGCTAACAACTGGCCATTAACTCCAGTTCTAGGGAATTTAACACCCTCTTCTGACCTCCCTGAGCATTACACTACATTGGTGCATTTATATACATTCAGGCAATATGTGCATATATATAAAATAATTATAAAAAGACAAAAATATAGGGTGACTTGATTCTTGTTACTAAATTTGTGGTAAAATATTATTTTAAGAAAGTTCGCCATTAAATTGTGACTAAAATGTTTATTATTCTATTAAAGTTCAAGACTCACGTGGGCCTTTGTTCATCATTGTTTTCATAATTTCTCCAGAATGAGTGTCACCTATCTAGGTCTCCAAAGTATAAACAAAGATGGCCTCATGTTGACTTCAAAGAAGTATGTAACTTGTATGGACAATTTAGATTAAATTACTATAGATTATCTTCTTGTGATTTTCAACATTTCATCCAAAGAAAACTACAGCAAGAAATGAAAGAAAAATCCCAATTACTTGAAGGAGGTATCAATTAATTTCTGTTGCTCAAAATTTTAATTATGACTACTAGGAGAAAAGGAGACATAGTTAACCATTTATCTACTAAAGAAAAACTCAGCCGGGCATGGCGGCACACGCCTTTAATCCTAGCATTTGGGAGGCAGAGGCAGGCGGATCTTTGTGAGTTCAAGGCCAGCCTGGTCTACAGAGTGAGTTCCAGGATAGCATTTGTACCAAATGCCAGATATAGAACAAATGGATCTGGCTTTTGGGTAAGGGTTCCCATGCCTCTGTCTGTGGCTCTACCTTCCTGTATGGCATTGCTTCCTTAGATGAACATCTCTATGCTCCATAGCATTAATAAAACCAGTTTACAGTTTTTTAACTATCTCAAAATTTGGGTAGAAAATCCCAAATTTACATATCTAGGTAAGCTCTGATTCATGGGTGTTATTTTGTATTTATACATGATTTTTTGCACTTTCTAACTTTTGGGTGTCTCACGGTTAACATACAAAATACATTATTTGTATTTACTTCTGCAATTTATTTTCCCATAGTTGCTTCCAGTTCAGTTAATGGAAGGGTTGTCCCACTAATCACTCAAGGCTTCACTGTCTCCTTTCCCCTCTCCCTCAAAACCTACACCTATTTCATCACCATTGACTCAGTTTTCCAAAGATTCCCAGCATAGGCCTCTGTTTCTTGTCTCTGTTATTGCTATCTTTCTTGGATTATTCATATGGCCTCAAAATGAGTCTCAGCTGCCTCTTGAAAGCCTGAAATGTCCCCAGTGCCTAATCTTGAGTAAACTGTGATACATTATGACCCTTTGAAACATTGCTTTATCATCCCATCTAGAGTAATGGGCCATGTCCCTGCACTGTTCTAGAAGGTAGACCTTCCTCTTCCTAGTTACTAGGGACCTCAGTTTTTAGTTACTTTACCCTTGGCTTTGTTACTCCCATAGTACTAGGCTTTTTGCTACTCAGCAAACATGACCTCACATTCCCACCTTAATGCCTTTGTCTCTTGTTTCCTCTGCTGGGAGCATTGGGCTTCTGGGCCTTTTCATGATGGATGACTTCACTTTCCTCAAGTCTCCCCTTAAAGGCCATCTTTCTCTGTCATGTTCTGGTCAGGATTATTGCTCTGTCTTTTCCTCCACACTCTTTACTGTCTTATAACACATTGTATTTATTATGAAGCAGTGCTATTTAGTGGCTATCACTCCTACCTCCTGGACTATAGGTCAACAGTGCTGGCTTCTTTATGCCTTCTGCTCAGATGTTGCTCATGAGTGGTCAGCACCTGATCCTCAGTATGTCTTATCAGTTAAGGTTCTCTAATCTTTCTTTTGAAATCTGTTCTTGTCACACTAACAGAAACAGTCCTTTCCATTCACAGTGAACAGTACTTATTTAAAAGATTATGATATAATTTTGTTGTTTTTAAAGATTTTCTCCACTGGAAAATAGGAAATTATTCCCGCTAGGTTCATGTTTGAAAAAATGAACTAATAAATAACATAGTGAGTCACTGCAATGTGGCAAACATTATATGTATTACTTCATTCAAATTCACAGTAATATCATGAGCTGTCATCCATGCTTTAATGATTTAAAAACTAGAGATTGGAGAAGTTTACAGATGTGCCAATATTCACACAATAAATGGAGTGATCTGAGGTTAGAAACTAGAGTTTTCTAGCTGTATAGCTCTTAATATTGATTGATCACCTTTATTTGATAAATCAGAATCTAATAGATGTTGATTTGAGAAAAATTGAAAATGCACAAAAGTCTCTGAACCTAACAAGAGAATGATAAATTCTTCATAAAGACTACGGATCTTTCTCAAGGAACTGAATCAGACCCATGCTATTTGCCTAGCTCTCAAGCTGCTTCATAGGGCACACTTTTATGGGTGTGGAGAAGATTATAGCGCAAATAAATAAGATGACGAGAATCAGATGTTCCTACGGAAAAGCCAATTAGTAAATTGTACTATTGTTTTGCAAATATGTATGAATTGTACTGTTAGTATATAGATATATCAATTTTGCAAGGAGCTGTTTATAGTAAGATCTAACACTGACAGAATAAAATGATCTTTGTATTATGTTATTGCTGGCTTAAACACTTATTTGAAGCATTCAAAATTTGGTCTTAATTTTTACATGGATATCCTATTCTTGGGACTCTTTTAAGCAACAGGCTGGCTTTTTGTGGTGCCATTCATATTCTCTTAGAAGTATCATTCATTCTTTGCATTGTGCAGAGTGACTGTGTTATGAAGGAAAATCTACATATATTTTTCTCAGTTAATTTGATTATACTTATTTCAGCCCTATATGATCATTTTTTACTATTATCATCACCCCCTTTTGAAGTATTGTTTGTTACTTCTTGTGCAAAAAGTAATTTGGGAGGGGCAGAGAATAATTTTCAGTTCACATAAGAAAAATATTTTGCCAGGTGTTCTGCATACACCTATATTTTCAACTAATTTGGAGACTTCAGCTAACTGCAAGTCTTAGGGAGAACCAGTGTCAAAAAGAAAAGAAGACTAAATAGAAAAAGAGTAAGGAGGAGGAAGAGGACGAGGAGGAGGAAGAAGAAGAAAATAAATAATTTTGTATTTCTTCACTTCTTTTTTGCCCAGTCTCTCATCAGTCAATAGTGAGGAAATACACTCCACAGCATGTTATACACAAACTTAAAATGTCATAGAAAGGAACATTTTGTACAGAAGATGCCATTTTTTTTTCATTGTACATGTGAGAAAATGGGGTCTGAAAAGTTTGAAACTATTGCCATAGGCACTCCAGTGGATGACTAAGCCAGGAAGCCAGTCTTAGTTCCCAGATAATTTCTTATGAGTTGTGCTATTTTATTTTCTAAAACTAGCACGTTTTAATAATGATTTTTCATTACTTGCTTATAGAAGTTAAGTACTATAGATAATATCATTATGAAGGATATATGTTAATTTGTTGTGTTTCTTCAAATGAACATGACAGCACAGTAACTTGGAAGCAACAAAATTTTTTGCTTTTATCACAATAGATTTAACTATGAAAGTTTATATATAAAAAGGAGTTGTCAATGCCCCTCTTTTGTCTGTTTTGTGTAAATTTTCTCTACTTTCCCTGTAATATTTGCATGTAGAAAAATACTGTTAGATGAAGTTGTTTACATTTTTTAAATTTTTTAAATTTATTTTTCTCTATGTGTATGAATGTACTGTCTGCATGCAGGTCTGTGCACCCGTGTCGTAAAAATGCTGCGGAGGTCAGAAGAGGGTGTTGGATTCCCCTGGAACTGGAGTTCTCCTGGAATTGGCGTTTCAGACAGTTCTCAGCCACTATGTGTGTGCTGGGGATTGAATCCACTTCCTCTGCAAGAGCAGTAGGTGCTCTTAACCGCTAGGCCATCTCTCCAACCCCAAAGTTGTTTTCATTTTTAAACCATACTGTTAAAAAGTAGGTTAAAAGTCAAATTAGGAAGAAAGGTTTCCATTGAGATAAGGTTGCTCATCCTTAGTTTATCTTTTGTAAATGAGCACTTACAGTCTACCTAGTGCTCTGGTTGCCAGGGTGCAGTGCAGTTCCTCCAAATGATCCTGTTAACCTAACCTTCAATTTACTGGGTTTTGAACTCTGAATTACAGCTTACAAACACAGTTTAACAGCTGGCACAAGGACTTCTGAATTTTTAATCATATGAATTAAAGATTGCTAGAGATTCTTTTTAGACTTCTTCTAGGAGTGATCTAATATATCACGAGTTAAATATAATAAAGCCCAAAGGAGTTTAGGGACAAAGGTAGTCAAGATGGAACCATCGTTCCCACACTTTGTGGACCAAACTGAGGTAGTAACTAAAAAGCACTAATCTGAAACCACATCTTAAACAATCAAAATGGTACTTAATATTACACTGTCTGCAAGTATAACATATCAGCTGCACATCAAAGAGAGGGGGCATAGCTTCAAAAGGACCATTATATCAAACCTTAAAGTGGTACAAAGACAAGAATATGATGGACATAGTAGAGGACTGTTTGTTGTTTACTGTAGCATTTCCTTAAAAGATCAAGCTCTCTGAAAATAAGTGGTAAGTTAATTCTAGGGCCCATTAAGAGATTCACATTATAACAGCACAGTTGCTTTCAGATAAAAAGAATTATAACAATAATGATGCTAAGCTTGCCTTTCAACTGGGGGATTTGGTGCCAGCATCCACAAATGAGGGAAACCATTCCCTGTTTGTTTTTCTCGGACTGTGTTATTTCACTTAGCATAATGGCTTCGAGTTCCATCCATTTACCTGCAAAGTTCATGATGTCATCTTTCTTTACTGCTGCATAGAATTCCATTGTGTAGATGTAGAGGGTATGTATTCATATTTTAGAGTAATATAAATTAAAGGGAAAATGTGAACTCTTAAACATATTTTGGAATTAACATACAGTTTATTTTCAGAGGTTACAATTTTGG
>VZQC01007425.1:1531282-1606681 GCA_009823505.1 Rhizomys pruinosus | reverse complement strand
TTTTGGATTCATTGATTTTTTGGTATTATTTTCTTTGTTTCTATTTCATTGATTTCTGTTCTGAATTTTGTTATTTCTTCTTGTGTGTTGGGTTTAGGGTTCATTTGTTGTTGTCTCTCAAGTTCTTTTAGCTGCAGTCTTAGATTGTTCACTTGTTATCTTTCTGGTTTTTTTTTGGTTTTTTTGGTCTTTTCGAGATAGGGTCTCCCTGTAGCCCCAGCTGGCCTGGAACTCGCTCTGTAGACCAGACTGGCCTTGAACTCACAAAGATCCACCTGCCTCTGCCTCCCAAGTGCTAGGATTGAAGGCGTGCACCACCACGCCTGGCAAGAGTTTAGTTTCAATGTAATCCTATCTCTCTCTTTCTCTCTGCATTTGTGCATGTGTTTGTGTGTGTATCTGTGTCTCTGTACATGGTGTGTGTGTGTGTGTGTGTGTGTGTGTGTGTGTGTGTGTGTGCCTTCTTGTTGGAGTCTGGATGCATGAGTGCCACAGGATGCATGTGGAGGCTGGGAGACAACTTGCAGTGTTGGTTCCTGCTTTGCACACTGCTTGATAGACTCTATCCCTGTTTGACTCAGTATATACTAAGCTACCAGGGGGCCAAGGAGCTTCTGAAACTTCTATGGTGTTGTCCCTCAACTCAATGTAAGAGTCCTGGGATTAGAGAGAGATACTCCCTTATCCAGCTGTATTTGAGTGCTGGGGATCTGAACTCACTTGCACAACAAGCTCTTAGCAGACTGAGTCATCTCCCTAACTGAAAGATTAGCTTTTAATAAATTCTAGAAGATTCCCAGAGTGTGGTAGTGATTTGAATGGAGAAAAAAAAGATTACATTAAGTTAATTTTTAAACAATAAACATGTATGCATGCATTTCACCAAAACCTTTTACTCTTTTATATTTTGTCTTATAAAATAACTATTCTTTATTCTTGAATATTTCATACATGCATATCATGAAACATTATTGAATATTTTATACATGCATATCATGAAATATGATCTTATCCAGCCCCCATTTCCCTCCTTCAATTTATTTAAATTTCTGTAGTTCTGGAGATTTAACCCAGGGCCTTATGAATGCAAAGCAAAAACTCGAACTCTGAATGACATTCCTTGCCCATTTTCTTAATTAGTTATTAAGTATGAGCTTTTTACATGCTAAATATTTTAAGATATAGATTCAGTGTTTTACTATGTTCGTGTAATGGTGTTTGGGTGGATGATGATGCTTTGTTATTAATTCAGGTTCACCTGTAAAGTATAAGCATGAGTATGTGATGAAAATGTAGAGAAAAAGCAAGTTAAACTAGTACAATCAGGTCAGTCACTAACATGAATCATGGAACTTTCAAATTCGTAATTCTCTGAGCTCTCTAATAGGCTAGCCACCAGGAATATACAATGTTCTTTGTTCCCAATTGTGCAGATCTGGAAAACCACACTTTCTTCTCAGAAATGGAAAGATAAATATGCTTCTTCAGCTCTAATTCCTTCTCTCTTTTTAAGAATGAATGTGACTGACCGGAGTGGGTCAAGGATTAACCATGTCACAAGATGAAGTAAAAAAGATGCACTGATGGTGGTTCATGCCTTTAATCGCAGCACTCAGAAGGCAGAAGCAGGTGGAATTCTGTGAGTTCAAGGCTATTCTGGTCTACATAGAGCTCTAGGCCATCTGGAGCTACAGGGAGACCCTGACTCAAAAAGACACCCCCCACAAGATGCATGGAATTCTTCAGGAACATTACAATACTGGTTCTCATGACTACCCAGATTCTGTACATGATCCACTTTCTTGCTTTTTTGATATTAGGACTTCAATAGGAAAATTGAGTTTACTTTTGAAGGTGCTCATTTCAGGATTTGATTTATAAAGTAATATGTATAAGACCAAACCAGGTATGTATGAATGAATAAATGAAAATAATGCAATCATTGAAAATGCTCAGTACTGGCCAGAAAACAAGGAAATGCAGATACAATGGGCTTAACTGATAGGGCTCATTTTGGATACATAAATAAAAAAAAATTTAAAAAAATGCTTTTCTAGCCATGTGATAAAATGGTTGCTTAAAGCAGTTGGCTGCATTTAATTATTTTTATTTCAATTTTATTTTTTAAATATGGTTTCTTCATAGACACATTTATTTTCCAACATCAACTCCTTAGTGGTATAATATAGAATGCCTCATTAGCAATGGAAACTGGCCTTAGGTTCCTAGCAGAAATGTTCTGAATAATGTATTTAGATGTGGAAGAAGTTAGTAAGAGATATTATAGAACTTTTTATTTAATACACAAATCTACCTAGTTATATTGTCTGTGCTGCCTGTAGTAAGTTCTCCTTTGTTCACTCATTGGCATTTCTTGGAACTGTCCATTGAAAGAGCAGAAGATGCCTCTGCCAGGAGCTGGTGAGTGATGTTCCAGCACTCTGAGTGTCTGACTTACCACCTTATTTCTCTCTAGTTTTCAGTCTGGCTTTTTCATTCAGTACTTACAGGGATTGGATACATGCATTGACTTTTAAAATATGGTCTCTAGACTAACAGTTCCAAAAATGATGGAGAATTTGCCAAAATAGGAACTCAGGTCCACAGCAAAATTAAGTTAATGAGATAGCCCCAGAGTTCAAGAACATACCGTACTTCATACACTTAGGTACACCTGCTCTACCAAACTTGAAAAGACTGAAATCTTGACAAAACAACAAACGTCTACAGGAGCAGACAAAAACAGGCCTTACCGGAAACATCCACTATATAATAAGAAGCAAATGTTTGCAAACTGATAGTGGCTTACATCTATTTAAACCAAAGAGCTAGTTAATCCTATCTGGCTCATATGAGAGTTCATCTATAAATATTCAACAAGTCAGCCAACAGATATTTGCTAAATAATTGGTATATGGCATGCACAGTTCTATTCAGAACAAACTTTAAAGACAGCAATAATGGGTCTACTATAGCAAGTCCTCTGCCAGAGGTGAACAATGTATATCTCAACAGCTGAATCAGGCATGGTGTTTGGCTGCTGATATTATCCCTAAATCTTTTTATACAACAGTTTATACTTTGCAGGTGTGCACAATGGTTACATTCCCCCTTGATGAAATTTCTTCAGCCTGACAGTGTGTTTACTTAGAATGCTATCTTTAGGGCATTCTAAAGAAAGGCAAAGCCCAGCGAGCAAGGCAGCTGAGATGTTTGCATGTGCTCCTAACTCAGATCGGAAGGCTAAAGCTGGAGCCTTGGCCACAGCTGGGAGACTGCGGAGCAGTGCACTGGCAACTGGTAAAATGGCTATTCATTTCCTCTCTTGTGATCTTTCGTCTTTCATTTTTGTGAATCTCAATACATAGTTGAGACTTTTCCCAGATTCACAATCAACTCTGATTACCTCCCTCCTCTCTCCACTTTTCCCTTTTTAGTTTCTTGGATGCTGTTAGAGGAAGAAGATAAAAACTATCTGGCATGGAACATTTTTGCCTTTTAATTTTTTAGGTCACTCAGTATTTGTCTAAGGCTTGAGGAAAAGGAGAAAATAAGGGCAATTGATAAGAAAGAGGACATCTTTTCAATGTTTTATCTCTGACCTTGTATAGAAACTTTGCAGTGCATAATATTTACTTAATTTCAAGCAGGTAATAGTTTGGGGGGTTATTTGATGGTAAAATCACTCTACAGCATTTATCTTTACTTACTTTCCTATGGTTTTTAGGCTTTTATTTTTCTAGGGATTTAATTTGTGTGGACAATTACCTTTGAGTGAACAACCTAGAAATAGTTTCATTGCTTTAAGCTACTCATAACTTTTTGTTTACCTCATCATCCACTCTTAAATTCTCTGTAATTATTCTTATCCTTGGCAGGAGCACAACAAGACTGGAAAAGCTGTGGAGGGTTTACTAACACAGGCTACTGAGAGGCATAGCTTGGGCCATCGTCTAAAAGCACCATCTTCCTTGAAGCTAGCTTCTTCATCTGGCATGGAGGTTTCCTGTGGTCAGCCACAATTTGTCCTTGGTTAAGAGACTTTTCCATAATTTGAATATGAATTGAAAGTGATGCGTCTCAATTTGGAGAAATACCAGCTTCACAATTTGAGGGAAAGAGAGCATCTCAAGTGATATTATCACTCCCCACCTATCCCAGTTGAGGAAACATGTTGAAAAATGCTAAAAGATAGAAATAACAGACTGACTCTAATATAATTATACATGATCAGAATGATTCTGTAGTTCCACACCTGGTTTCAGAAACAAAATGCACAAAGATAGAACTGGGGGGTAAAATGGCTTAGCAACAGCATGTGTGAAAGAGACTTAGGCATTTAGTTGACAATAATCTCAGTGGGAGTGAACAGTAATGTGGCTGCCAAGAGGCTGAAGGGCTCTGAGGCTGCATTAATAGATGATGTGTTGTGGTAGAATAAGGAAAATAACAGTGCCACTGTTTTTGGTGTTACACACACACACACACACACACACACACACACACACACAGTTGAAGGGCATAATCTGCACCGTGGGTCCCACCTGGAGCAGTTTTGCAAGGAATTGTGACAAATATTATTATTACACACCATAGCACGAGATTAAGTTGTGAAAACTGAGACTTGAGAAATATGTAGGAAGGAATTTGTATATTCAAAATGCAATAGAAATCCCATCATTAAGGTTGGACTTTAGAGAGATCAAATATTGGAAGGACCAAAGGGAATATAGAGATTTGGTAGTGAATATCTGATTGATTAATTGTCCTAGAAGAGAACTATGATAAATACCTGAGGTTTTATATGTACAAAAATAAAACATTCACATGAGACTAAGACAAAGAGCAGTTGAAAGAAACAAACATTTTATAAATGTTTGGAAAAGACATTAAAGGCGCTCTAGTGTAAAGAGCTATGTGTTAGGTTTTGAGTTTTTCTATCTTCTTCAAATAGGCAATTTATTACATTGTTCAAAATCAACTCTTGTCACTAGATAAAAAAATTACTCCTTTCTTTTTGTTCTCTGAGGATAGAATTCTTCAAGTTAAGCAAAGAATGTTTGTATATCTTTCTTCTCTACAACCTTAAAGCAATTAAATCAGTATCTATTTCTTTTGTTATAACTGAGAACCTGAAAGGTATCTGGGATGGAGTATGCTTCAAACATAGTACACTTGAGAATATGTGGTCTGTCATTCCAGGGGCAGGATGGCAACACAACCCACTATCAGGAGCGAGAACAACAAATGCTTGTCCTCAGATCTCTTTTTCCTTCTAATTTTTTTTTTTTCATTTATTTTGGCACCTCAGTCCACTAGGAAGTTCTGCCCACATTTCATGCCTCCTTGAGTTGAAACACTCTGGAAACAGCCTCATGGCCACAGCTAGAGCTGTTCCCCTCAGGTGATTAGAAATCTAGTCGTATTGATTATCAATGCAAATCAGCATACACAGCCCTCTGATGCTTTCCAAAAGCTACTCCTGGTATTGCATTTTTCAATATTTTACAATCCTTAAATTACAACAAAACAAATTCCAACCAAACTTCACAGCTGCTCAGGGACAAAATCTAGAGTATTTAAAAGACATTCCTCAAAGGTAAAGGACTGAAAAAAACTCAAACCCCTACTGAAAGGCTCTGAGTTTTATCTCTATGGCTTTAACTCTTAAAGATAAATATATATGTGTGTGGTGCTGTATATTATATTTATTATATATATATATTATAATATATATTGTTGTTGTTCATAAGTATATCCTAGAACATGTTCAGGGTCCAGTAAATATTTGCTTATTGATGCTTACTGGCAAGCTTGATACTCTGTTTGATCCTGTCAGCCAACACAGTAGGTGGAGAGAACTGATTCCTGCATGTCCTTTTCCGCCTTCACATCTTTACTGTGGCACAGTACATCCCAAACAAAATAAATGAATTAAATACAAGATCATTTTAATCCTTGATTTTTGTGGTATCATTGATGACCATAGTTATATATTAGCATCATTTTGAATTTTTTAAGTAGTTGCTGCCCAAGTCCCTCCTTGCTTTCCAACAATGAAAATAGAAAGTATGGGCATAGGGCTAGATATAGATGGTTTTCAAATTTTCTCAGGTACTTTTATGTTGAGGTCCAGCTGAATAGATATAGTAGGAGGCTGGAGACATGGTTCTTTTTTTTTTTTTTAAAGAAAATATATTATTTATTGGTTAAACAGGGGTATAGGAATGCCTTCTAATAATTTGCAGGTTAAGTAACAAATTTTGTATATTATCATAGAATAAATGCAGACATGGTTATTAGTAATCCAACGAACTTTTTCACATGCTGATAATATTAGTTTCTATATTCAGATGTATTACATAGATTTCAAAGTGTCCTTTGACTTCTTGTTCACAGATTTATTTTATTGATGCTTTGTGTATTTCATACATCATTTTACAATTCAGTTCAGGCATATATCCCCTTCCCTTCCCCCCAGCCCACCCCTAACCATCCCAGATCATGCATTCTGTCATAACTTTTCTGCATCTTTCTCTGTTTTGTTTTGTTTTGTTTTCATTTTTTTAACAATAAGTGATAATTTGTGAGTACAAGCATCCTTCATGTAAAACCAATTTGCGAGCAGTTGTGCCCAAACCCACACAGCTCATGGGTCCCAACATCCAGCAGGGTGCATGGTTCTATTTAAAACCAGTACTGATCTCCTAAAAAAAACACATACAGACATATGCAGTACATAATTAAAATAAATAAATATTTCTAAAAATAAATGTAGTAGCATATTTATATTGCCAAAATAATTTGTTTACCTTCATCTAATAAACTACATTTGTATATGGAATAAGGAAAATAACAGTATATATATATATATATATATGCACAATATATAAGCACAAGGACTTGGTATTTCTAAAATTGTACCCTTTATATTTATATATCAGAATTTTCAAACAAGGTATTTTTCCTGGCATGTAAATAAACTAACATATATAAATACTTTATTTAGATAGTACAAAACTTTTATTCCTTTGTTTTAAGTACCATGTAAGGTAAACCTGATGATTACTTATATTTTAGCTTAAGTAAACTAAGTAGGTGGAAAAGCTATTATGGTTTGAAAAAGGCATGATCCTGCCAGATAGATACAGTGAATGCCTGCTCTTCAGTTGGCAGTATAATTTGATAGAGTGAAACTAGGATGGGAAGCCTAATTTGACAAAGTAGGTCATCAGGCCTTTATCCTTGGGAGTAGTTTTTGCCCTGGGCCATTTCTATCTTTCCCTTTCTGTTTCCTCATTGACACAAAGGGAGCCTCTTTGCTCTACCACATCCTCTGCCATGGTGCTGTACCCCATCACAAGTCCCAAAGCAATGAACCTGAAGACATTGGCTGAACACTGAATGCATAAACCAAGATGAGTCTCAGCTTTACATAATTTTGTCAGGCATTTCTCACAGTTCCAGGAAGATGACCCTTACCTATATATGGGTTGATTCTATAATGCATTCTTCATGAGGCCGTGTTGACCCCTTATTTTATAAAATTTTGTTTACTGGTATATTCCATATACAAAGAGCACTACCTGGCATATAATAACTATTCAATAACTATCTGATGAGTGTCTGAATGTTATTTACACCAATCATAGAAAGCCATGCTTAATTTGAGTGCAGAATTACACATCCCACACTTAATCACCATTAAGTGTTTAGGGAAGAATTTATTCTGAGAAAACTTTTACCTTCCTTGTAGAGCATTTTAAAAGAAGCCATTGTAGGTTGAGCATTCCTTATAAATGCTTATTTTTTTTTATCCTCAGTCAATTTCATTCAAATATATTTATTTCTAAATTGTATAGGAAATTGAGCCTGTAATTACTGCACAAAAGCATTTTTCAATTTATAGACACTTGAACAAAAATACAGCATCAGCTGGCAAACTTGTTAAAAATATTAGTTCTCTTATAATATGCGGTTTAGTAAGTCCCTCCAGATGATTCTAATACAGAAAAGATCTCATAACAACTAATTTGAGAAGACATTACATAACAACATCTCTCAGCTCAGAAATGAAATTATAGATCTTTAAACAATTTTTATGCCATTATTTTGATTAAAATCTTCCAAATTCCATGTTTGCATGGTATGTAAGTTTGACTACTGCAAATTGGGTTCTTGACTAAAGATGTGACATTTTATTTCCACACACTTCCTATTCTGATATTTGTTCACAACATTGTGTTTATTTATTATATAATAATGAAATTGCTGAATTATAATGATGCTTAATGTATTTTTAAAATGCTGGATCCTGATTTTACTCAAAATAGCACACAAATCAATGTGATTATTTCCTGAGTCCTAAACTGAGAAGAATTTAAATACTTTTCTCAAAAGAATTTGTGAGACCAGAAAGGTATAATTCATGAAAGTTCTTCTTAAATTTTATTTTGATAAAGGAGGAGAAACAGAAGATGAAAAGGTGGAGAATGAGGGGCTGGAGGGATGGCCTAGCAGTTAAGAGCGCCGACCGCTCTTGCAGAGGACCAGGGTTCGATCCCCAGCACCCACATGGCGGCCGAGAACCGTCTGAAACTCCAATTCCAGGAGAACTCCAGTTCCAGGGGAATCCGAGACCCTCTTCTGACCTCCGCGGCGTTGCACGACACGGGTGCACAAACCTGCATGCAGACAGCACATTCATACACATAAAAAAAAATTAATAATAAAAAAGAAAAGGTGGAGAATGAAAGCCATGGTTCTCTAGCCTTGCAATACCTAGAAATGTATTAATTTTTTGTTGATTTTCCCTGGCTTTCCATTCTGGTGATGATGGCATGCATTCAACCAGCCTTTCAAAATTCTTACAAATCATATCTTTAAGCAAAATTAAAGCAGTGCTCAAAGTTAGATGTAATGAGGTGAGTCTACTATTCTGATGTTTCTTAGTGAGGTGGGGTCCAAACTGTTGCTTTTTTAATCAATTCTTTGGACAATGACTACAATATCAACATCATATTCCATAGTGCAAAAAAGTAGGAATCAAAGGTAACATTAATGTTGTTATGTGATTTATTCTTAGAAATAAATACCTTAAAAACAAATCAGTAGAAAATATTCCTGCTAAGTGATGCAG
This sequence comes from Rhizomys pruinosus, assembly GCA_009823505.1. Classification (NCBI taxonomy): domain Eukaryota; kingdom Metazoa; phylum Chordata; class Mammalia; order Rodentia; family Spalacidae; genus Rhizomys; species Rhizomys pruinosus. The sequence continues at coordinate 1,597,542 of VZQC01007425.1, read as the reverse complement.
TTATGCCTTTAAATGTATGCAAGTATCTATAAAGAATATGAAGAATATAGTTGGAAACCTGGACAAATTTAAAGATATAAATTTTCCACAATAGTTTATAAAGAGAATAGAAAGCATAAAAATGTCAAATTCAAAATATAAATATTTTTATTCTATGTACATGTAAACTGGTTATTGAATAAAATAAGCTATAGGTGCCATTATAATTCATAGAGTGAATTGCGTTCATTGAAATTTTGCATCAGAGAGGTAGAGTTTCATTGTGGAGGTTTGAATCAGAGTAAAATTGGTATAAGAAAAAAAGGAGAAAGAAAATGGACACTACTAACGCAGTGTAAAATAGCCATATGCCTTTCAAAAAGAGTGGAACATAGACATCACCAACTTTATTATCAAATAATGTATTGGGCTGAGGGATGGAAGAGAGGACCTATGTTGGGGGAATTAAAAAAGGTGAAATGGGATGCTAGAAAACTCAACCTGCATGCAACCTAGCCCTTGAGTATGGACTAATAGATATAATCCTTGATATTTTCCCATGTGTTTCTCACAATAAATAATGTAATATTAGCTTAACAAAGAGTGGCATGCCCATTTAAAGATGCTTCTTGTTAAGGTCTCAGTACTTACTGCAGTAGTTCATGGTGCTATTTCTTTTTTTTAAATATTTTATTTATTTATTTATGTGTATGAATGTACTGTCTGCATGTAGGTCTGTGCACCCGTGTCGTGCAATGGCGCGGAGGTCAGAAGAGGGTGTCAGATTCCCCTGGAACTGGAGTTCTCCTGGAATTGGAGTTTCAGATGGTTCTTAGCTGCCATGTGGGTGCTAGGGATCGAACCCCGGTCCTCTGTAAGAGCAGTCAGCGCTCTTAACCGCTAGGTCATCTCTCCAGCCCCATGGTGCTATTTCTATACATGTTTTCTTCATTTCACTAGCTCTTAACTTTCCACAAATGTTTATATGGAGGTGGGAAGGGGGACAAAAGGGTAACATGGCTGCTATTATGAGACTTTCAAGGCCACAATAATCCAAAACAGCAATGCTATCTACCAGAAGGGAAGAATGGGGCCCCGGGATTGAAGCACAAACTACAAGACCTAAGCATATCCCTCAATGCACAGAACACAATAGGACACTTGCTTGGTGCTTAACAACACACAACATCATTGAAGACTTACTATGTAAGTAGAGACACTGCCCATTAGGTGTTGCATTGTAACCTTGGGAACCTTGCTTACTTCTCTAGACTTGAGTTTCTAATCAGAAGCTGCATAAGAAAGTTGTTTGTGACAACATGGAACAGAACTCAGCAGGAGGTGACCAGGGAGCAGTTGAAGCAGGTACTATATCTAAGAAAGAGAATGTGAAGCATGAAAGAAGTTGTGAATCATTACAGATTTATGGTTTTGAAATATTGTTTGATCAAAAAATTTTCTTTTCAGTCCATAAGTTGATGGATGTGTTGGTACATGCTTAGAATCCCAACCTGTGGAAGGTTGAAGCATAATGATTGCAAGTTGTTTTCATTACTTTTTTGTACTGTTATAAAACACTCTGAAAAAGGAGCTTATAGAAGAAAGAGGTTATTTTGGCTTAATAGTTCCAGAGGGATATCTGTAATTTCAGGCAATGCATGGAAGCAGGCAATCGGAGCAGGAAGCAGTCTGATCACATTTCCATCTACAAAAAGGAGGAAAAGAAGTGGAATTGGGGGGCAGGAAGCAAGAAAACTTGATAGATATATGAATGGATGGATGAATTGATAGACGATAGCTGATAGATAGATAGATGATAGATAGATAGATGCTAGATACATACAGAAGCTGAGAGATGCTATAAACCTTTAAAGCCTGCTGTCAGTGACATACTTCCTCCAGTCAGACTCTACCACTTAAAGCTTCCCTAACCCCCACAAAGAGCACCACCACCTGGGAGCAATGTACGTTGCAGGTAAATGGATGGAACTAGAAGACATTATGTTAAGTGATGTTAACACAGTTCCAGAAAAACAAATGACGAATCATATCCCTCATTTGTTGATGCTAGCACCAAATACCTAGTAGTAAGACAAACTGAGCAACATCTATCTATCTATCTATCTATCTATCTATCTATCTATCTATCTATCTATCTATCATCTATCTATCATCTATCTATTATCTATCTATCTATCTATCTATCTATCTATCTATCTATCTATCTATCTATCTATCTATATTATATTTTCCCCTGAAAGCAACTGTGTCATTATAATGTGAATATCTTAATGTGATCTAGAATTAACCTACCACTTATTTTCAGACTTTGTAATTGTGGTATATGGGGGGAGGATATGTATGCATACTTTAGAGTTATATAAAATTAAAGGAGAAAAATGTGAATCCCTAAACATGTTTTGGAATTAATATGCAGTTTACTTTCAGATATCATAATTTTGGTATATGTGTGAAGAGCATATATGCATATTTTGGAGCAATACAAATTGGAGGGAACAACAATGACAAAAGGACTGGGTCAAAGAACTGACTGAACCAGTTAACCTCTGCCCAAACAATAAACCTCTGCAGAGAAAAACTTTAAAAAGACTGAAAAAAAGATGCAAGACATGTATGGCAAAATGCATGAACTCAGGTGGGGTGGAGGGTCAGGGAAAGGGGAATGAGTTTAAAATTGGACTCAGAAATGTTATATGAATTGCATAAAACTTCAATAAAATATGTTAAAAATGCATGCAACATTTCTCACTCAAACCACCACAATAAAGTTCAAGGCCTACTAACTGTATAGGGAGATTTCATCTCAAAGGCAATTTAAAAAATAAGAATAAACCTGAAAGTTCATTAAAAAGTTACTGTTGTAATTAATTTCTTTCCAGAAGAATAAATAAAAAATAAATAAATTTATTGGAGAGACAGCTCAGTGGTTACCATCGGGTTCCGTACTCAGCACTCACATGGTGGTTCACACCATTACTCGAGTTCCAGGGAATCCAACACACTCTTCTGGTATCTGCAGGCTTTGCATACATGGGATGCACTTACATACATGCAGACAAAACCTTTGTACACATAAACAAAGTAATATATTAATTAATAACAAAAATATATTAATTCATATTAAAATAAAATAGAGTGGCATTTTTCTAATGAGTGTTTGAGGAATATATTTTTTAAATTTTTATTTATTTTGTGTGTGTATGAATGTACTGTCTGCATATAGGTCTGTGCACCCGTGTTGTGCAATGCCATGGAGGTCAGAAGAGGATTCCCCTGGAACTGGAGTTAAAGACGGTTCTTAGCTGCCATGTGGGTGCTGGGGATTGAACCTGGGTCCTCTGCAAGAGCAGTTGGTGCTCTTAACCACCAGGCTATCTCTCCAGCCCCAGAGGAATATATTTCTACTTAGTATTTTTGGCATATTTTGATGAATTTCAATCAGTTTTCATAGTTTTTCCTATTATTATCATACTGGTTTTGTTGCCTAAAACATTTTATTTTTTCAATGTGTTTTAATTTTTTTCTTCTTTATTTTTTTCATTTTTTTAAATTTATTTTTATTGATGCTTTGTGTATTTCATACATCATTTTCCAATTCAGTTCAGGCATATATCCCCTTCCCTTCCCCCCCACCCCACCCCTACCCATCGCAGATCGTGCATTCTGCCATAAGTTTTCTGCATCTTTCTCTGCTTTTTTGTTTTGTTTTGTTTTCATTTTTTTTAACATAGGTGATAATTTGTGAGTACAAGACTCCTTCATGTAAAACCAATTTGCAAGCAGTTGTGCCAACCCACACAGCCCAAGGTCCCACCATCCAGCTGGGGGGGCTTGTATGACATCAAATTGATCAAATAAGTGTCCAGTCTATATTGCTGTAGCTTACCGTTCACCCCATTCGCCAGTCCTTACTTCATTCTACCGTGCCCACTTCCCCAGATTGTTCCCTAGGCTTAGAAAAGGGGCACAGGTGGATGAGAGGCAAAACAGTCTACTTTCTCTGGAGCTTTTGGACTCTGGTCAATTCTGGCTGTTTCCTTTCATTGGCTGACAGTTTGTCCAGGAATAACCTTTCAATCCTACTAATGAAGCACAAGCAATTAGATATACAGGTATTTAAACAGTACTAATTGTTATGTTAGGTTTACTTTGGTATAGACACAGATGTTTGGATGGAATGCTAACCCATGAATTAGTTTTTAATTTTAAAGACATATTTTCACCCACATCCTCTTCATCATATATATGTGCGCATGTGTTTGTATATAGATATGGAGTTCATTGGACAATTTTCTTGAGTCACTTCACTTTTTTCACCTATACGGGCTCCGGGATAGGAGCTCAGGTCATCAGGTTTGCATAGCAAGCACTTTACAGGCTAAACCATCTCAAGGTCCCTGTTATTGGTTTCTTTGGTAGCCACTCAGGTTACAGTGACATGGAATCAAAAAGTAGTTTTGATTTGCATTTACCCAATGGCTAAGGATGCTGAATATTTTTTTTTAGATACTAATCACTTTGTGATTTTTCTTTTAAGAACTGTCTTGAACTGGGGTGGGGTATGGGGAAAGGAAAGGGGAATATGTCTAAATTGAACTGAAAAATGATATATGAAATATACAAAACATCAATAAAAGTATTATATTAAAAAAAGAACTGTCTTTACATTTCATTAGCTCCTTCTGTGTCTGGCACTTTTTTATTTTTGGTGTTTAATTCTTCCAATTCTCTATATCTTTCTAGATAGTAATCTGCCTGAAGTACAGTCGTTAAAGCTTTTTTTTTTCCATTCTGTCTGTTCAAGAAAACTAGTAATAGTTTCCTTTTTGTATAGAAATTTTTAATTCCATGTAGTCTCATTTATTAATTTTCACATCTCTTTCCTTTGCTATTAGAATTTTTTTAGAAAATTCTCTTATCTTAAAGTCTACTCCCATGTTTCTGTCAGTTTTAGCTGTTTTAGTTTAAAATAAGGTCTTTCTCACATTTTGAATTTGCTTTTGTGCAGGGTAAGAGATACTGATTAATTTTATTATTTTATGTGTCCACATACAGTTTTGCCACCATCATTTTTTGAGTGATTGATTTTTACACATTTGACAAAAATCAAGTGGCTGTAGCTATGTACCCTTATTTCTGGGTCCTCTATTTTGTTGTATTGGTCTTCAGGTCTGTTTTTGTGACTGTAGTATGCCGTCTTTGTAACTTTAACTCACTGTGTAATCTGAGGCTGGTATTATGATATGTCCTTTCTCCTAACAATTGCTTCAGACATTCATTGCCTATGGTTTGGATATTTTTGTTGTTGTTGTTGTTGTTGTTCTGTGAAAAACATCATTGGAAGCTTTTTGGTGATTACGCTGAATCTGAAGATTGCTTTTGATAATTTGGTAATTTTTCTAACATTAGTTCTGGGAGTAGGATTATGGAAGATCTTTCCATTATGCAGTATTTTCTTTAACTTCCCTTTTCAGTTTCTAAGCCTCATTCACTGCTTCTAGAAATGTAAACTAGCACAGCCATTGTGGAAATCAGTGTAGAGGTTTCCCTAAAAATTTAAAATACAAGTTCCATGTAACATTTCCTTATCAATCCTGGATGTATGCTGAAAGGGCTATATACTTGCACATCAATATTAGTTACTGTATTATTCACAATAGCAAGATAATGCAATCAGCTTAGATGCCAACCAAGAGACAAATCAAAACTTTAAAGTCATATATCTACATGATGAGATTTGATTCAGCTATAAAGAAAAAGATCATAAAATTTTCACGAAAATGGATGTATTATAATAAGTATCTTAAGTAGAGTAACTCATATTCAGAAATTCAGAAATCCCATGTTCTCTGTCATATGTTGATCCTAATAACTAACATATATATGCATGCATATGAGTTGGGGGGATAAATATAGTACAGGTTATAAAAGAAGTAAGGAAACCAAGAGGAGAAAAAAGTGTTAATGAAGGGGTATTAGGACATATGAGACATGTCTGCTACAGGTGGGAGATGGGGAGAGGTCGAGGGGATGGGGGAGAAGATAGAGGAAGAGAATAAACAAAATCACATTTTGTTTGATAATGCCAGAATTAATCCTAATATTGTATATATGAATTAAAATAATTAAAATAGAAATCTTTAATGATACCTAAATTACATGTTTTAAAAAATTAACTATTTCAAATGTATAGTTACGTGTTTTAAATAGGTGTAGCTGTGCAAACATCACCACAAATGCCTTCTGTTTTTAACACTATGAACGTCTTTTAAAATAATTAATTAATGGCTTCAATGTTCACTTGTATTTAGATAATTTTTTGTCATTTTAATTTCTTACCGAATTTTTCTGTGTTTATGCATAATTTTCTTTTTTATTGTTATCCGATTTCTTTTTATTTATTTTAGTGAGATTTTGTACATTTCATACAACAGTTTTTAATCAAATTTAGACCCCCTTTTCCATCCCTGACCCCCACCAATACCTTACGTATTCCACCATACATGTTAGGTACTATTCAGTCAATCATTTGTGCCCAAATGTTCTTCAGTGAAAATTCATCCACAGAAGTTTAGTCAGCCTATCTGGTGATCTTAAGTAAATTCTATTCTCTTTCACCCAGCAGTAATCAGTCTTCAACAGTTCCCAAACTAGGGATGGACAATCACCCATTTCCCTTACTGCCCTCTTGAGATCTTGTTGATTGAGTTGGTCCTGTGCTCAGTGCCACTATTGCCACAAGTTCACATTGGCCATTGGTGCAGTAGGAATGATACACCACTCCCAACTGAAAATACACTTATCATAATGACCATTGTAGGAAAAAACTTCAATTTTTTTCAAAGGTTAGGTATTCTGTACCCTGAATTGTTATTTTCTTTTTCTTTTGTTTAAGACTATAAGAAATAATTCTTTTTAATATAATATTTTATTGATGTTTTGTGTATTTCAGACATCATTTTTCAGTTCAATTTAGACATATTCCCCCTTCCCTTCCTCCCCACCCCACCCCAGGTCATGCATTCTGCCATCATGTCCTGCATCTTCCTCTCAGTATATTAAAAGTTTTTCTCTGTAAAGGTTTATTGGTTTGGGGATTACACTGAATCTGTATAGTAATTTGGGTAGAATGGACACTTTTATTATATTAATTTTTCCAATCTATGAGCAAGGGGCATTTCTCCACCTTTTGATGTCTTCTTCAATCTCCTTCTTCAGGGGTTTAAAATTTTTGTTGTAGGGATCTTTGGTGTCTTTGATTAGGTTTGTTCTAGGTATTTTATTTATTTTTTTGAGGCTATTGTGAGTGGGAAGGTCTTCTTATATTCCTTCTTCAGTTGCTTGTTGTTGGTGTAAAGAAAGGCAACTGATTTATCTAGGTTAATTTTGTATCCTGCCACTTTACTGAAACTCTTAATTGTTTCTAGGAGTTTTCTGGTGGAGTTTTTAGCATCTGTCAGGTAAACTATCATATCATCTGCAAACAGGGATAGTTTGAATTCCTCTTTTCTAATTAGTACTCCTTTAATATCCTTTTCTTGCCTTATTGCCCTAGCAAGCATTCCAAGCACTATATTGAAGAGGAGTGGCGATAGGGGGCTGCCTTGCCAGGTTACTGCCTTTAAGGGTAATGGTTCCAATTTTTCTCCATTTAGGATAATGTTGGCTGTGGATTTATTGTATATGGCTTTGATTACATTGAGGAATGTTCTCTTCAGTCCATTTCTCTGTAGAACTTTAAACATGGAGGGATGCTGGATTTTGTCAAAGGCTTTCTATCCATCTATTGAGATGATTGTGTGATTTTTGTCTTTCAGTCCATTTATATGTTTTATGATATTAATTGATTTACATATGATGAAACATCCCTGCATCTCTGGTATGAATCCAACTTGTTTATGATGATCATTTTGATGTGGTTCTGTATGCGATTTGCAAGTATTCTGTTTAGAATTTTTGTATCTACATTCATTAATGAGATGGGTCTATAGTTTTCTTTTTTGGTTGTGTTTTTGCCTGGTTTTGGTATTAGAGTGATGGTGGCTTCATAGAAGGAGTTTGGGAGATTTCCCTCTGTAACCTTTTGAATAGCTTGAGTTGTCATGGTTATAAGATCTCTGTAAATGTTTTATAGAATTCTTCTGTGAAACCATCTGGCCCTGGGCTTTTTTTAGTTTAGAAGTTTTTTATTACCTCTTAATCAATCTTAATCACCTTTATACCTGCTTCTCCATTGGCACTCTCCTGAGTTCACACATTCTGTCATTTGTCCTAGGATTCATTGTGCCAAACTTCTCTCCCAGCTCTCAGTAGCATCTCATCCCCTGAGCTCTACTCAGCCTATCTGGAGTACCTTTCCTAAAGATGGTTGGTTTTTCCTCACCCAACTGAAATCAGCAGCCAGTATTTCAGGGTTGGGCTCTGTTACCCATTTCTGTAGTTCTGGGCTGAGTTTTTGTCTGGCTGAGCTTATATGTGTCATGTGCCTATTGATACCAATGCTGTAGGTTCATATGAACATGGTCCCAGGAGCTTATAGGATTCATTTCTGTTTGATCTTGCACCATCTCCCTGGCTCTTACAATCTTTCTGCCATCTCTTCAGCAATCTTCCTTGAGTCCCAGGTGGGTGAACCTGTCCATGGACCTACACTCTGTAGACTACTAATCTACATGGTTTGGCCGTTCATGCCCTTTTGAGTTCCTGGTCTCCTGCTGCATAGAGGAACTTCCTGAATGAGAGTTAAGAGTTGGTTATTGACTTCTTGGGTACTTGTTCTATGATTCTTGGGGCTTATGTGTAGAGGTTTCATTGTAGATGTGGCCCTTAGGCATGAGTGATTCATAGAGTGTCTGTGTGTGTCCAGTTGTGGGACTCTGTACTATTCTCATCTTTTGTTTCTATGTTCTAATTGATGTAAATGTAATGTACAGAGAAGCAGATTTGTCTTCTTAGTTCACATATTACAGGAACACCAGAAGCCACCTCATGTGCAATAGGAAAATATTATATTTTTATTATTATATTTATATATAATATTTATATATTATTATATAATATATATTATATAATATATATTATATAATATATATTATATAAAATATATATATTATATATAAATATAATATATTATATTTATATATAATAATAAAAATATTATAACAACCCATACTTGGAACTAAATGCAGTAGGTGAATTTTCTGTTTTCAGGATATCATACAATGTGTTCTATGTATATAAAGATGGGGAGATATGACTATTAGGAGCGGTCAGAGGGACAGTTAGTGGATGGAATATCTAACTGGTAAAAAATAAATCATAGTACTCCCTTATTAATGGTCACACAGCTATATTTCCTAGTCTGTCTTAACTTAATCGTGGCCATGTGGTATGTTCTTCTCAGCTATCTTAGTTACTTTTCTGTTGCTGTGATAAAACAACAGGACCAAGGGAACTTATGAAAGGAAGAGTTTGGGCTGGAGAGATGCCTCAGCAATTAAGAGCATTGGTTGCTCTTGCAGAGGACCTGGCTTTGATTGCATTGAGAGGAATCTGTCACCCCTTCTGACCACTGTAGGCATTGTGTGACAGGAGTATACTTACATACAGGCAGAAAATATACTCATACACATAAAATAAAAATAATAAATACAATATTTTAAAAATATAAAACTAGTATAATTTAACCATTTATATGCCATCTGTTAATAAAACAAATGCATTATCTGTCACTGCTTTCCTTTTCACATAAGCAAAAATAAATATTTGGATTTGAATGTTCTTTATTATTTTAACTGAATAAAAAGACTTTCTTTTAGAGTGCTATATATATATGCCTAATTTCCTTACCTCTAGTTGATAAATTATCCTCTTTAGCACAGTGATTTACCAAAAACAAAAACCTTCAATTTGAAGTAGGTGCTGATACTTCAAAGAGTTTTTGTGTGTATTTTCATGTGTTTTGTAGTACTATTACAGACTATTGTATAATTAATGTTGGCTAACATTTTGTGCAAATTTCATTCTCTAGCAAGTGAAGTTTTAATAATTTTTGTTAAAATACCAAAAATAATTTTAGTTATTGCAACATGACAAAAGGCAATAAACAAAGTATTTGTAAATCTACAAAATGTAATACATAATGGAGTCTCCACTGTATAATAGTTTCTCTAATGCTACTGGTATCTTAATAGCATGCCTTCAGCTCTTCTAAAACTATAGAGAAATTACATTGTTGAATGTTTGTTTTGACAAGATCTCCCCAGCTCTAGCCCACCAGCAACTCACAATGTAGAAAAAACTGGCCTCAGTCATATAGAGATCTGCCTGCCTCTGGCTCCTGAGTATTGGCATTAAAGGCATGTGCCACCATGCTCATCTTGATGACTCATTATTTTTTGTTTGTTTGTTTTGAGATGGGATCTCATTTTAGTCCCAGCTGGACTGGAGCTCACTATGTACACCAGGCTGGCATTGAACTCACCAGGATCTACCTGCCTCTGCTTCCTGAGTGCTGGGATTAAAGACATGCACCACCATGCCCAGCTGATGATTCATTTTTTTTATTATTATTTATCTTTGTACGTGTATGAATATGAATGTACTGTCTGCGTGCAGGTCTGTGCACCCGTGTTGTGCAATGCCGCGGAGGTCAGAAGAGGGTCTCGGATTCCCCTGGAACTGGAGTTCTCCTGGAATTGGAGTTACAGACGGTTCTTAGCCGCCATGTGGGTGCTGAGGATCGAACCCGGGTCCTGTGCAAGAGTGTTGGTGCTCTTAACCGCTAGGCTATCTCTCCAGTCCCTGATGATTCATTTTCATAAAAATGGAAAATATAGAGCAATGGTATCAGTAATTCTGGATGATTGTAAATCTGAATTCTCCATGCAAACCTGAAACGAGATTTCCCTATTTGAATGGCATTGCTATTTCTGTCTGGCATAGAGCAAATGAATAATTAATGAGTCAAAAAGAGGATCAAAATTGCACTGGACACATCAGCATTTTCATAGAAGATACCTTGATGTTGTTTTTCCAGTGTGTGAGACACAGAATTTCAACTCATTTCAGAACTGGCAAGAGTTTCTCTACACAGTTACACTGACATCATAGGCATGTATACTGGATAGCTTCAGTTGTCATCTTGACATACTTGACAAGAGGGAACCTCAGTGAACTCCAGTAGAGAATTCCCTCTATCAGATTGGCATGTACACCTGTCAGTGAGGCATTCTCTTTATTGTTGAGTGATGTGGAAAGGCCCAGCCCACTGTGGCTGATGTCACCTCTAAGCAGGCTAAACCTGTGTTAGAGCTTCAACTTGTGATCAGCATTCCTCCATGGACTGTTCTTCAGTTCTTTCATAAGAATTCCTGCCTTGAATTCCTGTACTGACTTCCCTTGATGTTGGAGTGTGGCCTGGAAGTTAAAAGCTTAAGTAAGCCTTTTCCTGCCCAAGATTGTTTTGGTCAATGTTTCATGACAACAATAGAAAGTAACTGGCATAGAGACTGGAGATGGCTCATCGGTTAAGAGCACCGACTGCTCTTGCAGACGACCCAGGTTCCATTCCCAGCACTCACATGGAGGCTAAGAACTGTCTTTATCTGCAGTTCCAGGGAAATCTGACACCCTCTTCTCACCTCTGCATCACTGCAGGACATGAGTGCACTACATACATGCAGACAGTATACTCATACACATTTTAAAAAAGAAAGAAACTGGTATAGATATTAATACTAAGAATGGTGTACTGCTGTGAATGTCCTAACCATCTTGTTTTAGGAAGGATTGTGGACACATTTAAAATTTTGCCTGGAAAAGCCATTGAATTCTTAGAGCTTACTGAGCTGTTTTGGGAACTCAGAAGATAATAGTGTTCAGAGAAATGCAGGTAATGGAGGCCTGACTGGTGGAGTTTCAGAGGGAAGTTTAAGACTCTATGAAAAACCTAACCAGACTATCTGTATGATAAAGTTCGGGCTACTGAAATTGTTTATGCTTTATTGGGACAGTCAATACTGGCTACCTTGAGCTGAAAACTCAGATGTGATTAAGAAAAAGCCAGCTTAATTAGGCTGAAATCTGAGAACTGCCATCCTAGGGTCAGAACACAGATGTTATGGTCCAGAGAGGGCGAAGTCTGCATGTCAAGCTAGAAGCTAGACTTGGTAATGTGTAAGAATATCCCACATGATAATAGTTTTGATGGGATGAAACCTGCAGTATTGAAGGGGTCATAGATAGGATCTGAGGTTTAGCATCATGTAAGACCAGCACAGGCCATTGGTGAAACTTTGGCCTGAGTGACACTGAGTGAGGGACCCTGCATTACTGGAGATGTGAGGATTGTGCGATGACCACCAAGGACATTGAAAGTGTGTGTGGAGTACAGCTGGCCTAAACCTACTGGACTAGTTGTGTGTGCTGTGGATGGCAGGGTCAAAGAAATGGAGCTTCCCAAGCCTTTTGCAGCCCACAAGATCATGAGAAAACCCCAGACACATGAGCTATTTGCCTGTTCTAGTTTGCTTTTATCTGATAATGCCCAAGTTCTTCCCTCAGAGAATAAGAAGAATTTAAATTGTGTTTATTGCCGGGTGTGGTGGTGCACGCCTTTAGTCCTAGCACTTGGGAGGCAGAGGCAGGTGGATCTTTGTGAGTTCAAGGCCAGCCTGGTCTATAGAGTGAGTTCCAGGACAGCTGGGGCTACAGGGAGACCCTGTCTCAAAAAAGACCAAAAAAATTGTGTTTATTTTACAGCTATCCACAATTAAAAGATTTTGCATTAAAGAGACATTGATCTTTTAAAGTATCACTATAAAGACTGTGGTACTTTAAACCTTGCACTATGCTTTATATTGTGGAAATATTAACATGAGATCTTGGGGACATGAAACAGCAAGGTTATAGTTTAATAGTGATTTGCTTTTATGTCATGTTTACAAGGGTTTAATTGTGGTGGAAAGAGGGAAATTTATTTGCAGAATTTCCTCTATCAGATTTGCCCATGGGTATGTCTGTGAGGCATTTTCTTAACAGTTGAATGATGTGAGAGGGGCTCTGCCCACTGTGCCTGGTGACATCCCCTTGACAAGTTGTCCTGGATTATATAAGAAAACAGGCTGAGCATAGGCCAGAGGAGCAAGCTGGTAAGTACTGTTTCTCCTCTCTGCTTCAGCTCCTGCCTCCAGGTTTCTGCTCTGACTTCCTTCAATGTGGGATTGTGACCTGGGGATTATCAATTGAAATAAACCATTTCCTCCCCAAGTTGTTTTTAGTAAGAGTGTTTTACCACAGCAATGGAAAGTAACTAGGACAGCATGAATGTTCCTTGTGATGGTCTAAAAAGCTTACATAGATTTGAAAAGGTTTGGAGACATCCTTTTCACAGTTCTTATGTCTATTAGTCAATTAAAGAAGGCAGTTTTACTAGTTTTATAAGAGATTACCTCTATAATAGTTGTCTCCAATTTACAGTTGGAGAATGACCTCATCATTGTCATATTTCTCCTTGTTCTGTGGGGGGGAAGGCAAGAAAGTCTCTCATATCAGAACCTTTGTGGCACCTAGAAGGTAAGTTTCATTAGGACCATTATAAATAGTTGTTACATGTAGGATCCACGGAGGGGTTCGATGTTTATGGCAATCTGAGGCTTTTCTTCCTTTCAATGTTATTCAAACACATTAGGATATCCGCAGCTTTAGAGAAAACACGTTTGTTTTGTATTTATTTTTATTTTATGTGTATGAGTGGTTTGCCTGCATGTATGTAAATGCAAAGACATTATGCAATGTCTGCAGAGGCCAGAAAAGAGCACTGAATCGACTGGAACTAGATGCCACATGGGTGCTGGGAACCAAACCCAGGTCCCTAGCAAGAGCAGTCAATACCGTTAACTGCTGAGCCAGCTCTCCAGTCCAAAGAGAAAACATGTTTTAAAAACATGATTTGGTTCTAATAAATTGATTACATTCTTGGATTGTAATACCTTTAATATTTCTCCTTTTGTTTTATTCCCATTTGCACTGATGAGGAAACTAAAAATTTGAAAATACAGAGTGAATTCCAACAGGCCACACAGCAAGGTCTTGATAGAGCCAGGAGAGGCGTTAGGAAATCCAGATCGTCGGGCTGACTTTCTCTCAGCTAGACCTCCATGCAGGCCTCGTGGAGGTAGGACAGCTTTTCCCGAAGTGCTCATCCAGCCAGCCAGAGCACTGCTTCACTCCATGCAAATTCTAATTTGAAATACAAACAATTGCCAATTTGTTGGACTTGTATTTGTAATTATTTCCTTGTGAATTACTCATCAGTAAATGCTTTATAAATATTTTTCTTTTTTCCTAATGTCTATGGAATGATCATAGCATAGAAATGTTGGCTTTCACAGATTTATTAATATCTCCTTTTGAAATGGCATGAAATTGTAAGATAGCATAAAAGCTCCTTAAGAAACAAATCTTGAATTTGAATTCCCTTTCAGACAATGACTTATGTGCTTAATAAGATGAACTGCATAGTGACTTTTGTTTTAAGGATTCATTCTACAATATTTAGTAAAGCAAGTGTGCATTGAACTGAATTGAGGCTGTCCTTGACTTCAGCTCCACCTGATCGAGTTTCACACTTCACTAAGTTTGTGTAACCCGAAGGCGTCTCCTTGTATGCATTACTGAGTCTGGTTTCACTTTTGACAGTAATGAAGAAAACAAGCTAGTGGTCTTAATATGGCAGCATGCATCATATGCTTACCATAATCTCAAAATTTAACTCTACCCAAGTCACTGAGATTATTTCTTTTTGAAAATGAGAGCCAATCAAAGCATTTTATAAGTGGTAAAATACATATCCTTTACTCAAAAACTTTAAAAATCCAGGATAGAATACAGACCAATAATTTGATTCAGAATCTTGTCTTTACTTTGGATGAAATGAGGTGAATATCAAATTATTCTTAGAGAAAGAAATAATTGTTTCTTCCCATCTTTGTTTTGATCCTGGTTGCTCTGAAATGACAAATATATGTTTTAGCTTTTCTTGTTTAAAATTGTTGTGAATGTAAGCAAACCCAAATATTAAAATGCTTGCTACTCAAACATAGAAATTAAAAAATTATTAACTAGTGACAATTCTTTTAAGCAAAAAAGAGAGGGGAATCATTAGAAGAAATTCATACAAGAGTAATATACTTATTAGAAGGCCACAGAAATGACTTACATGCAATGATCAAAGGGGAGAAATAGTGGGAGAAATGTTGTCAGATAAAACCATCATGAAACAAACTGTCAGGAACAGAAACTGTATGGACAGGGCAGCTTCACATTTAAGTGCACTCAATGAAGAAAAATGACTCGGTCTTTTTGCTAGTAACATATATCATTGGGGGAAAATAATAATCAAAAGGAAGATTCTTGCCTTTGAATATTATTTAAAATATCTTAACCAAAAGATGTTTAAAGTGGGCAAGTCTAGTTGTACTTCAATGGATGCAGAATATTGAAATCTATTGAGAGAGAGAGAGAGAGAGAGAGAGAGAGAGAGAGAGAGAATATGTATATCAGGATTTCATTACGGACATTGAAATGAGTTGGACGAGGCCAACTTGTAGGAAAAAAACAAGGTGTAGGATCATGAGGGAAATTCTGTCAGTTTAATAGAGATAAAATGATTGGGAAGACCTAATAAACCACTCCATATCTAAGAGAGAGAGGGAAATGGGGAAAGAAATCAAGAGTATCACATTGCTCTCCATTTCTTTACCTGATTCTCCTGCCACTTCATTGGTTAAGTTTTATAGGTTGCAATAACTGGCATGGAAGAGGTATGCCTGTCAGCTGTTCACAATGCAGAATCTTGAAAAGGTCAGTGTAGCAGCGGTATGACAGGCCATGTAAGTCATTATGTGCCTTATACCTCATTTGTAAGTAGAACGAGAATGAGAGCAAATTCATGTAAACTCTGCCAGAAGACCTTTGAAACCATGTTAGTTATATTGAAAGCTAGGTTTTGTTCTCTATCAAGAATGACAAATAGATGTTTCTTCACAAACAAGTTACCTTCCTTAAGTGCAACAGAATAGGGAAATAGGTTTATGTGTTTTAAAGGTCTTTAAAGAAAACAGATTGGAAGCTGAAAAAAAAAAGTGTTTCAGGAAGAAAATATGTAATAAATATGTATACAGGTAACATTTGCAGTTTGGTTAGTGCCTGTTAGCATTTCCTGATCAGTAACATAATCTGAAGACTTTCAGAATAATGTTCTTTTAAGAAATAGTAAAAATTAAATCACCATTTTGGGTATTTAATTTATTCTATTTCTAGTGGGATGGAACTAGTCATTACAGAAATTTGTCTTGCATTGAACTAGGTATCATTTAATTCTATTACCCAAAGATTATTTTTAATAAAAGCTAACCCAATGTGATGTATTTTTAGTACTGGAATACTGGAGGAAGTCTCAGGTAATTGTTAGAGTGGTGAAAGAGTTAATTATCCATCCTGCCTTCCTCCTTTCCAGCTCAGACTTACTGGTGTGCCTCTGTTACACACTTAAGCACCGTTCGTAATGGCAAAATCTATTAGAATGCATACTATTCTCCCAAGGGGGATGGAAGAAGTCCTGTCATTTGAGATATTTAAAATGATGCTCAAGAAAGCACTAGAGAGTTTTGAGAGTCTGCTCCAAGCCTTAGGACACAGCACATGACCTAATGGGTGCTTTCCATCCCTTAATGTCTCTGACTCCCTGGGTGTTTTAATTGCTACCTCATTTTTAAATAGATGAGCAACAGTCTATTTTTTAAATGGAAATTTAGTTTGGTCCATAAAGTGTCAAGACAGAGGTGACAAGACAAACCACAAGGGAATGGAGGAAGGTTTGTAGAAATTTAATTGATTTGGAGAGGGGTTGAGCAAACACAACAGTGTATTAAGGTTTAGCAAATGCTTCAACTTTTTTCAAGTGTTTTCAGTTCAAGGAAACCCAAAACACATTTGGCTAAACACTTTTTCCTTAATTTCCAAACCCATGTGTATTTCAAGGGAAATTTAATCCATGTGTTTCTGATTCATTTACACTTAGCTCATCAAAATGTGGTTTCGTAAGACCCATTTGATGTCTAAGAAGCCTTGTGAGCTTTTTCATAAGCTTTTTTTTCCTTTCAACCAGGAAGTTGCATTTTGCCAAGAGTCAATGAAACTTCAACCTGAAATGAGATGGTTTTCTTTGCAATCTTACATCCTTAAAGTTGCATGAACTGGGTCGGGGGACACCCTGATTCTGGTATCAGGAAGGTTTCTATTAACTATAGGCTGGCTGTCAATTCAAATGACTTAATAAAAAAAAAAACCCTCTTTTTTTCCTCATTTTAAAATAGAAAATTCCAAATTCTTGAAAGTCATAGAAATATAAGAATGAATCCCATGATGGAACTCAGTGCTGTCATGTGATCTGCTGCCTGCTCACCAACGTGCCTCTGGGCAATCAGGGCAGCGAAAACATGTTTACTCCAGATGCAGCTATAAAGAAATGGTATTTATATCGACCATTTTTCTGTATTAAAAGTAAAATAGTAGGCTTCTGCCTGTTCTTTTGCTCTGTTCACAGCACTGTTTGTTAAAACAAGAAAGGATACAAAACCACTCATTGAATGTGCTGATTCAGGTGCACACAATCCCTATCTCATTTCTGGTGTTCCTGAGAGCATCTGGGGTAGGAGACGTGCATCCGGCCCATCGTCAAGAGCACACGAGCAAGCCAGCAGTGTTTGCACCTGCAGGATGAATTACAGCTTTGGTGAGTGTGGGAAGCTACATAATAAGACAGCTGAGTGGCTGACATTCCTTTCCTCTTGCTTCCACTTCTTTTTAATGCTACCTTCGCTTTTCCCACTCCTTTGCCCCCTTCCCTACCTTTAGAAAATCACCACTAGATAATGGAGGGAATGTGGCACATTCATCCAAGGATGGGTTGACATGGATTACACATGATTTCATCTGGTGGTTCTTTGGATGAATTCTTCCTTGAGAACAAGATAATGAAAACCATACGGTCATTGAATACAAAAATCTGCCGTCACTTTGTTCCCTTGCAGCCCGTTTCATTTCACGAGGGCTGGTCCCTGAGTTTCCTCCAGTAGAGGATCCCAACCAGGTGGAATCCTGCCCCCTATGGGCTTGTATAATTCCGTAAATACTGTCAATTGAGTTCCTGCCTTCTACCCAAGTATCACAGAATTAGCTCTTGCTAGCCACCTATATCACTAGAAATGTGTCCTTCATGGTATTTGGATGAATTCTGTTCTGACACCTTCATTGTGGGAAGAATGGGGGGAGAATCAAGTAGGAGTCATGAATTAAAATCAGGGGGTGGCTCAGTTGCTAAAAACGTGCACTCCTCTTTCACAGGATCAGAGTTCAGTTCCCAGAACCCATGTCAGGTACCTCCCAACCCCAAGTAAATCCAGTTCCAGGGCATCAGATGCCTCTGGCCTCCAGGGGCACCCACATGCAGGGGCATGGTCACAAGAACCCACATGTACACATTATCAGAAACAACAGATATTTTTCCCTCCTATTATTTTTTAAAATTTTTATTGAGTGCATTTCATACATTTCTTTTTTTAATATATTTGTTTATTTTATGTGTATGAATGTACTGTCTGCATGTAGGTTTGTGCACCCGTGTCGTGCAATGCCGCAGAGGTCAGAAGAGGGCGTCGGATTCCCCTGGAACTGGAGTTCTCCTGGAATTGGAATTACAGACGGCTCTCAGCCGCCATGTGGGTGCTGGGGATCGAACCCGGGTCCTCTGCAAGAGCAGTCGGGGCTCTTAACCGCTAGGCCATCTCTCCAATCCCATATCACATTTCTTAATCAAATTTAGACTCATTACCCCATCCATGCCCACCCCTCATGCTCCCCCTGCCCCCTGTCAGAGCTCATGGATTCTGTCATACACAAGTCCTGTCTTGCATCTTTTTCTCAGTCTTTTATAACCTTTTTGGTGCACAGGTTTACTGTTTTGGTCAGTTATTTGAATAGGTTTTTCTCTCTCTTTTTTGTTCCCATTTGATTTTATATTATTCCAAAATATGCATATATACACTCCACACATAAATCAAAATTACAAAATCTGAAAATAAGCTATAGGTTAATTCCAAAGCACATTTAGAGATTCACATTTTAACAGTAAAGTTGCATGTAGGTAAAAAGAAGTATAACTTTACATTCCCTCTTTTTTTTAGAATATGAATAATAATATTTCTATATGATAGAACACACCATAGGATTGCATAAGGATAAATTATGAATGATTGTAGCATGTATCAATGAAAGAGAAAATATTATTTTACAAAATATTTTTAACTGTTAAATATAATCTTTTTTTTTTTTTTACCAAAAGATGTCATGTTTTCCCCAAGGAAGTGCTTGAAGGTTCCTCCTTGGGAAACCCAAACAACCATCAATCCTGCCCCTGTGCTTCACACTGGGGTCCCTCCCCCGTGGTCATCCAAATGAGGTCCAACAAGCATGTATCTTGTCTTGATCTTCCTGCACTGGCCTCCATGACATAGAATGGGTAGTCAAACGATGGCAGTCTACACTCTGAAGAGGCTGAATTCCCAGTAGCCACTCAGTCTACAGGCTGGATATCTTAGTAGTCCCCATCTGGCATTGAAGGTTTGAAGGATTCTCAAGTTTTATATCTGAAATACAATTTCTCAGACCTTATTGATTATTTGTTTCTGGTTATACTTTCCTTTTGGATGCTTAAGGCTACACAGTCAGCCCAGATTAACCAAGTTTTCTGTTTTCTCAAGGTCAATTGAAGATCTATCTGGTCTTCAAGGGTCATTCCAGTTTTTTTTCTAGGGGGGGGTGGGCTGGCTCCTTTTGGTTTTTCAACCACCAGTTCCATCCACTTAAGGACACAGATAGGTCTTGCTAGATCAGGCTTCTCTTTTTGAAGCACAAGCATACTTTCTTCTTTATAGGGTCGACACTGGCTGGAGTCCCAGTAGTGGATCTCCAAGACCTCCCTGCACAGGAAGACTGGTGACTCACATTTACAGGACATTTCAGGAGATGCCCCCATGCATAGTCCCCTGGGACTTAGTTGAGCTCTGAGGGCAAGGAACAAAGTTATCCCTTAGGTCCCTTGGCCAAATTGGTATGGGCATTAAGTATGGTCATTAAACACCCAGAAAGGCTAAGTTACACCAGCTTGATACATCACAACAGATATTTTTAAAAGAACTAAATTTGAAAGGTTTTTAATTCCTTCTTCAAATTTGGAATCACCACTGAGAGGAAATGTAAACTTTGTTAAGGTAGGTAATGATGAGCTGTACTTTATTTCTCGGTGAGTATTCAATAGTATAAGGCACATGTATGTCATATTTTTAGTATGTCAGTGAATTCAAACTGCAGGTGTGAACATAAATTTTTTTTTTTGTTTTAACTTCTATAACTGAATGAAAAAGGTTGAAGTCAATAAAAATATATTATCTTGGGCCTGGGATAAGACTGAATATCATGATGTTCAGAAGCTATGGAGAAGGAAGTTGTTTATCTAGGAGAGAGAGAGAGAGAGAGAGAGAGAGAGAGAGAGAGAGAGAGAGAGAGAGAGAGAGAGAGAGAACTTTTACTCAGGCTTCTGATTTTCTCCATTTTTTCCATCTTGGACCCCGCCTAATGGATGGTGCTCCCCACACTTGGGGCAGGTCTCCCTTATTAATTCTTTCTTGGAAACGTCTAAAAGGCATAACTAGTGGTAATTGGTCTACTTTAGTAATTTACTAGGTACTTCTCAGTCCAATCAAGGTTACAGTAAAGTTTGTCTATCACAGTAGATTTGTTCCGCCATGTACTTCTTAAGATAGTGTTCCTCCCTGCTAAAGGCCCATAGCCCAAAACCACTGAAATCAGCTTTCCTATGATTTTGTTTTCTCGGATTTTTTTTCATAAATATAAAAAGCTGGCTAATATAACTGTGGAGAGATTATGAATTTGAAAGCTTCATTAGGAGAAAAACAATCCAAAGCATAGACATTGGAGCTAAGGCCCTCCTGCTTGTTCCCCTCACTGTATTTCCAAGGAGGTACATTTGGTACATCATAAAAATAACAGTGATTTCTTAGCATTAAAACCACCAATGTTCTCTCCAATAATGGTGAGCATATATCAAGATAACATCCCAAGACTCCATGAAGTCCTGCAGACTAAATGACTTAAGCAAAATAAATTTTTTTTCTCGCACTTTTGTAAGTCAGAAATCTGAAGTTAAGATATAGGAGGAGTGTGATCTCCTGAGTCTATTCTCGTGATTGAGAGCTTTGCTCCCTGTATCTTCACAAGGTCATTGTTTCTATCCACACGGACACTAGTCATGTCGAATCAAAACCCATTTTTTGTGTCTTTTTGAGGGAAGGGTCTCCCTTTAGTCCCAGCTTGCCTAGAGTTTACTTTGTAGACCAGGCTGGCCTTGAACTCACAGAGATCCACCTGCCTCTGCCTCCCAAGTGCTTGGATTGAAGGCATGCGCCACCACATCCAGCTCAATCACTTATTTAAAAATATAATTTCATGGGGCTGGAGAGATGGCCTAGCGGTTAAGAGCACCGACTGCTCTTGCAGAGGACCCAGGTTCGATCCCCAGCACCCACATGGCGGCTGAAAACCGTCTTTAGCTCCAGTTCCAGGGGAACTGGATACCCTCTTCTGACATCCACGGCATTGCATGACACGGATGCACAGACCTACATGCAGACAGTACTTTCATACACATATGAAAATAAAATAAAATAAAATAAAAATAAAATAAAATATAATTTTATTTAGTATTGTTTTCTTAGGATTTTCCCCTCATGGACCCTCTGAGAAATCAGGAAAGCTAATACTTTTTGAAGATTCTGTATATGTATATGATGTTGGGTCATACTCATCTCCCACTTCCTCCCTCCAGCATTTCCTGCTCCTCCCTCAGGACATGGCCCATCTCTCATTGATTTCATGTCTTTTGTAAAAATGTTTTGTCTATTATTTTTACTTTATGTGTATTAGTGTATTGCCTGCATGGGTGTAAGTGCACCCATGTTGTGTTGTGCTGTGTTGTGTTGTCTAATACTCACAGCAGTCAGAAGAGGGTGTTAGATCAGGGACCATGTAGGTGGTAGGAAGCAAATCCTTGTCCTCTGCAAGTGTAGCCAAGTGCTCTTAACCACTGTGTTTGTTTTCTTTCCAGCCCTCTTTGTCCTTTTTCTCTGAGGGTAGCAACCTCATTTATAAATGTAAATCTCATAAGACCAGAAATCTTTCCTGAATTCTTATCTTCTGGTAGTCTCACCTGTATATAAGGTGAGGAAACCTGTATATAAACTTTGAGGAATCACACATATCCAAGTCATAGTAACTTATGTCCAGGCAATCATATTTCATTTTCTGAAATACAGGGGCTTAGGAATTCTTAATATTATATGGGGAGGGGGCATTAACACTCACCTCCTGCATTCACACTTATATATAATGTCCTCCCTTTGAGAGAGGGTAGGAAGTTTCAATTGATCTTAACCTATGAAGCATTGCAAAAACATGGGTTTCATTCTTCTGATTATGTTACATGGAATACTACCTCGTCTCTCTAACTAGTCTATCCACTTTAGAGACATTTTCTTCTATTGATATGAAACTATTTAAGTGGCCATGTTAGGAGGCCAATTGGCAAGGAGCTGGGAGAAGCTAGCTCTTTCAGATTTAGAGTCACAGGAAATGAATTCTAACAACAGTCTTAGTGAACCCAGAACCAAATTTATCCTTGGCATTACACCTCCACTCTCTGGAAGATTCAATCATAAAAAAAAAAATGGGCCTTTCAACAATTAAGAATATGACTCACATTCTCCTTGTCAAGGTATAAGCATGCTTTGGCCATTTGTAAAATTTGTCAAGTTTAAGAAGGATTTATATCCAGAAAGTCTGTGAGCATGGGGTTAGTATAATCCAATGATCTGTACAGCACTTGAGATAATTGTTTTAGACCTTGCGACTTTGGACTGGAAAGAAAGAAATCATAGTACAAAAGAAATCAATAAGGCCCAAATTATACTGTCCAGAAATGCTGATAAAATCACTTGGAAGCTACCTTTCAAGAAAACATGAGTGATAAAAAAGGCAGAATTGTGAACCCAGAAGAGGGGTCTGGACTCAGTTTTCCTGACACCTTAAAATCAAGTCACAAACTAAAAGAAACATTTGACTGGCTAAATGCCCCAAACTGCTATGAATTCTTGTCTCCTTTTCATCTTTGAATTTTTTTCCTTTTGGATTGCCTTGCCTATAATGTTATGTGTCTGTCCCACTAATTTACATTGAATGTGTTGAAGGGAGATAATTTTTGTCTTTATCATAGGAAGAGAAGCTGTCCCTTAGAGGCTAGCAATGTCTACGAGATGCTCACCCAGTAGCTCATAGCTAGAGAATTACATAAGTCTTGTTTAAATGATAATTTGAAGTTTGAATTGTGTCTATAATAAGATGAGACTAGAAATATGGGGTCCATAAACTTAGGTTGCATATGGGGCAGGACACTAATACCTGATGGCAAGAGGGTAGACTGTGGTCTTCAGAAGCTAAACTGACTGTAATCATCCCCATTCTCATGCCTGGTACAACTCCCTCTTCTAGGAAGTGGGTAGGAACTGTAACTGGGTTTTAACTCTCAACATATATACAACCTGATAGGCTATCATGGCCAAGATTATCTGACATGTAATAATCATCTTGCTAGAAATCCCTTTTTGTTGTTAGCGTTGCAGAAACAACCTGCCTGGGGTCCTAGGTCTCATGGACATGAATTCTGTCAACAGTCTAGATCAACTAGAGGAGATCTCTAAGGAGACCTGTCCTGACGCAAGCCTCTGGTTAAAGGAGATTTTGAAGTTGGAGGCACTTAGTGAGGTGATGGTGGAGTGCAACTGAGGGAAGAAATGAAAGCCAGAGTTAGCTTGTTCACTGACCCAATTTTTCTTCTCTACTAATACAATAGAGTTTAATTCTTTACACTAGCTCCTTATATGTTTATGAAAAGGGGGTGCTGAGTTACACTTATGCAGTGGAGATATGATGTTGTGTAGCAGAACATTAGGACTTATTTATTCTCTGTTTCTATTAGTAAGTAACTCCCTTCCCCCAATATCTCTGCTTATATCTCATTGGGTAGCTCTTTTAAAAATATTTTGTTATTTTTACTTTATTGATGTGCATGAGCATATTGCTTGCATGTGTGTAAGTGCACCAGTGTTCTGCAATGCCTGCAGAGGTCAGAAGAAGGTTTTGGGTCCCCTGGAGTTAAAGATGGTTATCACCAGCCATGTCAATGCTGAGAATTGAACCTGGGTACTCTGCAAGAGCAGCCATTGCTGTTAACATCTGAGTGATCATTCCACCCCCGCCCCACCAACATTGCACACTTCTGGGTTACATTGTATCAGTCATTAGAACAATCCACCTGCCAAGATCAACTGTAATTCTCCAGAGTCATTGGTGAAGAAGTACAAATATGAATAAAACCAGCAGCTGCCAATTTGAAGGAAAGGCAAATTCATTTTAGAAGAAAGATCATTAAAGATGAATTCATATATAGAAGAACAATAGTATTGTCATTGAAACATAGTACAGTTTTGTAAATAACCATAATATAAAATGACTGATAAAAATCATAAATATACTTTGAGCATCTTCTACAGGCAAGATCTAAGAAGTTAAGGAGACAACAGTAAGAGGAAATCAATTTCTTTTTAGTATTTTGTAAAAAGGATGTCATATATCTGCAGTACTTAAGACAGCATTTATAATGAAGAGTGGCTTGGCCAGTGTGGGAGGGCTACTATGTACAGGGCTGTCACATCCATGTTAGTGCAAGAATTGAGAGTGATACAAACTGATCTGAATCCACTTGTCTAAATGTAGTAGTCCATGCCCCTCTGGATAGACCTAATTTTGTTAGTTCTAAATATCTTTACCCAATATATTTAATCTTCACCATCGCTAGTAACTTTACATGAATGTTCAGATATGCCAAAGAATCTCTCATTTAAAAACAAGTGAATAAACAAACAGCAGCCTTGCCACTATATGGCCTGTATCATGGTGCAAGTTCAGGGAAGACAAATATATTTACACTATGTGTATGATTGAGATGTGACATCCCTGAAATTGTCCTTCTACCTCTGGTACTGCTCTAGATACTGTCTTATCTCATCTCTCTGTTGTCCCACTTGTCAAGAAATCTTTAAAACAATTTGTTTATCCATTTTTTCTTCTTTCTTTCCTCTCATTTTTCTATGGCTACTGCAGTTTGCCTTCTACCGCTCCATGCATGTGACACCAACACTGACATCTTACAAAGCCAAAGGGCACTTTTAGTCCTTCTGCTGTTTGACATTTTCAGAATGCTGCATTCTTTTCCATGTGGTGTTTTCCTTCTTTTCAGTTTCTCACATCCTTCAATCTCTGCAGCAACTCCATTTTGGTTATGTAGAGTTCTGATACTTGGTGCTTCTACAAGTTTCTATCTCTTTTCATGAACATAATGCGAATAGATCAATGTAGATCAGATAGTTAAATCCCCTTGGTCATTTTTTAACTTGGGACATATAAATTATGGACATATTGGTCTTCTAATGCATCTAGCCATGTGCAGTTTAATATAATCTTGGATTTTTGAAATTGATTTTTTGGGGCATTTTGAGACAGGGTTACCTGTAGCCACAGCTAGTCTGGAACTCACTATGTAGACCACACCTGTCTTTGCCTCCTGAGTACTGGGATTAAAGGCATGTACAACCATGCCCTGCTGAAATTGATGTATTTTTTTTAAATTAGAGAGATTAGACCTATGATCCAATTAAAGATTATTTCACTTCTATTTGATACCTAGTTGGCATAGATTATGTACTCAATAAGTAATTGTTGGATATGTTAATGAATACAACTTTAAGGGAACAGTACAGTATATAAAACCATGGTAACAGATTTTTAAACAGATATATAATGTAAATTATCTATGAAGTATAGCTCAATGATTTTCTTCCTGCCAAAAGTATGTGCTTAAGTACATATTATATGCAAATAGTCTGACGTTTTATAAGTAGAAATCTTAGTTTCAATAAAATATAGATTATTTTCTCTGATCAGTCATGAGAATGGAATCCAAAAACATATCGGGTTTTTCTGGTATGCTCTTGGTCACAGTGACATGATGAAGGGAGTTAAAGTAATGAACAAAGAGCTTTGATATGTCTGCATACAGATATAAGATTCTAATCAATACAAAATACCAAGTTATTTTAGTAAAAATAGATGTTTGGGTTTTGATTTATGAGGAAGAAAGATATCTTAACTTTTTGAAATATAAAAGAAACATGAAACTGAGGAAATTACATTCTTACATTTTTTGAGTATAAAAAAGAAAAATGATTCAGACTTCTAAACTTCCAGCCAAGCTTCCCAAGGGTCAGACATTTTTTATTAAAAGGGGAAAAAACCTACACAATATAATAAATCCATTATTCTTTCATTTTGCAAAATGTCAAACTCCATGTGATCCTTTTAATTTCTATGGGTGTTCTAAACAGATCATATCCAGAGATGGAACTAATACACAGCATGGCAAGTATAGATTAGAATGTGCATAAAAGGCATCACAGTTTACACACACACACACACACACACACACACACACACACACCACCACCACCACCATCACAGCAACCACCACTGCTACCATCATAGTATCAAAAACCATTTAACTTGACATAATACAGTGAAAGTATTCTGTTGAATATCTTCCATATAATATACCTATTTTTTGCCCAATTTTGTTTCCTCACAATGATTTTTGTGTCAAAAGGATATGGAGATTATGATGTATGTGCACTGCTCTTTCACCTTTTGGAGTTGGGGAAAGATCCCAGACAAGGACTACTTATTTCTTGAGTACTGAAATTGATATGATTTTCTGAAGTTGCTCATGAGGGAGAAAGGCAAGACTTGATAATTTCATCAGAAATGTGCACCTTTTGCCTATTCACTGCTTGCCCAAAGCTGGCATTCATCTACTTATGCTTATCACAATGGCCAGGGCTTTGAACAATTACCCAACATATATGTTTAAAAGAGAATAAACTTTATTCTATGACTCTTGATGCTAATGGCTTACCAAAACAAAAGCAGTTTTCCTTTCCTTACTTATCAAAGCCATAGACTTCCTGTTTCATTATATTATAAATCTACCTATAGTGGTCTAAAGTGGTCTGAATATTAAGGCCTAATCAATCATTGTATATACAGTAATTAATTTCTGTCCTCCTCTTTCCTTGCCATCATGGTCCAAAGCAGGTTTGGGAGACAGAGTATACTCATATGAACTGTAAGCTGCTTCACCCCACGAAGTCCTTGTGTGATCTGCCTGGTACCAGACCCCTAGAGAAAATTTGTATGTGCATACTATATGTAAAGTTTAGATAAATAAATAAACACTTGAAGCAGCTTCCAGATAATTGAAAGCAAATGAAGGAGTAAGAGGAAAAAAAAAAAAAAAACAGTTCTCTAGGGATAAGCAGCTAAGGTGGCAGGTATGATTAAAATCCATATGATTTATGGGTAGGTGGATTACAAACATGACAACCCTGTTAGTGTTTGTTTGTTTGTTTGGATGCATTTGACAATAAAGTTTTGTTGTTGTGCTTGCTGTGGGTTTTGCTCTGGAGTTAGCCACTCAGGAATTCCTAGTGCCTGGCTGAGCATTAATTTAGCAAGCTCTCTTGTGTTCTTCTCCTGTCAGCATTAACATGTCAATTCATTTTAATAGTCTGGGCATGCTCAGTGGGCATGCATTTTCTCAGTAGGTATCCCATGAGCCCACCCTGTGGTGCAGAAATGTGTTATAGCTTGTCTCAGACCTCAGAGACTTTAGCAGGTTTATTTTCATTATAGCCAGTATATTTGTTAAAACAAAGCCAAAATAATATCTAAAATAAAGACCTTAGCAAATGAAATAGGCTATGTATATTTGATTGGTAATTTAATCTCTTTCAAGAATAGGTTACACAATCTTTCTTTACATAAAATTATTACATACTGGAGCATAACAAAACATGTGCTGTCACTGCTTCTAGTTTTTGGAAGTTAAGTGATATTCTGTCACAATGGGGGATTTCCTGTAATCATGATTAATAGCTGAAGTGGCTTTTGTATTAGAATTTGCCTATCATCTTTCTCATTAAAGTTTTTCCAAATGAATTTTTATCTATTCTTCTGTCCATAAGTCATTGAATAAAGAAATAAGTCAGTCCATAAACAAACAAATAAAAATTATAGGGGTTTATAAATATTTGCACCAATTATCCAGCTAGGTCTCAGTTTATATTTACATTTCACATGTATTAGGAAATACTTTGGCAGATAGAAAGGAAGATAAGAAATGAAGAAGGAGAAAAAAAAACCCTGAATTCTAGACCCCACAAAAAATTTGGCTACAAATCATGATCACAGAGAATTAACTATATCTGCCATTTATACAAGCCACTGCTTAAAAATCTAAGACTTTGAGGGTTTTCCCTAAAGCAGCTAAAACATTTGTGTAACACTATTAGCACATTTTTGGACATTGGAATTTCTCAGACCAATGAGCAATTCTGTAATATCATCATTAAAGAAAACATTGAAAGAAATACATCACAGTAGAATGTTACAACATTTTCTTTGCTTCATTTATTTGTCTTTTTTGTTTGTTTTTGTTTTATGTTGTTGTTCCTTTAATTCTTTTGTAAACCTTGAATTATAGGATTGTAATCCTTGTCTGTTCTGTTATGTAAAGGCAGTGACTTGGCTCTGTTTAGGTTCACAGGATTTTTTTTTTTTCGATTACACTTTATAGAAATGGTCAGACATTTGCATAATAAAGCAGAATTCCAAATAATTAGCATTTGCTAAAGTGATGTCTTAGACTTCAGACATGGTCTTTTACCCTAGTAAATAGTCTTCAGGATAAATTAAAATAATTTATTGGTAAGTTATTTCTAAAATAGAGGATTTTAGAAATATCTGGTACAAAGCTTTAGAACTCTCTGCAGTTTCATTCTTCACCTGCTTTTAGTATTAACCATTCACCAGTTACTCCTCAATGAGAGCTTATTTAATACCATAGATGACAGACTTTATCAATGCTTAGAAGTGTAGATTTGAGATAGTTACAAAGTTAAATTCTAAAAAAAGATACCCTCTTTATTGATAAAATTATTCATAGTCAGAAAGTTTTAACTAGATGGCTTTTTAAGGTCTAGAAATATTCACTGACCTCAGGAAATAGCTGTTCTCAAATGCTTATTCAGGACAGAGAAAATGTCTTCCATATTCTCTATTTAAAGGGCAGAGTAGAAAAATAGAGTTAATAGAAAGGGAGAAAGAGGTGATTAGATGGGTGTGAAGGCAGAGGTCAGAAGAGATGGAGCATCCCCTCTTCCTGACATCACATCCTGTGGGCTCCCAGTGCTCTGTCCTGTCCAGTAGCCCTGCATCTCTTCTTTATCTCATTGTGCAGAGATGCATCTCTAGGTATGTGTTGTGCTATTTCACACATTCATTTTAAGGGTATTGGAGATAAGATAAAGATAAAAGCAAAAATCTACTGCTCAGTCCTTTTTTTTGTAAACTGAGGAATGAAACTTCCGTTTGAAATTACTGAATGTTCCTTAATTTATGAAAACTTTTAGTTGTCTAAAATACAATAGGAGAAGAACATCAACTTTTGTGATATACTAGCTTTATACATTCACTAATATTACTATAAAATAATTATCATTTGATAAAGCAAATTAGAAAGCAAATTCCATTTGTATTCAATATAAAGTGAATTATGTGGTAGCAATAAATTCCTTGTTTGTGTTTGTACTCAAATATGGCACTCACAATGAAATATTTTCTATAGCCTATTATTTAGAATATTTATGATTAGTAATATATATTAGTAAACTTAAAATCTCCCTTTCAAACTCTTTTACATACCTATAAACCCATAATTTGCATACACACACATACACATAAAACAACACACTCTCGTCAAGGCCTATGCCAGCATAATGTGTGGAATAAGTATATATTAATTACTTTTTGGAATTATTTTTGAACAGGTCTTTGACAAAAACTCATAAAAGTACAATCATGAATGTTCAGTGACCAAATATACACATAATTATTTTATTTTTATGGAGGAAATGTTAGGAGAGGAGTAGTTGAATTATTATTTCCTTAAATATCTTTGACAGTTTATCTTTTAAACTTTGGATTTGTAATTTCCTTTAAAATGTAAACATGCCTACAAAAGGATTACATATTCTTTAATCATTTTACAAAGGATTTGTATATGGTTTATTTTCCTAATATTTAAAACAAAGGAGTAAACCATTAGTAATGGCATACAGATCTTTCTACATCTTTTAAAATATGGGTGAAATATGAGTTTTCTTGCAAGGTACAAAATGCCATTAAGGGCTCAGGTGGTTAAAATCAACATGAAAAATACATGCTGCATTTCTCTCCTTAAATGCAATAATGTAATCAGATTCCAAGTCATCTTACCTAACTCACTCTCAGCTTATGGAGATTAATTAGGTTTTAGACACTAGTCACATGATCTTTTCTGATTGTCATTTAACTGGCTGACTAGACCTATAAGCTCTCTCATGCCCCAAAGGGCAGATTAAGTTTTGGTATTGTTTGTCTTCTTTCTTTGATTAAAAAATGGATTTTAAAGTTACAATATGATTGTATTGCTAATTACAATATATTAATATCATGTTTTGAAGAAAACAAATGCTTAAGTAAAAAGTAAATAAAATGGGCACTCCCCCTAGTTTGAAATAAAGATATCATACTGTTATCTAAGTAATAAATTCAGAAAATTTTGTGTTATATATGTTGTATTAAAGTATGTTTTCTTCAGAAAATCCCACTTGACAGAGGAGGTTCTTCATATGCTGAAGTAAGGGAAACTGGGAGCAGTTGTTCCTCAAGACAAATTTCTAGTCAAGATGAATGTGTTCATTGGGAAAAAAATACTTAGAAATATACAAGATAGCTAATAAACAGAAAGTTATAATAACTTGGTGGTATGATTTATATTTTTTAGAGTCTAACAGACATAGATAATAGGACAAAACTTAATTTCCAAATATACTAATCCTTAATAGTAAATCTGCCTTGGCAATTCTTATTAGCTATTATTATTTACTTCTTGTAGACTGAGATGAGAGTTTAAACTGAAAGGTCATGGTCTCAGGGATTTATTTTTTGGTGTTGTTGTTAGTTTTTATGGCCATAGATTCTTAATCAGAAGAAAACATTGATAAACAACTTCAATAACTTTGCAACATGTGATATTGCAGGAGGAGACATGTCTGCTGCAGTTGTTGGAACATTGATATTTCTGTGGTCCTAATTAAGGTTTAATGAAAGATTGGAAGTGTGCTGAATTCCCCTCCTTCATGTCACTGAACCAGTGAACCACAACTGCACATGGAATTTCAAGAGACATAGGGCCTTATGAAACAGTTGCTTCTGAGCTGCAGCCCACGTGTGACCACATGGGTTCTCTCTGAAGGCAGATCTCCTTCTGTAGATACTTAACAATAAACAGTCACTTCACTTGGGAGGCAACTCTATTCTGCAAATATGGAATTTCAGGAATTTCAGGGCTCTTGAATGAATGTCCTGCAGGACAGGACATTTCACTACTTGGGTGCAGTTGGGCACAATATTTAGCAACTGAATTTAGAAACTGAAATTACCTGTTTTGCCTTGCTTGTAGGGTTGGATCATTGCCTTTGGCAGTAACCCTAACTTCTGCACATGATGAAGCTATTCTCCACACCTATGTAGAAATTGGGCCAACATGGATGTCATTAGGTAGACTCAGTTGAAATTATATTGAGAAAAATAGTGGCATCTGAACCTTGCATGGAAGGGAGTGCTGAGAATTGGAGTTAATGTTGAAGACTTTTCCATGAATGAGAATCTCTGGGCTGTTTATAAATCTCACTTCTGCAGGATTTTCTGACCACTTTCCTCCTAACATCTGTGCATTCCCTGCTGCTTCCTACATGGCTTTTGCAATGAGGACATATCAGTCACCTGTGTTATCTATGCAATTTGAATGTGTCCCAAATTTCATTCGCTGTAAACTTGATCTTCAACATGG
This sequence comes from Rhizomys pruinosus, assembly GCA_009823505.1. NCBI lineage: Eukaryota > Metazoa > Chordata > Mammalia > Rodentia > Spalacidae > Rhizomys > Rhizomys pruinosus. Next base: position 1,565,285 of record VZQC01007425.1, on the reverse strand, counting down.
CAGTTTTTGGCAGGTATGGTGATGGGTCTATGAAAGTGGACCATTGCGATTGGAGCAATGGATGCATTGCAGGGATGGTCTAGTTGTTGGATAAGATGGCTGCTAAGAAAGTGAGGCCTACATTGTTCTTTCTCTATCATATATGCTCACTATCCCTCCCCCATGTCAGCACAAAGGCCCTGCTAGGCCTCATTACTATTGCCTCAGGAATCTACCCTCCAGAGCCATAAGCCAAATAGAGCTCTCTATTTATAAGTTAGCTATTCTGTTACAGCAACACAGGTCAGACTAAGACACCTATCTTCAAAGATTTATTAAATAGCTAGCATAAAGAAAAATGACCCGAGAAGAACTCAGGCCCCATCCTTGAGCCTTTGCTTGTAAGTTTTTTTTTTTTTTTTCATTTTCTTCATAAGGAAAACAATAACGACAACAAAATTCTTCCATCGCAGGGCAAGCATTTTATCTTCAATTGGCTTTTAATGGCTTTACAAATTAAAATTTTAAACTACATACTTAAATTATTCACCTGCACCTGTAAGTTGCTCTCCTCTCCTTCTACAAACAGATCTGTTCCAGTGGGATTGTATGCTCATGTACTTGCCATAGATAGAAAATTTTCAAAAATAAATGGTTGAATATATCCATTTCCATCAGCAGTAGGCAGCCTTCCAAGACAGCCATGTTGATCCTAGGTTTGTGTTCCTTTGATAAAAGAAGGTTTGCCATTTATGTTCCAGCCCCAAGCTATCCAATGTGTCTTGGAAGGCAAGTTTCCACATTGAGTGAATAAGGATCATTGTTTCCTTCATAATGGACGCCCCCTCTTTGGCTCTGCCTGAAAAGCTACCACCACACTAGCTAAGAAACAGTCCTGTTTAACTGCCAAGTGTCTGCCGAATACAGTGTGATAATAGGAATGATTATCTTATTCATTATTACATGACTGGCACATGAATAATTTTGCCCACCAGGTCATCATGTCATATCAGCCATGGTAACTTGGCTAAATCAAATGTAAAAGTTATATTACATCCTAAATGATCGGCTTTATAAGGGAAAAATTTTTTTTTCTACTTGCCTTTCCATCCATGATGCTTGTTTTAAAGTTGTCTTGCTAAGAAAAGCAAATAGATACATTGACTACATTTATGTTATAAATTAGAGTCTAGATGCTGTCAATGGTGTGTCTTTTATGCCTGCTTCTGGCTAGCATAGCCAAACTAAGGATCTAGAGACATTATTACAAGATCCAGTTCACTAATATTTATTGCTCCAATCCAATCTATATTAGCATGTAAACCTGGTATCAAAGCAGAAGACAGCAGTATTTATGATTATTAGTACAATATTGAATCATCCTGAACCAATTACTGTGTCATTATTAAGTTCTGAATAGGGCTTGATTTGTCTGTGATAAATATGATGCAATTAAACCACCTTTTAACATAATAAAACACTGCAGGTGTTTATTCTTAAGAGTTCACAGATACCAATAACCAATAGATTTAATTAAAACATCCTTGAAATAAGTATGAATTTCATTAAATTCTAAGTTTAATACCTACTTAAAGTATATCTCATTGAAAGTTAATGTTGTCTGAGCTTCTGTCCAACTATTGTTTAGAATATACCTCCAGACCAAAAAAGAATTAATATAGTTGCTCATGCAACTATATTAATATGTTGTTCTTTACATCTTTAAACATTAATTGAATCATGAAAAACATTGAACGCAGATATAGTACCAAAAGATTGACTTTGTAGATAGTTTTATGTTCAAGTTTAAAAGAACTTCTATCACTATGTATTTAAATATACTTTTTTTTACTTTTATTTATTTTTTATGTGTATGGATGTACTGCCTGCATGTAGGTTTGTGCGCCCCTGTTGTGCAATGCTACAGAGGTCAGAAGAGGGTGTCGGATTCCCCTGGAACTGGAGTTCTTCTGGAATTGGAGTTTCAGACGGTTCTCGGCTGCCATGTGGGTGCTGGGGATCGAACCTGGGTCCTCTGTAAGAGCGGTTGGTGCTCTTAACCGCTAGGCCATCTCTCCAGCCCCCTAAATATACTATTAAACAAAAGACCCATCCTCTCTCTAGACAACCAAAGCGCATTTAACTCTACAGCCATCATTAAGACCAAAATAATGAAATAGGATAACATTTAAAGAGTATTATTTTAACATTAAATATAGTTTAAAGAATTGCCTTCCTTCTTGATGACTTTTCTCTCTACCCCTAAATTTAAAATAATCACTATTTAGATGAGAAAGGAGGCATGATCAATATCAAAGTTACTTTATTTTATTTTATTTATTTTTGTATGTGTATGAATGTACTTTCTGCATGTAGTTTTGTGCACCCGTGTCCTGCAATGCCGCAGAGCTCAGAAGAGGGTGTCAGATTCCCCTGGAACTGGAGTTCTCCTGGAATTGGAGTTACAGACAGTTCTCAGCCGGCATGTGGGTGCTGGGAATCGAACCCGGGTCCTCTGCAAGAGCAGTCGGTGCTCTTAACCGCTAGGCCATCAGTACAGCCTCCCAAAGTTACTTTTTAACACTATAATAATGTCTGGAACAGGGCAATAATAAAATATATTTCAATGACTAAAATTCCTTTTATGTGGGTGATGTATTTATGCAGAGATGAGTATTGACTTGAATTTCCTAATACTTTACCATAAATAAAACAAGGAAATTTAAAGACTTGTTTTAAAGTTCTAACAATGATAGATTCCAAAATATTGTCAAATGGGCATAATGAACGATGTCTATCTGGTAATTTTACTGGTATCTTTTGGCAGAAAGTAAGCTTGATATAAATCTCAATCTACATATGGAATACTAATAATGTAAATTCCCTAGAAATGAAACAGTAGCTGGCCACTTATATTTTAAGTAATTTTCCAGGTGTGATTACGTGAGATGCAGTAAGTAGCACTTATGTATTATGGTTAACCAAGAATTGCAAAATGTTTTGTAACATACAGCTTTTATCACACATCTTGCTATTGGTCCTTCTAGGCACTTAAATAAAAATTTTCTTTTGCTTTAAGACTATAATTGTACAAATACATCCCTCTCCCTCTCTTTTACTTCATTTTCTTTTCAAGAATTGTTCCAAACAGGAGGGAGAGTTTTTATTGCTTGCATTTCAATAATTATAGATGTGCTCTTGGAAAAATCAATTGATAATTCTGAACACCTACCATCAATATCCAATTTTCTCCATATTTTAAAAGGCAAGAACAAACTCAATTCATTCCAAGCAGATGAACAAAAACTCACAACATCCTTTCCCCCTATGCTGTGCATATTGGGCATTGGGGGAGATCAGTTGTGCTTCATAACGAACTATTAAAGATTAAAATGAACGTTTTCATTGGCACAGACGGAAATTTATTCCTATCACCACAGAAATTCAATAGAAATTAAGGGTGTATAAAAATGGAAAATGTGTACTAGAGTCCAGACAATATTTAATCTGAACTAACTGTTAAAATAAAAGCAATAACACTGAGAATAAATTAGTGAACTACAATTAATTATATTTACCGTAATGGTTTGGATTGGAAACACCTACCTCCATACTGATAAAATAAAACCTGCATTCTGCAGAAGCTAAAGTAAGTTAAATGAAGATGCTTTTAACAAGGTTATTACTTAAGCAATGACAGGTTTACAGATTTTAGCACCACTGGGTTTTCACAGGAGCTACAGCAAGTGCTAAAATAACACACACCTTCAGGTTCATTAAATTTACCAGTGTGATGGAATAAATGATATTTTGCTATATTGCTATAGTCTCTCAAAAAACCATCTATAAATAAGATATACTAATAACAAACGCTTGTGCTGGTAAAACAAGGAAATGATTCTAAGTTTTATCTGCAGGGAAAAATTGTGTTTAAGCAATACTGTTAGCATAGTTATATCTCTTAATTTGGATTTTTTTGCTTGCAATGTGTATTTATTTACATAAAATAGGTATGTTCTATGAAATGTTTTCCTGTGAGGCTGCACTGAGAAGGAAACTTGTAAAAAGGTGATATATATTAAAGAGGAAATAAACTGAATCTCACCCCAAATATTTACTTTATTGTCTGATGTTTACTAGGATATTTATGGAGGCTGTTTTATTTAAAGAACTTATAAAATTCCAATAACTGCCAGAAAGAGCCCTATCTCTGATAAATCCTTTACTGTGGTCTGCCTTGAGATGAGTCAAAAGCATAAATACTGGGCTTCTAATAAATCAATGGAGCCTGGCCTTTGGAGACCTAGAAGACATATGGACAGTAATAGAGTATCTCAGGTTGTCTCATGAGTGATTCCATCTGGATGAAGTCTTGGTGTTATTCACAGCCTACTTCTCCCCTAAAACACCTTCAATCTTATCCACAGCCTCCATCTCAAATGTCAGACCACCTGGGATCTGCAGCTGTCAGGCTGAAAGGAGAGCTGCCTGGGACTGGCCCAGCCTGCTCATCAAGAAGACAATCACTAGCAAGCAGCCATTGCTAGGTGCACAGAGGGACAGCACCACCCGACAGCCTGGGGGGTGCACCCACCCAGCTCTGGATCTGAACAAGGAAAACAAGTAACAAAAAATCCCAGCCTGAGCTGTGGATGTTTCCACAGACAAGCTGCCTTGGTGTCAGCCTGCCCTCTAAGATATTTACCCTCTGTTGTCCATTATGCAGAATCAACATATCTTAAGAATAAATAAAAATGTGTAACATTCCCTGTACAAGTGCATTTCTATGTATTTCATAGCATCACATTCCTTGACATCATGTTCTTTTATATTCACACTATCACCTCTATCATTAAAAAAAATTGTTCGATTTGCACCTGTTCCCTGAAGGAAATATTTGTTTATAAAAATTAGAATTGCTTTTTTTTTCTCTTCTGCATCTTTATATCCCACAATGTATGTGGATGTTTGTGGCTCTCATGCTCTCTAAGATAGCAAAATTCTATTAGAGAAAGCTCTCTGATAGGTGATAAAGTAAAAAAAGCAAGAATCCAAAATATTTAATGCTCAGTATTCTTTTTTTTTTTCTTTCTAATACTTCTTTTAAGGGAATTAGCAAATGTAAAATTCTTGCCACAACTCAAATACACTACACTCTTTCTCCTTAGGAATGGAATTATGATTATATGATGCAGAGTTTTCATTTCCCCATCCAGTACTGAGGGTCTCTCAGCTCCACTTAAAAGAGTCCCTGTTGACCACCATCACATAGATTCCTGGAAGGAGCCAGACACCACCCTTGATCTTCATCATCTCTTGCTTGGAATTCCCTATTGGTCTCTAACACTCTCCACTTCAATCTTTCAAGTCTCAACACAATGCCCAAGTGTAAGGATTCCCCTTAGAAGGCCTAAGAATGATGCTTTCTTATCCTGAAAATCTCATACTGAAATCTTGTTTTGTGGACTGAGAAGCAGTGTCTTATTTTTTAATAATTTTTAAAATTAATTTTACTTATTTCTGTATGTGTATGAATGTACTGTCTGCATGCAAGTTTGTGCATCTGTGCTGTGCAACGCCGCGGAGGTCAGAAGAGGGTATCAGATTCCCCTGGAACTGGAGTTCTCCTGGAATTGGAGTTTCAGATGGTTCTCGGCTGCCATGTGGGTGCTGGGGATCAAACCCGGGTCCTCTGTAAGAGCAGTCGGTGCTCTTAACCGCTAGGCCATCTCTCCAGCAGTGTCTTAAATATCTGAAATCATAGGTGAGCAAGCAATGTTCTACATGTCAAACTGCCTTGCTAGCAATTCTTACCAGCCTGTGAGCTAAGAAAAGGATATTGATTTTAATCTGCTATTGTGCTAATTAGATTTTTGTCAATTTGACAAAAACTTGAATAACCTGGGATAAGGGAACCTCAACTGAGGAATTTCCTCCATCAGACTGCCTGTGGATATGTCTGTAGGACATTTTCTTGGTTGGTGGTTGTTATGAGACTGGGCAATGCAAGAAAAGAAGCTGAGCAGGATGGAGGAGGAAGCAGTGAGCAGTGTTCCTCTCTTGTTTCTACTTCCTGTCTTCAATGTCCTACCATAAATTCCTGCTTTGGCTTCTGTTGTGGTTTGAATGAGTTTGTCCCCCATAGGCTTCAAGTATTCAGACATTTTGTCCCTGGTTGGTGGCACTGTTTCAGGAGGTCTTAGAAGGTGGGCCATGCTGGAGGGAGTACGTCATTGGGAGTGGGCTTAGTGAGTTTAACAAGCCTTGCTAGTAGTCTCCAGAGGGTCTCTTGACTTCCTGTACTCATTGCGAGATGTGAACCTCAGCTTTCTGCTCCAGCCCCGGCCACCATTCCTCCTGCCACAATGGACTCTAATTGCCTGGAACCATCAATCATAAGCTCAGATAAACTCTTCCTTTTATAAGTTCCCTTGGTCATGGTGGTTTTATCACAGCAACAGAAAAGTGACTAATACAGCTTCCTTCAAAAACGGACTGTGACCTGGAAGTATAAAAGCTGCTTTTCTTTTATCCTAGCAACAGAGAAGCAAACTAGAACACTTGCTTATAATTAGTATGTTATATTAATTGTTCAAAATCATGAGTATAATTATGATGTTAATTATGAAGATCTCATACATGTTACAAGACGCTTTGATGGTAATATCCACCACTGTCTTGCTTGCCCTCTTCTTTCTGATTCCCTGGATGTTCTCTAATAATCCCCTTCTGTTTTCATCTGTTTTTCTAAATTCCACATATGACAGAAAGCATGCAATCATTGTCTGAATGTGATTTATTCTCTTAAGATGTTGATCACAGTTCCATCAATTTTCCTGGCAAATTACAAGATTTTGTTCTTAATATCTAAATAATACCACATTACAAACACTTGTCACATTTTCTCTATCCATTCATCTGCTGATGAACTGGGCTCATACAACATGGCTCTTGTGAATGGTGCTGCATTGTTAATAGGCACAGGTATCTCCATTATATGCTTCATTTGATTCCTTTGGGTGTATACACAGTAGTGGTGTTGTTGCTGGATGCTGGGGTAGCTCTATTTTTATTTTTTTGAAAAACTTGCCTACATATCACCATAATGGATGCACTAATTTATGTTCCCACCAAAGGATTAAGTGTTCTTTTTTTTTCTACATTTGTGCCAACTTTTATTGATTTTCATTTTGTTTTGTTTTCTTGATGTTGATCATTTGAACTTGGATAAGATGAACTCACAATTTAGCTCTGATTATCATTTCCCTTGCAGTTAATGGTGTTCAACAATGTTTTATGTATTTATTGGCTATATTTAATTTGAAAAGTCATTGTCCCAATTGTTGATTGATTATCTGGTATTTTACTGTGTTTTGTTTTGTTTTAGGTTCATCTACTGTGCCTTGTCCCCTCTGTCTGCACTAGAGCTTGACATTCTGCTCTTGCCTTGCGGTCTTGGTAGATGTTTGACATTTTGCTCTTGTCTTTGGCCTTGGCACTAGCTGCTCTCTCTGGAGCATCTTTCTCCTACATCTTCACCTTGCCAAATCTTTTGATCTCTTTCAGATAGCACCTGTCAAATGCTGTGGCCTGTGTGTAACTTAATAGTGTAAAGCACACTTAATATATTCATTTCTGCACATTTTACTTTTCCTTCCATTTCCATAGATTTTACAGTCTTCTAACAGACTCCATAAATTGGTTACTGACAACTTCTATCTATTTTGTGTCTTCCATGGCTATGAAGTAGATTTACTGTGTACCATTTGCTACTTCTATCATTTGCATCTTGGGCTGAGATTTATAAAACAGGCACCTGTCCTATGAGATGGGACACTCACATAAGCTGAACAAAAGAACTTTATTAGCCACAGGCACCAAGTAGTTGTGGATGTCTTATGTTCATGAAGGGCTTGTTTGTGGAATTAGAGAGGATGATTGGAAGCTCATTAGTCTGTTCCATCATCACACTGTCACTGATGTACTTGAGATAAACTTACTCTGGTTTATGCCTGTTTTGTTGAAATGTATACATTTAGATTCAGTGACCTAAATCATTGTAAGATATAACAGATGTCAGCAGAACCACTGTTGATGGGAGCTGAAGCAAGGACTCCAGTATGTTCTTTACCTCAAGATACCGAGGTCCCATCGTGGCACATGCTATAGTAAGCACTTGAGAACTACAAATGAGAATAGGGAAGAATGGGCTTGGCCAAGAGCTGTCCTGGCCTGGCTAGAGCAAATTCTCCATGAGGGCAGAGGGCATTCTCGCTTTGGTTCAGAGACAATATTGCAAATGCCAGAATTTGTTTGAAAAACAATTATACTCAGTAAATATTTGCTCACTGTTGAATGCGATATTAAATTCTCTTTAACTAAGCCAAGTATTTAATATTTGACCTCTGGTACCTCACTAGAGCTGCTACTTTGATTTAGCATTTTCTTTCAGGTTCATTACACACCAAGTGTGTTATTACAAAATAAATTGATTGTGGTACTATTAATATCATTCTTATTTCACCAAAGGAATCTCATTCTTTCACTGTCTTCAAAAAAATCACTGGCACATCTTGGAATTATTAAATATATGTTTGTGCCTGATAACTAAAGCTTACTACATAGGTTTTTAGTTATATCCATATCTATGGTAAATTCCTTTATGGGAAAAAGGATTGATATGTTAAAATAATATATGTCTTTGTGAGGATCTTAAGAATAATAAATTATACTTACATATTTTTATGGCATAGTCAATATCCACAATAAAAGAAAATCCTGAAAAATATCTAACTAATATATCACTGATGTATCTGAAACTTTTATCTAAATAAATACTTTGTGGAAACAAAAATTTTTGCTCCAAACGGCAGATTTATTTTATTTTTTTTAATAGATAAAGATTTTAAACTTGGAAAGGGGGTCAATTTTTTTGAATGTTATAACTTAATGTAAAATAAATTTAAATGAAAAATTTACATTTTTCTATAAATTTTATTCTTTTCTGAATTTTTATTAAATGCTCCCATGTGTAGTCCAAAATGAGCAAAAAGTTCACTGCCATCTCTAATTTGAAATAAGTGAACCATGCATAGAAACATGCATCATATAAGAAACTAAACTATTTGAATAAGGAATTAGAGGACAAAATACAAATTTTGCCTCTGTAATAATTTTCCAGAATTTTAAAGTAGAAATAACAGTGGCTGGAGGAAAGGCTCAGCAGTTAAGAACACTGACTACTTTTTCAGAGCACCAGGATATAGTTCCCAGCATGCACATGGCAACCTACAACAGGCAGTAACTCCAGTTCCAGGTATCTAATGTCCTCTTCTAGCCTCCATTGGCACTGCACTAAGTGGTTGCATTTAGATATCCATAGGCAAAACACTCATGTGCATAAAATAAATAATATAGTAAAAATAATATATCTTGATATGGGGCTACATGAAAAAAATCATCTTATGTCCTCCATAACATAAAGTATTGCAATGAGATAGTTAAAATTTAAAACTACAAAATAACATTAAAATAACTTCATTGTGCTTTATTTTGTCTGTCCATTTTTAAACTGTTATTCTTTTCATTTGAAAGCTGAAACAGATAACCGTTCTTCACAGGACCCTTGCAGCATATACTTCAAAGGACATCCCCGTATCACATTGATCCAGTAAAATATAAAGTCTAGATTGCTTGTTTGTGGGCTGGCAACAGTTCATTATTACTGCCATTCCAATGGTGTATTATGAATCATCAAATTATGTGTAAACAATGCAGATGTACATTATACCCAGAAAGGCCAGAACTAATTTTTTAAAGGGGGAGAATTGATTAATTGGGCAAGGATAGGTGTCTGAGGAGTGGGCCAGATAACCAGACACTGTGGGTAGTGTGTATTGAACTTCAGGCACAAGTCATAACTCAAGTTGACATGACATGGTGTCCTAGATCATTTATTTTCCAGTTAATGCTGAAAACCTGTGTTCTGTCCTTTATTTCCATTCATAAGTATGTCTTTCTTTGCCAGCTTTGAAGAAAGAAAACATCACCTAAAACTTGGAAAATAGATTCACTTAGAACTTAAAGGTCTCTAAGACAGGTTTTCAGAAACTGGTTGCTGAGAAAACAATTCTCAGAGTACATTCTTTACATGAAGAGGTTTAGGATATTTATGTGAAAATTTTTTTAAATCTTCAGTATGGCAATCATATTCTTCATAGTATAACTGAAATAGGCATTCTATGCTGAGGAAGAGAGAACGCTGAAAATTGCTCCTGTTTTTATAAAACTGAGACATAGGATAGGCAGTAAGAAAAGCTGATCTCATCAGAGTTGAGATTAGAATGGTGGTTACTAAGCCCAGAGAGAACTGAGGAGCAGAGGAATGAGGAAGAGTTCATCATCAGGCAGTGAGTTCCAGTTAGAAAAAGAGTTAAGGGGACCTGTGTGCTATTTGGAAAGTCGGGTGAGTAGAGTTAATAGTAATATTCTATGTCAAAATGCTAGAAGAAAGGGTTTTTGACAATTTTAGCATTAAAATGATGATACATGTTTGTGATAGATATCTTAAGACTATTGTGACTATGACAAAATGTGCACATATGTGGAAACACCACATGACATCCTGGTTCTACCTATGTTTATATATCAATTAAATAAATAGGTTTGCTTTTAAAATGAACATAGTTTGTAATGTTAGCAACAGCCTCCTTTGAGAACAGATGTCTGGGTTGCTAGACCTCAGACGATGTTTATTTATGAACTATGCTGGCCTATTCTGCTTTGCAAGGCAAGGTGTAACATTGTTTTCTTTGACTATGTCAGTGCTCCTTGACCTCATTCCCTCAAGCTCTCTGCAGAGCATTCTCTAGAAGGAAGAAGTAGTCTAATTTTCCCACATAAGACTTTCTTTTGCATATGGTTTTCCTTCTAGCATGAGGTTCAAGTCCATTTTATCAACATACACATCTCAGCACCATTTGGCTCCAACTTTCTCTGGCTACTGTTTCATTGGTATAAGCAGACTATCCTTGCAATTGCCCAAAGCATACTGATGAGACTGGAATTGGAAAAAAATGTTAAATGAATGAAATTATTATATAGTGGAGAAATTCTGAGCACACACAAATTAATTGGAACTCTACAAGTTTCAAAAATTAACAGTAACTAGCAGTTGCTAAAAATTAAGTTCCAGTTCTTTACTTCTGCTCTCCTTTTAGTCTTCTGATGTCCTGCATTTCCATTTACTGAACTGCTGCAATCCTTTGATCTTCTTTTACATGTGTGATCTCTCCTGCTTTGACCTGTTCTAATTTCTTCTAGGTAAAATACAGTATTTCATAAAATAACCTCTGGCTTTCACATTATCATATATATTTAAAATTATGTTTAATACTTACATTTAGTATTTTCTACTTCTGTTGATATCTAATTGCAACCAATGTCTAATGCAATTTGTATTTAAAAATGTAAGTTGCTTTTACAGAAATCATATACTTGCATTTTTGCAATAGGCTAAAGAAACAGTAAATATACATTTCCAATATAAGTAACAAAAATTGATTATTAGTAGTAAGGCTGTGCATTATATACCTCTATATACATAGTTTTTAGTTATTTATTTATTTTATATTGTGTGTGAGTGCTTTACATGTATGTATTTAAGTGTACCATGTGCATGCAGTACCCATGGGGGTCAGAAGATAACTTCAGATCTCCTAAGGAAGGTTGTTAGTCACCATGTGGGTTTTGGTAACAAAACCTTCATTCTCTGACATTGTGGAGTATTCTGTCAAATGTGTACCTTGCACTTCAGCTCCTGAATATTTAGAAGTCTGACATCCCAGAGTGGACTATTCTGATAAAAAATTTGTGCCGGGCGTGGTGGCGCATGCCTTTAATCCTAGCACTAGGGAGGCAGAGGCAGGCGGATCTTTGTGAGTTCAAGGCCAGCCTGGTCTACAGAGTGAGTTCCAGGACAGCTGGGGCTACAGGGAGACCCTGTCTCAAAAAGACCAAAAAAAAAAAAAAAAAAAACCTCGAGTCAATATCTAATAATGGATTTTGGACTTTCAGCTATCCACAGGTCTGAAACTTTGATACAAAGAATAAAATAACAAAAATAACGATAGTATACATATTCGATTATATGCATAAAGCATAGTATTCATATACAGTATGGAAAGAGATTAATGCCATTAGAACCATGATAGATACTCTATAATGGTGATGATGGTATATGATAGAGATTGTGATTTATTGTCCCTATGATTATGTGAAGTTGGAACTTCATGAAAAAGTAATTAATAGCAACAAAATATCATTGACTAATATATTCATAAAATTGATGTAAAACATGGAAATGGGATTGATTGCTTAGTATATACTGTAGCAGCTAATTCATTCTCATTGTATTTGTGAGGGGGTGAGTCAAGAGGGAACTGTAACATCAACAAGACAAATTGTTGGTAATAATTGAGTTGAGTTTTGAAAAAACTCAACTTTAAAAAACCATTGTATTAGCTTAAATAATGTGAATAATTTAGTAAAAATCAGTACAATATTACTACACTTCCACTCATTTTGGTGTATTTTTTAATTTATTTTTGTAGTGTATCAATGTACTGTCTGCATGTAGGTTTTTGCACCCATGTCGTGCAATGCAGTGGAGGTCAGAAGAGGGTCTTGGATTCCCCTGGAACTGGAGTTCTCCTGGAATTGGAGTTACAGACTACAGACGGTTCTCAGTTGCCGTGTGGGTGCTGGGGATCGAAGCAGGGTCCTCTGCAAGAGCAGTCGGTGCTCTTAAGGGCTAGGCTATCTCTCCAGCCTTGGTGTATTTTGGGGGAGTCTTTTTGAGATAGGGTCTCCTTTTAGTCCCAGCTGGCCTAGAGGTGGCTATGTAGACCAGGCTGGCCTTGAACTTATAGAGATCCGCTTGCCTCTGCTGGGATTAAAGGTGTGTGCCACCATACCCAGCATTTTGGTCTATTTTAACTTGAAATAGGAATATATAGCTTACATAAATAAAAGATCTAGCTTCACAGAGCCAAATCTTCTTTTGAAAGGGAGCAGGGAATAAAAGCATCTCAGAGGTCTTTTTTCGACAAGAATGAGGCCACACACCCGGGTACTTTAGAACATCTCAAGACTTGCATGGCATTAATGTTATGTTTATATGTCTGAAAGCATTGTTATCTCTGACATAATATGGCATTCCTAAGATCTGCTCTGTTATTGACATGATTCAGAATACACTTTCTTGATATAGAATGGCATTATTTTCTGGGATACAAGAGTACCTCAGCTGTATCAGAAGAATGGACATCTATTTCACCTCTAGCAGTCTAACTCACTGTTGTCCGTGACTGACAGAGACACAAGGATATGTAGAGCAGTGCAGCTTGATGGATGCTACACCTGTTCTCACAAATATCTCCCTGTCTTTGCAGCTTTCCATACAGTGCTTTCCACTGATACTATATTTGCTGATTATTGAAAAGGGAAAGAACTATACAGACAGACAAGGAAAGAAGGTGCCTGCAACACCCCCTGTTGAAGCTGCATTACTTATTCCGCTTGAATGAATTTATATTGGATAAATCCAGGGCGAAGTGAAAACCCTATTTCCAGCTGAGACTTAAAGATGTTTTACTAAAACATGCTTAAGCAAATGCATTTCGATGCCTCACAAGGAGAATACACACAGAGCTATCTTTGTAGAAGTTCAATAAAGTGTGTATCGCAGCTGAAGAAGGATGCTCTCTATCTGATTTGCACTCCCAGATTTGCATTGAATGAATTTTTAATCCCTGTATGCACAGTAGAAATGGTTAAAAATGACTTTTGGATGATACTTAAGAAAGGAAAGTAACTTTTTCTTTCCTGGTCAGTAGTTATTCACACTGCTGAAATGCCACATGCTCACCCAGAAAAATGTGTGCTTTTAAATCAGGGTTCCTTTGCCATGGATGTCTTAGACAGTGAAATTGCACCTTTAATTGGCATCACTCCACCTTATGGGATCCTGAAGTCTTTGAAATCCACCTCAGTGTTAGGCAGTGGCAAAGAAGGACAGGAATTGAAGAAGCAAAAATAAATATTAAAGAACATAAGCATTAAATATTACCTATTTAAATAGCAATTATGCAGTTGCAAACAAGATCATCACACCTGTACAAGAAAAGGCATGCAAGCACAAAACATCTGCTTGGATCCACCTGCCAGGCACCTGTTTTGCTGTTTCAATGCCATTTGATTGCTGGAGATGTAGAGGCTCTTGTGAGGTAATGAGTGATTTTACATTATGCATGATTGAAAACAGGTGTTCTAATGCTGTACAATTCTATGCATGAATAATTCAGTTTGTTTAGAGCAAGATCTTTAAAAGAAGTACTGCATGAGCTTTATTATTTCTGTAAACATGAAGGTTATTTTTTCTTAAAATATATATGATTGTTCCTTTTCAGCCAGCTTGTTTATGGCAAATTTTTGTGTAGTTTTATGGATGAGGAATGATATCATGAAAGGTAAAATTTATCACACTTAAACATGTAAGAAGTAAAATTGAAAGGTCTGTTAGCAAGAAGAAAAATGGAATCAAAATTCTGTGTTCTACATGAAAATGCCTGATTATTTCCTTCCTGCATTGTCGGCTTTCTGATGGTAACAAAACAGTCATCTAAGACCTACAATTAGGGAGGGGTGAACTATTTGGGGAAATATAGAAATTGTTTTGTATGTCAGCCCAAACACCAAGCAGAGCCCAGACTTTCTTAAAGAGAGAATAGTTAGTCAGCATCCCATCTCTTCTGCATAGATGGCATGAGTTCATTTTCACTTGTAAACTACTGTAGAAGATCACAGAGACCTACAATCCCGTTTGCTCTAGTTTCCACTGAGAGTTTTGATCCATCGGGTTTGGTAGAGTTAGAAGTGTTATTATCAACATATTCTGTTTCAAAATCAAGAAGAAGCTGGGTATGGTGGTGCACACCTTTAATCCTAGCACTTTGGAGGCCAAGGCAGGCAGATCTCTGAGTTCAAGTCCAGCCTGGTCTACAGCGTGAGTTCCAGGCCAGCTGGGAAACCCTGTCTCAAAAAGACAAAAAAAAAAAAATATCAAGAAGTCTCAAACTTACAATGATGGAGTTAAAACCACATGTGGAAAACATGAGATGTCATAGGGTCATGATTAAACATTAAAATTTTCTGAGGGAAGAGGAAGGAAAATTTATGTCCATTAAAAATGTCTAAGTAATGGGAAGAAAAAAGGAGAAAGAATTAGGGTCCTGATCACTATGCTGTTACTAATTTGTACTTGTTGAGTGTTTTAGACCATATAAAACATGGTTTGAGAGAGTTATTGAAACATAATAATGCCTCCCTCAAACATACCAACTGAGCAAGTGGTCAACTCTTAGCTTTGAGATTCGATTACTTTCTGTCACGAGTGTGACCTAAATCACTAGGAAGCTTTTATTAAGGAATTTACATCTAGCCATAAGCAGCAAGTAAATCCTTCTTGTGGCAACCAATAGTTGGAAACTCACAGAGAAAATGAGAATATCTGGTGTGAAGGACAACTTGTCCAGTGCTATTGGTGGTAAGATGACTTCATCCCCTCCCCCTGTGATAGGTTAGAGAGCTGGCCTTTGAAAGTCTTTGCTAAATATAAACAAGGCCCTCATAAAGCCACAAAATCAATTGCAGGATGGGGGTTTAGACATGAAGACTATGGAATATACAGGACCAGAAGATGGAAATGTTAGTTTGAAATCTTAGATTAACATGAAATGCCTTCTCTAGTTAAAGTTAGACACAGACTCCTTTGTTAATCTGATAAATATTAATGTAAAGCTGCTGGTACATGACCCATCTCAATGCTCATGAACACTTAACATATTAAGATGAGTGGGACCAATTGCATTTTTTGTTGGTCAAGTTCAATGAGTATTACATGTTTCATATGGATCAGTCTATCTCTGCTAAAGAACAATGGATAAGAGGCATTAGTCTTGACTACAATGGCGTATGCCTTGTCTTTGCATGTAGTATGTGACCAGTAAGTGAAACATGCTGTCTGACAAAATGAAATGCAGGGGCAATGTGCAACACATATTTAGCAGCCACACAGAATAACACAGCCTGGCAACCCTAATAGAAGTTGGGAAATACTACACCTTATACCGAGAGGTGAAATCTAATTACTCTTTCCATGAATCTAAACTGTTCTTCATCTGTTTTAAATTGGAAATTGACAATTTATAATTGTATAAATTTATGAGGCACAAGGTGATAAGTTATGAATACAATGCAGAATAATTAAATAAAGCCATTTAACACATCCATCACCTCAAATGCTCAGCATCTTTGTTAGTGAGAACATTTGAGATTTATGCTCTTTGCAGTTGTGAAATGTGCAATATAGTGTTCTTTAACAATATTCACCATGCTGGGGAATGAAACAAAGAACATTTCCTGTGTGAGATTTTACATTCTGATCATCATGTCTCTACCCCTCTACCTTCAAACTCTGTGATAGCCGTCCTATTCTGTTTCTATGAATTCACCTTTTTTCTATTGAAGTGAGAGCATATAATAAAATATTGTTTTGCTCTGCCTGACCCATTTCACATGTTATACTGATCTCCAATTCCAACCTTTATGTTGCAAAAGACAGAACTTCCTACTTTTAAAATGCTGAATACTCTTCCCTGGTAAATGACTACATTTCTTTAGCCAGTTATCTGTTGGTGGGCACTGATGCTGAATTTAGGACTATGTTGATACTTCTGCAATAATCATGGGAAGAAAGCATTCGCTTTTTCAAACTGACTTCAAATATTTCTAGGTAAGTTTCTAGAGGTAATTTTGCTTGGTCACATGGTACTGTAAGTTGAATGAGAATGTTCCCCATAGCCTCCAAGTCTTTACATATTTTGTCAGTAGGTGGTAGTGCTATTTTGGAAGGTGCGCTATTGCTGAAAAAAGCATGTCGCTGGTGGTGGTCTCTAAAAGTTTACAGCCTTGCCTTCTTCAAATTAGGCTCTTTGCTTCCTGTACCTGCTGGAAGAGCTGAGCTCTCAGCTCTCTGCTCTGGCTGGTTCTTGCCAAGCTTCCCCTGCCATAAAGGACTCTTATCCATTTGGAGCCAGAAGCCAAATAAACTTTTTCTTTTCTATAAATGACCTTAGTCATGGAGTTTTATCACATTAACAGAAAAGTAATTAATACAAATACACCTGGAATTTCTATCTTAATTTTTTTGAGAACCCTTTACAAAGTTTCTAAAATGGATGCACTGATTTATATTCCTACCAAGATATGAAAGCCCCCCTTAATCCATATCCTCCTGAACATTTGTGTCACTCATCCTTTTGATAACTCTCTGATAGCTCACCATTGTACCAGTTTGTGTTTCCTTAATTTGTGTGCTAGACATGTCTTCTTGTGTGATAGCTTGTATGGCTTCTTTTTAGAAATGTCCATTCAGGCCATTTTCCAAGTTTTTTTTTTAAAGTAAATTCATGCATGTGTGTATGTTTGTATGTATGCATGCATATATGTATGGGCATGGGCATGTGTGTGCCATGGCATGCCCAGGTAGGTTAGAGAACAACTTTAAGGAGTCTTTCTCTCCTTCCTCCTTGTTGAGGTAAAGTCTTCATTGTTGTTTTTGTTGTGTCTACTACTAGAGGCAAGCTGGTTCATGACATTACAGCTAAGTCTCCTGTCTCTGAGTCCCATCTCACCACCAAAGTATAGAATTACAGATGCATGTCACTGCATCCAGCTTTTCAAGTGGGTTCTAGGAATTGAACTCAGATCATCAGGCTTGTGCTGGAAGCACTCTAACCCACTGGGCTAGCTTGTTGGCCCCAAGGTAATTCTGTTGGCTGAATAAAATATTACCTTTTGTCTAGTTTTTAATTTGGAGATTTTTGTTAACTTGATTTTAAGTTACTTAAGCTCCTTAATATTTTCATTTTATTCTCTTCCCAATTTTTTTCCAATACTGGAGTTTGAACCAAAGTCTCAAACATGTAGGCAATTACTGCCAAGCCCCCAACACCTTTTCATTTTTGTCTCAAGATTAGATCTCACTAAATTGGCCAACGTGATGTTGCTCCTAAGTAGCTGAGATTACAGGTGTGTGCCACCATACACACTTTTAGTATTAGCTCCTTAAAGATGCTTTTGAATTTGATGCAATAACACTGGACCAAATTTAATTCTATTGCCTATGCTTCTGGGGTCATATTGCAAACCTGGTTATCTATACGCATGTCATGTAGTTTTTCCCTTAGCCATTCTTTTATATCTATATCTATATCTATATCTATATCTATATCTATATCTATATCTATATCTATATGTATGTCTATATCTATATCTGAGTTGCTGTACATTTTGTACAATAGAACTTAATCAAATTTGGACCCCCACACTTTTCCTCTCCCATAACCCCCACAATGGATTTCTTGCATTGTGTCGTATACTATATACGTTAAGGACTGTCTGATCAAGCTATACAGATGTCTGTCAGTGCAAGTTCATTCACTGGAATCTAGTCAACCTATCTAAAGTCACTCCATTAACGAGTTAAACTCTCATACACCAAACATCAATAAAAGCACAAAAAAAGAAAAAAAAAGAAAGGAATAAAAAAAGAAAGAAAAAAAGATTTCAACTCTCCCTCACCAGCAGTAATAAGTAGTAGTAGTAGTAGTAGTAGTAGTAGTAGTAGTAGTAGTAGTAATCAGTTGCCAATAATTCCTCTGCTAAGGTTAGGGCCTACTGCCCATTTCCCAAGTTCTTTGTTAGGTTTTTCTATGACTGAGTCAGCAAGGACTCATATATGCCCTCACCATTGTTGCAAGTTTGTCTGTGCAAGACTCCAGAAGCCAGAAAGACTCTGTTTCCTATGGTCATGCGCCAATCTTGGCTCTTAGAATTTTTCCATCCCCTTCTCTGCAATGGTCCCTGAGCCATGGGTGGGTGAGGTTTAGTGCATGAGTACTATCCAGGAACATACACTCTGCAGTCTTTTATTTGCTACAAATTGACCAATTATGGTCTTCTGTGTGTATTGCACTCTGTTGTATGAGGATGTTCTGTTACAGTTGAGGGATGTATTCGTATTCTCTGGACCCCTTGTTCCATGACCTTAAGGTGTCTCAGGTATAGATGGTCCACTGTAGATGTATCACTTCAGGTTGGGCATCTCTCAGGCATAGTCTCTGTGTGTGACATACCAATGAAAACGACTGGCACAGTAAATTATCTCTATTGGTGCAGTAGTGGCATTTTTATCTTAGGGGTAATCTACAGCTATCTAATGGACTTAACATCCTCTCAACGGGAGAGAACTCATGGATGGCACTACAACATAGCCAAATACACATGGCTGGTGAGGTCATTTATCCTAGAGAAAAGCCTATCTCTTTCATATCTTTAGACAAATAAAATTTTCTGCTGTATGCTGAATATGGATTGTTATATTTATAAACATGTATAGCATATACTACTCATCAAAGAAGCTTCTTTTTTTGCAATTGAGACTAGAATTCTATAACTGTCCCTTAGCAATTTTTAATAAGTTTTCTATGAATTGAAGCAGAGTTTTATAACCCTTTCTATGTTTCATGTAATGATAGCTGTTAGAAATGTTACTTTAATAACAGAGTCATCATGTAGTAAAAATTCACAAGGTGAGATTGTGTAGAACATGTACCCTGACTGTGTTGGGTAGTTGTAACTGTCAACACAGGCTAGAATCACCTGAGAAGGGAGTACCACCAAAGGACTGTATAGATTAGGTTACTCTGTGGGCTTGTCTGTGGTGGTTCATCTATTATGTTGAGTTTGGAGAGCCCTATTGTGGGTAAGACTACTCCCTAGGAAGGGGATTCTGAACTGCTTAAGAGTGGGGAAATGACCTCTGTCTCTTGCCTTTGGATATGAAATGACCAGCTGTCTCTAACTCCAGTTATTGTTACTTCCCCACAGTGATGGACTGAAATCTGGAAGCCATTAATCTGTGAATGTTTGTAATGAAGCAATAGAAAACATAGGCCAAAACTTTCTTTAAGATGTATTCTATATTCAGTTGCTACCCAGGCTCAGCCATTTGAGAAAATTAACCTCTTAGCTTCAATATCCTCACCTCCAAAGTAGAGTGCTGACTTCATCAACGTCCAAGAATTTTTATGAGAACGAACATTTGAATTTTCTAGAATAATAAGTGTCAACAAACTTTTCACTTCCAAAGTGGAGTGGTGACTTCATCTACCTCCTAGGACTTTTACAAGAATGAAAATCTGAGTCTTTTAGAAAATAAATTGTCAACAATTATAATAAATATCCAAGTAAATGTAGAAGAATAGAATAAGTAGAAAAATTCATGGCCCAGAGGGTCGAAGTCATTCTTATAGAGACTCAAAACCCCTTAAAGTTGTTCTAGCTTCTCACTATCTGCTTTTCATCATGCAAATTACAGATTTCAACTAGCAGATTCTCACCTTGGAACTCATAAAAACTGGCTTGGAAAGTGGGGAGATGCTATGTAGAAGCACACTATTATCATAAGTGGGAAATTTCACTCAGAGAGGAATGAGCTTACCGAAGCTCTTAGTAGCTGTTTGGGGTCCTCAAGAGGGTCAGTGCTGGAGAAGGGAACTGAAAGAGAAATTGTCAGAGATAAGCACATATCTATTAGTTTTGCCCTGGCCTAGGCCCCTGGGAGAACCCTGGGCTAAGGTGATTAATGATATGTGTCATGGTCACACAAATGGTTACTAAGCCTGTAGGAGTGTGTCATAGTTATAATTCACACAAAGGAAACCCCGGTTTCTGCTGGCGGTAGTGCCAGTGCTGTGCAGACGTAGCATCAGTCATCACTTAATGGAAGGTGAGTAGTATTAATCATTGTATTTTGAGGATCTGTACTCTACTATCAGTACCTTAATATTAGGATAATAAGTACATGCTTAAGTCATCAGTCTCTTAAGGGCAGGAATCCTACCTAAATTGATATAAATGTGCATAGATACTGTATACATAGAAATGTGGCATCAGAAATGGACAGAAGCCTATGTCAGCTTCTGTTAGATGTGTGAATTTAGGCAAGTTCTCTAACCTCTTTATTTTATCTTTTCCTACTGTGTAAATGTTGTAGTGGTTTGAATAAGAATGTCCATCACAAGCTCCATGTATTTGAGTGCTTAGCTTCAATTCGTGGCACTGTTTGCAGAAGTTGAGCCTCGAAGTTTGGTCTTGCTGGAAGAAACACGTCATTGTGGGGCAGGCTTTGCCAGTTCATAGTCCTGCCCCATTCCACACCCCTCCCCAGCTTCCTACCCCTGCTCTCTCTCTTTCTGCTTTCTGTACTGGCTTGAGGATATAAACATAGGGCTTCCTGTTCTGGCTAGCTCCTTCTGTGTCTCCCCACAATGATAGACTCTTATCCCTCTGAAACCAAAACTGAATAAACTCTTCCTTCTGTAAGTTGCTTTGGTCATGGTATTTTATCACAGCAAAAGAAAGGCACGAAATATAAATGGGTATATTAAAGTGATCTAGTCAACATATTTTTTTCAAGGAAAAAACTAATTACACAACTATGATAGGGATATGCTGTGATAAGTCCAATGAAATATCATATATTGCAGATGCATGTCTGCACTTAACTTGCAAGCCATCCTAGCTTTGCCAGCATGGTATGCTGCAAAGTATAGATTGTCAGTCTCTTGGCATTGGGACAGCATACCTGGGGAATGAAATTGAACGGAGGAGGGATATATTTGGACTCATGGTTTCAGAGGTTTTAGTTTTTGGTTCATTTGCTTTATTTATGTTAAATAGATAATTGTGATAAAACGGAAAATCATGATGCAGACTATCACCTCAAGTTGAGGCAGGAAGGACTGGGCCCAAGGCACACCTTTATGTCATATATATTTTAAGGACCTGCTTCCCAAACTTCCACCAGTTTCCAAGTCCATTCAATGTTTGAATTTATCACTGGATTTCCATTGATAAATACAGAACCACCCTTATAATCTAGATCCAGTCATTACCCCAAAGCATCATTGGTGAACAAAGCTTGTACCAGAAACCAAGTCCTCAGTCTATGAGTCACTGAGTTGCTTGACTGTTCAGGACAGAGTATGAACTTAAGATACATACTTCTGGATGAGTCCTAGAGGGAATTTCTAGAAAGAATGAACTGAAGGAGATGGACTTTCTTTCAAAGTAGGCAAATCTTGTAACATGATAATATCTTAGGCCAAAAGAGTATTGTGTGTCTGGCTGCCTTCACTTCTTGTTGGTGAGTACTTATGCTGCCATCCTTTGGTGACATCAGACTTTAGCTTCTTTGGCCTTCCAGCATAGACCCCAGGAATCTTCCAGGCCTTCAAAACCAGACTGAGACTTATGAGGTCTCCATATTTATAGAGTAAACAGCTATTCTCTTCTCAGCCTCTCTAGCATGGACATGGTTGTGTTACTGTACTACCTGGCCTCTATCATGTGAAACCATTTAGTAAGTTTCTTTAGTAATATATACATTCTATCTGCTTTGTTCTTCTCCAGAGTCATGACTAACACATGGAGAATGCTTTATATTTGAATAATACCAAATATCTACCTCTGCTGTTAAGGGACTAAGTAGAAGCGATGATTGACATTGTCTATTTTACTGAGAGAATATCACAGAGCACATCACCAGATCAGAGAAGGATCTAAATTCAAATGAAAAGTGTGGATTCTCACTGAATGAATCTCACTGGGAACTATCATGAAGTAAAAAAATCATTAATTCCAATCATCACACATTTTCTTTTTTTCTGATGTACAAAATATTTTTTATTTTTATTAAAGTTTTTTCAAATTTCACACAATGTATTTGGTCATATTTGACCCTCTTCCTTACTCTAACTACCCTGTATCCACCCACTGGATTTCATGGACTTGCTAATATATATTAAGGCTGTCATACATTTTTAACTTTTATTTCACTATAATAAATCAATTTTATTTTAAAAAAGGCAGCAGAGAATTAAATTAAAGTAATTCTGTATCTGCATATGTAAAGTAGCTTTACTATCTGTTTATGGGAGGAACAGCTCATGGGGTAGGAATTGGTCTGTGCTTTCTGACAGCTTTATTAATTGCTTCCTCTCGATTATAGTTTCACATCTCTCCAAATTTATTGGTTTTTCCTTATATTGCATATTAGAGTTAATTATTTAAATGTGGGTATACATCTAAGAGGTAAACATCAAAACCAAATCAAATAATAACACTTGGTTGTACAGTGGACATGGGATGCTAAGCCACACATTTAGTCATATAGGAATTTAATTTTCTTCTATCTGATCTTACATTTTTACTTTTGTGCTCCTTTTCATCATATATTGGAAATTAAATCACCATTAAATAAAGTCTTTCCTCTTTTCTCAGAAAGGACTAATTAGTTTTTAAAACTGCTAAGAACACATGGGGGGATGTGGTTGGCAGCTAGGTGGCCCAAAGGGGATCTATTTGTTTCAGCTATGCAAGGGTCACACCATTCATCCACACTGAGACTGTTGAAACTGAAACCTTGATACACCCAAGCCACGTCTGCTCCCAACGACACAGTCTCATTGCACTTCCCTTTCGTTCTCAGAAATTGTGCTATCCAACATTTCTACTGTCCCCGCCTTTTCACCTTGGTCCTCCTCTTAACCTGTAAAATTATTTTGTATTATCTCAGGAGGCTTTCTCTAATTATAGAGGAATTAATCACTATCTTTTCTTTGAGGACAAAACTGTATGCCACAAGTAATTTAATACTGAAAACACAGTGATCAGAAATTATTTTGCAATCTGATAGCATCCATAAACTGACAGTATCTTTCACTTTTTACTTATTAAAACTGTATTGAGAAAAATGATACCCATATGGCCTAACACAGAAAAGAGAGACAGTGGAATATCAAAAGTTACCAAGAAAAATTGATGGTATATATTTATCTAATTATCACTAAGTCAGCAAATTATAGTATTTCTGAACCTGATCATAGAAAAATTTTAAATGATTTCTCATATGGTTGTTTCAAAATTTAAGTTTCTTCCTTTCCTTTGTTCACATAGATTATTTTGTTTCAATTGGCTGCCTTCTCCTTTGCATGGGCAGTTCCAAACTTATATAGTCTAACATTGTGGGAAAGTACATGAATTAGAATCTAAAGGTGTATCTTTTTTCATTTACTGGATTTAAACTGTTGCATTGATTATTAAACCTCTTTCTTTTTAGCTTTATCATCTGCACACTGGGGGTAATCAGAATACATCTTCAAGGATTTATCCTGAGGATTAAGTTAAATATCAATAAAATGCTTAACTGATGAATAGGCATTTGGTAAGTACTAGTTATTTTCAGTTCTTACAGGCTCACTCAGTGCTTTTGCTTCCAGATATGTTTCATGTATGTATTTCAGTTTAGGCTTAGGGTTGAGGTCTTGAAATTCCTCATGTAACCCAGTACCTTCTCATTCTTCTGCCCTTGGGGTCAGGGGACAAAATGGCAGTCTCTGTGGGTAGAAAAATAAGTGTGTGAGATGCTAACCCTAAGTGACACATCTTCAATGCAACCTCTACACACAGTATGAATTCATCTCTCAACTCTCACCAGAGAAGTTTCTTAGGAGGCAGATGCTGATTAACACAGAAACCTACAACTGACCAATGTGCACAGAACAAGAGACAACAGAATTCTTTTTCCCTGATTAGGACACCTATTTCAAACCTCTGCCTCCCAAAGCTCAGGGATCATAGTGGAAAAGATGGAAAGGTTTTAAGAGCCACAGGGGATGGATGACTACAAGGAACTGAACTTTCCAGACTGCTGGTCAGCTACATTTATGAAGTCACAGAAATGGTTTCAGCAGACACGAGTCCCATGCAAGCTGAAACCAGACAAATTACTAGCATAGACATGGGAAAGTGGAAAGAAATTCCAACAGAAAAAGATTTAAACCATTATTACTGAAATTGTTTAGAAGGATACAAACAGAGGAGATTCTCCAAAATTCCTTCTATGAAGCCAGCATCACTCTATTACCAAAACCAGGCAAAGATACAACCAAAAAGGAGAACTATAGACCCATCTCCTAATGAACACAGATACTAAAATTCTAAACAGGATGCTGGCAAATCACATATAGATCCACATCAAGATGATCATCCATCATGACCAAGTTCAATTCATACCAGAGATGCAGGGATTCAACATATGATAATCAATAAATATCATCAAGCATATAAATGGACTGAAAGACAAAAACCACACCATCATCTCAATTGACATAGAGAAAGCCTTTGACAAAATCCAGCATCCCTTCATGCTTAAAGTCCTAGAGGAAATTGGATTAGAGGGATCATTCCTCAATGTAATCAAAGCCATATACAGGAAACCCACAGCCAATATCATCATAAATGGGGAAATGACAGAAACATTCCCTTTAAAGGTAGGAACTCTGCAAGGCTGCCCCCTGTCACCACTCCTCTTCAATATGGTGCTTGAAACACTTGCAAGGGCAATAAGGCAAGAAAAGGAAATTAAAGGAGTACTAATTGGAAAGAGGAAGTCAAGCTATCCCTATTTGCTGATGATATGATTGTTTACTTAAGGGATGCTAAAACCTCTGCCAGAAAACTCCTAGAAATGATTAACAGCTTCAGCAAAGTGACAGAATAGAAAATTAACCTTAAAAAATCAATGGCCTTTCTTTACACCAAGAACAAGCAACTGCAGAAAGAATTCAAAGAGACCTTCCCACTCATAATAGCCTCAAAAACAATAAAATACCTAGGAACAAACCTAAGCAAAGACACCAAAGATCTGTACAACAAAATTTTTAAACCCTTAAAGAAAGAAATTGAAGAAGACATCAGAAGATGGAAAAACCTCCCATGTTCATGGATTGGGAATATTAATATAGTAAAAATGTCCATTCTACACAAACTCTTGTATAGATTTAACACAATCCCAATTAAAATCCCCCTTCACAGCCTTGGAAAAAAAGTCCTTAATTTCATTTGGAAAAACAAAAGACCCTGAATAGCCAAAACAACACTGAGTGAAAAGAGCAATACATGGGGGATCTCTATACCAGACTTCAAACTATACTACAGGGCTATAGTCATAAAAACAGCCTGGTACTGGCACAAAAACAGACCTGTTGACCAATAGAACAAAACTGAAGTTCCAAACTTGAGCACATACAATTTCAGCCATCTCATATTTGACAAGGGGGGGCAAGAAGACACAATGGAGAAAGGACAGCATCTTCAGCAAGTGGTGTTGGCAAAACTGGGTCGCCACTTGTAGAAGAATGAAATTAAACCACTATCTCTCACCCTGTATAAAAGTCAACTCCAGATGGATTAAAGACCTCAACATGAAACCCCAAACTGTGAAGGTGATAGAAGAAAAAGTTGGCAGCAGCCTACAAGTCATAGGCAAAAATCAGACAGCAGCTGTGCAAGAATTAAGGTTGACAATTGGACAAATGGGACCTCATTAAACTCAAAAGCTTCTGTACATCAAAAGAAACAATCAAGGAAGTGAAGAGAAATCCCACAGAGTGGGAGGAAACCTTCACTGCAGATACATCTGACAAAGCATTGATTTCCAGAATATATAAACTACTCAAAAAACAAAGAAAAAAGAAAACAAATGACCCACTCAATAGATGGAGCAAAGAACTGAACACAAGTGAGGAAGGAGAGAGGCTGAGAAACATCTTAAGAAGTGTTTCACATATTAATCATTAAGGAAATGGAAAATGCAGAAACACCCCCACTTAAAATATCATCTTACCAATAAAGACTGATAGGAATGAACTCACTGATGCTACTAGCCATACCCGGGATGTAACCCACAAGACTCATCCTCACTGCAGAGATACAGCACAACATTGGTATGTTCAGCTCAGCTTTCACAATAGCAAGGAGCTGCGGACCCAACCCAAATGCCCGTCAACTTGATGATGGATAGAGAAAATGTGGTACATCTACAGAATGGAGGTTCTATGCAGCAGTAAGAAAGGACGAACATCATGAGCCTTTGCAGGAAAATGGCTGGAGCTTAGAAGATGTCAATTCAGATGAGGTAAGCTATGCCCAGAAAAACAAAAGCACTAATGGTATCCCTCACTGTGGAAGTTGATAGTGCACAATTAACCTAGTTGTAAATTTCTTGTCACAGCCCTGAGCTTTTGTCTGAGTAGTTGGGAGTGGAAATGCATAGTGGAACAACAAACACAACAACAACAACAGAAAGGAACTGCATCAAAGAACTGACTGAAAACGGTGAACTTTGCTCAAAACAGTCAACTTCCACATGGAGAATTTTTGAGAAAGACTGGAGAAAGAGATGAAAAGCAGTTTGTGGCAGAATGCATGAGCTCGGGTGTGGGGTGGGGCCGAAGGGTGGGGGACACGGTCTAGATCTGATTAGTAACATAAATCTTGTAATATATTATATATATTAATATTATATATATATATAATTTTAGATATGATATATATAATATATATATGTATATATATAATATATATTATATATAATAAAATATATATAAAATAAAAAATGTCAGAAAAAGAAGATAGTTACTTAAGAATGTTTGGGAAAATAAAAAAAGAAATTCCAACCCAAACTAAGGGACGTCTGGAAATTGATGGTTGCTACACAGGTGAAAGACAGTATCTTACAGGAATGGTACACATGGTAGACCCAGTGAATAGACCTCCATTGAAGGATATTTGGGGATATAAATCAGAATCCGTTGGCCATATGAGAAAACATTAAATTGGGTAGAGGGTAAAGGTTGGAGTTGTGGATAAGGGAGGGAATCTAAATACCATCAAATACAGAGTATGAAAATTGCAAAAACTTGATACAAAATAAAATTGGTGCTTGAGCTGAAGTGGAAGCCTCCTCCCTAAAGACCAGCTCTCATAGTTCTAGGATACTGTGCAAGCTGCTAAGGAAGAAAATCAGTCTATGGTCCAACCCCAGCTATAAACTCTAATGTAACAATAATGACCCTCACAACAAATTGTAGTAGTGCAGTCATGGCACTTATTTCGGGGGTAATCAACAGCTATCCTTTCAATGGAAAGGAACACATGTATGGCAGTGTAAACATAGACAAATAAACATGGTTGGTGAGGTCATAGATCCTAGAGAAAACCCTATCTCTGTCATATCCCTTGAGAAATGAAATTTCTTATTTTATACTAAATATGGATCCTTACATTTACATACAATTATACCTTTCTTTTTTAATTTTATTTAGTTTTGTATGTATATGAATGTACTGTCTGCATGCAGGTTTGTGCACCCTTGTCGTGCAATGCTGCGGAGGTCAGAAGAGGGTCTCGGATTCCCCTGGAAGTAGAGTTCTCCTGGAATTGAAGTTACAGACAGTTCTTAGCCACCATGTGGGTGCTGGGGATTGAACCCAGGTACTCTGCAAAAGCAGTCGGTGTTCTTAACTGCTAGGCTAATGTCCAGTGGTTATCTTTCCAGCCCAGACAATTATACCTTTCACCACTCATTAAAGAAGCTTCTTTTTGCAACAAGTGGAGGCTATTACAGAGTTCCACAACTGGCACAAACAAAGAATATGTGTCTGAGAGATGCCTAGCATTAAGTGACATTATCTACAATGGAACTTCCACACCTAAGGCTGGAAGAATATAACAGATAGCATGAACGTAAGGAAACTGTCTTCCAGGCCTCTGGAGAATTGCTCATAGGACTCTACATCAGTGGTGTCAATATGTACAAGACCCATGCCAACTCAGTCAGACAAAAATCTCAGTATAGCTTTGTCCCCAACCTTGGCAAAAGAACTATTGGCAGCTTATTACTGCTAGGTGATGGAAAGTTGATACTCTTTAAGAGAGTAACTAGATAGGGTTGCTAGACTCAGGTGGATGAGCTTGTACTGAGGGACAAGCTTAACTGTATATGTCTTAACATAAATGACAGAATGAATGAAATCCAATGGCTGTAACATTCTGTTTCCTTTACCAATCCCTTGTCATGTCATAAACTGCTATATTAGCACATCGTGAGGTGTGATGGGGTAGAAAATCAAGAAGAAAGGGAAGATAAAATATTTGCCTAAAATAGAACTTATATTGTTATCTCTACTTTTCCACATAAAGAAAAAATATAGGTTAATAAGACAGATGACATACCTAAAATCGCAGATCATATAAATAAGAACTAAGTTTAAATGTTCAGGCTGCTATCTTAGTTTTTCATGAGTGCAATTTTGCTTCACATGGGAGGATGCCTACTTTGAGAGATACATTAGAAATGATTTCTGGGCATTGAAGACAGAAATTATGATTCTGGAAATTGGATCCTGGCATCTTCTACTGCTCTAAGGAAATGACTAGCTTGTTTGGATTGTTCTCCCTGTTTCATAAAGCTTCACTTTGAAACTTATTGACTTGAATACTGTTCCAATGTCTCAAGTTCCTTGCCACAGATAGTTTTATCTTAAAGAAATCCTTCATTTTCTTTGTGTGCTGAGAGTTCCAGGGCCTGGATATCATCTAGTCTTTGGGTAACATCTTCCAGATTTGTTTTAAGCTGATTACATGTTGCTGAACAATCAGATTTTCTATCCTAAGCTGCACAAAACCAAGTGATGATAGTGCTGGCTCTGGGCCATTGGAGAGGTGATGACACAGCATGGGGCTTTGATAGGCATGGCTTTTTATTGGGTGTTGCAAAGGGCTATACACTCTGAAAGGGTGGAGAGGGGTTGTGACATAATCAAGGTTATCAGAGCTGCTCTGTGTCAGGGCTGCTCATGCCATCCTCTCTCCCCTGTCTTTGATGATAATCTACCTGTTAACATTCTCTGTGAATAATCCCTTACATTGTTAGGCACATTAGTATTCCTAATTGAAGCAGATAACTATTTCAAAAGAGCTGCTCTCTAAGTGGCAACAAAAGGCCCAGTCTTTCTGGAAAGGTAGGTGGAACACTGAAAATCTATATAAGAAGGAACAGATGTAAAATGTGGAAAAGTTTGACTTGGGGTCTTCAGTTTCCTAGTTTTAGTGTCCTATTCATCTTCTCTCTCATTTGCTAGTAACTGTGCGCTGCCTCAAGTGATAGCCTTTGCCTTGTATGACACACTGGAGTGACTTTATAATTTGATATGATTTATAGCTATTAAAAGATGCTCTTTGTGGAGGCAGAACTCTGTACCCAGAAAACACAGTCAGCTTTCTTTAGCTTGTTGTATATCTGAAGTTGGAACATGATAAATTAAAATTTTTTCCACTATAAAATGAAGAGTAGAAGGTTAAAGAGAAAATGAGGTGGGAGTGGAGAGAAGGAAAATAAAGCAAAAAATCACTTTGTTTATTGAATGGTTACCAAGAGTGTGGTTCTACCTAACAATACTAAATGATTCCAAGTTTAGGATAAAACCTGTGATCATCAGAATAGGCTTGGTGAAGGCAACATAATTAATATTAGCCAGCCAATGAACACAGTGAAAATGGTATATGAAGTATCAACTTAGTTCTAGAGGAAAACAATTCTGTAAAAGATTATAGTGTAAAATGAGATCATGGCAGAGTGAAGTGATTAGGGGATGCTTAAGAACATGGCACTCAGCCAGGTGTGGTGGCTCATGGCTTTAGACCCAGCACTAAGGAGGCAGAAGCAGGTGGATTTCTGTGAGTTCAAGGCCAGCCTGGTCTACAGAGAAAGTTCCAGGCTAGCTGGGCCTAAAAGCAAGACCCTCAGAACCATGGAGAAGCCTCGTCTAGGGAGCAGAGAAATGTGAGCAAAATTTCTGACTAGGGAGGAAGAAGGGGTAAAAATGGGAAACTCGTAGAGCAAGTCTGATTTAAGATCTCACATAGATGGAATATAACCTGGCTGGAATTTCCAAATAGTAATAGTTGAGACTTTAGGGAAATGCAGAAAACATTGATCTCACACAATGATGTGTGGCTCTTTCCTCGGTACACATTTCTAGTTCATTAAGGATGATAACAAAAGACAATGAAAATGTCCAGGCAATCATTTGGGAATACTTCAAAAACCTATACTCTACTAAATCTGGAAACCTAAGAGAAATGGATGAATATCTGAAATCCTGGGAATCATCAAAACTAAACCAAGAAGAGATTGACAGCTTAAACAGACCCATAATTTATGATGAAATTGAAAACCTAATAAGAGAACTCCCAACCAAAAAAAAGCCTGGGCCCAGATGGTTTCACAGCAGAATTTTATAAAATGTTTAAAGAGGTCTTCCAACCATTATTACTCAAACTGTTCAGAAGCATACAAGCAAAAGGAAATCTCCCAAATTCTGTCTATGAAGCAACCATCACTCTAATACCCAAACCAGGCAAATATACAACCAAAAAATGCTAACTATTGACCCATCTCATTAATGAACATAGATGCAAAAATTCACAACAAAATACTTGCAAATCACATAGAGACACACATAAAAAAGATCATCTATCATGACCAAGTTGGATTCATACCAGAGATGCAGGGATGGTTCAACATATGAAAATCAGTAAATATCATAAAATACGTAAATGGGCTGAAAGACAAAAAAAACACATGATCATCTCAATTGATGCAGAAAAAGCCTTCAACAAAATCCAACACCCCTTCATGCTTGAAGTCCTAGAGTGAATTGTACTCGAGGGATCATTCCTCAACATAATCAAAGCCATATACACGAAGACCACAGCCAACATCATCCTAAATGGAGAAAGTTAGAAGGATTCACCTTAAAGATAGGAACTTGGCAAGGCTGCCTCCTGTTGCCACTCCTCTTGAATATAGTGCTTGAAACACTGGCTAGGCTAACAAGGCAATAAAAGGAAATCAAATGAGTACTAATTGGAAAAGAGGAAGTCAAACTATCCCTATTTGCAGATGATGCAATAGTTTACCTATGGGATGCTAAAAACTTCACCAGAAAACTCCTAGAAAAAATTAAGAGTTTCAGTAAAGTGGGGGGGGGTACAAAATTAACCTAGAAAAATCAGTAGCCTTTCTTTACACCAACAACAACCACCTGAAGAAGGAATGGAAGGAGACCTTCCCAATCACAATAACCTCAAAAATAATAAAATACTTAGGAACAAACCTAACTAAAGACACCAAAGATCTCTACACCAAAAATTATAAACCTCTGAAGAAGGAGATTGAAGAAGACATCAGAATATGGAAAGACCTCCCATGCTCATGGATTAGAAAAATTAATATAATAAAAATGTCCATTCTACCCAAATTAATATACAGACTCAATGCAATCCCAATTAAAATCCCCAAGTATTTCTTCTCATGCTTGGAAAAAATTTCCTTAAATTCATATGGAAAAGCAAAAGACCCTGAATAGCCAAAGCAGCCCTGAGTGAAAAGATCAATACAGGGGAATCACTACACCAGACTTCAAACTATACTACAGGGCTATAGTGATAAAAACAGCCTTGTACTGACACAAAAACAGACCTGTAGACCAATGGAACAAAACTGAAGTTCCAAACGATCACATATAATTTCAGCCACCTCATATTTGACAAGGGGGGCAAAAAGACTCAATGGAGGAAAGACAGCATCTTCAGCAAATGGTGTTGGCAAAACTGGATCACCACTTGTAGAAGAATAAAATTAAACCCCTACCTCTCATCCTATACAAAAATCAACTCCAAATGGATCAAAGACTTCAACAACATGAAACCCAAAACTCTGAAGGTGATAGTATTAAAAAGTCAGCAGCAACCTACAAGACATAGGCATAGGAAAAGTCTTTCTAAATCAGACAGCAGCTGCACAGGGAAATAAGGTCAACAGTTGACAAGTGGGACCTTATTAAACTCAAAGTTTCTGTACATCAAAAGAAACAATAAAGGAAGTGAAGAGAAAACCCACAAAGTGGGAGAAAACCTTCACTGCTAATACATCTGATAGAGCATTAACTTCCAGAATATATAAACTACTCAAAAAACAAAGAAGAATTCAAATGACTCACTCAAAAGATGGAGCAAAGAGCTGAACAGATTCTTCAGAAGTGCAGAAATAGAGATGGCTGAGAAACATCTTAAAAAGTGTTCAACATTGGCCAGGCATGGTGGTGCACGCCTTTAATCCTAGCACTTGGGAGGCAGAGGCAGGCAGATCTTTGTGACTTCAAGGCCAGCCTGGTCTACAGAGTGAGTTCCAGGACAGCTGGGGCTATAGGGAGACCCTGTCTTGAAAACACCAAAAACAAAACAAAACAAAACAAAACAAAACAACAACAACATAAAAAGTGTTCAACATTGATAATAATTAAAGAAATGCAAATCAAAACCACTTTAAGAAATCATCTCACTCTGATAAGGCTGGCTAGGATCAAGAAAATAAATTATACCAAATGCTGGAAAAGTTTTGGGGAAATGGAAACACTCATCCACTGCTGGTGGGAATGCAAACTCTCCTCCTACAACCATTATGGTAAGTAGTGTGGAGAACCCTTAAAAGACTCAAAATGAGCCTACCACCTGACCCGGTCATACCACTTGTATTAGTCACGTTTCTGTTGCTGTGATAAAACCAGGTTGACCAAGGGAACTTATAAAAGGAAGAGTTTGTTTGAGTTTATAATTGATGGTTCCAGGGAATTAGAGTCCATTGTGGTGGGAGGCATGGTGGCTGAAGCTGGAGCTGGAGCAGAAAGCTGAGGTTCACATCTCGCAATAAGCACATCGAGAGAGAGAGAGAGAGAGAGAGAGAGAGAGAGAGAGAGAGAGAGAGAGACTGGAGACTGCAAAGGCAAGCCTTGTTAAACTCACTAAGCCCGCCCCCAATGACATACTTCCTCTGAACGGCCACACCTTCTAAGACCTCCAAGAACAGTGCCACCAACTGGAGACAAAATGTCTGAACACTTAAAGCCTATACGGGGACACTCATTCAAACCAC